>CM076570.1:1390854593-1391418836 GCA_034641835.2 Pinus albicaulis
TGAGGCATTAACTTATCATTGATCACCATGATATCAGGAAGTCCCTTTTGCCTTAAATTAGTGAATTTAACCATGAATCTAGTGACAACAATGTTTATTCCTTCACATTTCTCTTCAAGCTGCCTCATCAAATTTCTTTTGGTAGTTACTTTCCTAATTTCTAGGATAGTAGCTGTCCTGTCATTTATATTCAATTCTTCAAGTTGCTGTCTGTTCTTGCTGTTGAGGATATTTATTAACCTTACAGCCTATTCTGGTTTATCTGCCAATTCTTCTTGTGTCTTTTGGATCTCTGCCTGAGTTGCCAATATCAACTCTCTCCGCTAAAAAATTACTTGAATTGATGGCCAAACATCATGAATGGCTTCAATTATATTAGTCCATAAGTAATTTTTAATATATGATATTTGATCCTTGAGAGTTAATTCTTTCTGGAGCTTCTTTACCTCTTCACTCAATCTGTGGGCATTTTGCTCATGTATTTTAGCATCTATCTGAGCTGCTTTGTTTGTCTTCTCAAGGTTTTCAATTATCTTAGTCAATCTGTTGATTTCATTGGTTTTCAAGGACATCTCTTCCATTGCCTTTACTAGTTGACTGCTCTCATCTGTAGGTGGCAACATTGTTGTAGAAGATTCAGTTACTGAAGTAATTGAAGAAGTCACTAGCACTGCAGTGGACAGTGGCTCTTTTGGTGCCAATTTCTCTCCTAAAGTAGATGGTACTGCTGCTGTGATGACTGGGATAACAGTGGGAATGACTGGTTCCTTAACTGTCTCTTTTTCTTGGACAACTTGGTCCATTTGTACTTCCATTTCCTTGATTTGAGCTATTAGTTGAAGTATCAAGCTCATCATTTCATCTTTCTCTTTTTGATCCTGTAAAACTTCTTTTGTTTGAGGATGCTCTCCTTGAGGAAGCTTGAGCTGTTTCCTCAAGGCAGCGATGTCTTCATTTTTCTTTTTAACCAATGCTTCAGCTGCTTTGATGTTTGTAGGATCATATCCTACCTGCAATACTAACTCTTCTAAGGCCTTTATCCTTAGATCCTTTGCATACAGTGAAGCTTTATCCATCTTCATTTGGTCTTGCATATTAGAAATGGTATTTTGAAGCCTATGAGCACTCATAGCTTTTGTGGTCACTGTGGAATAGAGCATCTCTGATGTTTGCCTGTGAAATTCAATTTTATCCAAGTCATGGATTTTATTTGTGGCTACTTCCATATCAACCTTTTTATGGTCAGCCACTGTCTTTGGCACTGGTATAGTGGGCTGTAAAACTAACATAATCAATTTTTGAGTTGAATAATCAAAGGCTGATAAGAATCTGTTTTGATTACCTGGCTTCTGTTTCAAAAACTGAGAATATATTTCAGTTTTAATTTCCTCATCTTCAATTTGATTTGCTTGTATTTCTCCTTGATATCTAAATCCTTCTCCTCAGCTGAATGTGAGGAAGAAGCCTCCATACTTTGTTGCCTTTCCATTATTTGTGCATCTTCATTATTCAACCGTTCTTGATTTTGATTTGGCTCACTGATGATAACAATGGCTACATTGGTCTCTGTCTGTGTATTGTTGGCATTCAAGGGTTGTGTTTCCTCAACATCTATTGTTATTTTACCTTTAGTTGCTGTATCCAGTTTTGGCCTCTTATTGTAAATGATTTTAAACTTTGTCTCTGTGGTAGTTTCTGCAGTATAAGCTCCTTCTTCTCTGATTCTTTTAGTGGATGTCTCTGGCTGTTTGGCAACTTCCAAAGGGTGACTAATATTCCTTTGGTTTACTGTCTTTGTTAAAGTATTTTCAACCCACTCAATTTGATTAGCATATTTCTCTATATCTGGCTTTGATTCATGGATAAAGGGTGTCAATTTACATTTTACCCTTAGTTTACTTAAGATCCCTTGTGGATCATAATTCCATTGGAAGCTTTCTTCTAATTTGTATTCCAGTAATTGACGTGCTGCTTCCTTTTCTACTTCTCTTTGATCACATATGAAAGGCCCAATTTGATTTTTGAGTTTAAATTGGGTCTTTTTCTTGGCTGCTATAAAATTAATTGAATCTGAATTCAGGATCTGCCTAATGTACTCTAAAGCAAAGATCCTCATAGATGGATGCTTAGGTAACTTGTAGGGCAACAAGTTAGAACCAAAAACTCCGATTTCAGTGAATTCCTTATATAAATACCAATCTCCTACTTTGCTTTGCTCTGATAGCTGTAAAATTCTCTTCATTTCCTCACTGATTCTTGGCTGCTCAGTTTTTGTCAAAATGGTGGTCAATGGATGTACAAACAACTTTGCAAACTCTGAAAAACTAAATTCTGTGCCTTCTTTTCTAAGTATAGATGTCCAAAAGACAACTGATAGAGCTTTTCCTTCTATATCCAACTTCTGAAGTGAAGTTGGAAAACTGTGATTGAAAAAATAGAAACAAGTGGAATAGATAGGAGGTATATCTGAATACTCCTTCCAGCTGCAAATTTGTCAATTGATAGTGGATGCTATCAGCTATAAAACCAACATAGTCAAATTTGTATATCCTTATTTAGCACAAGTTTATGTTGGATGGGCGGTTGGAGCACGCTACACATTCGGTGGCACCATGGAGAATTGCCATGCCAAAGACACATTCTTTCCAGTGGATACTAGACATGTCATTTTAGGCTCGACCATAAAGGAGAGGGGCCGCCATCAATTATATACGTAATTATGGTTCATTCTTGACACTGAGATATGTCATTCCGTGAGATATCTTATAGATGTAATTATGCTTTTTGATCAATGGACCGAAGGTTTCGCGAGATGACGAAATTCAATTTGAAGGTGGCTGTCCTGGAGAAAAGGTTGACAAAAATCCTAGGATAGACTCATCAGTGAAATACCCAAGTATGAAGGAAAGCATGGAGATTACATGCCTTGAACCTTCAAGGAACTTGGTAGTTGAATATGGAGGGTTTAATTTTGGAATTTCAACACGCAGAGGCATGAAAGTTTGGAAAATCATAAACCTTTTAGGAAAGTCCAAGTTAATGTATAACTTAGTGAGGGCTTCAATAGATAATGGGACTGCTTGGGGGTCTGGTTGAAGCTGCAACATTTGGTTTATTGATTCTGCTATAATGGTAAATAGGACTTCTTTGTTTGCATTGACAATAGCTCTCTGTTCAAGAATGTGGTACTAGTGGCAAAGTCTGATAATTTCTTGACAAGGGTGAGTCAGGGGGACTACATATTTGGGCAGATTGGATTCCCAAATATGAACATCTTCTTGATCATCTAGGGATTTTTCAAAACACCAGTTGTGGATATCTAACAAATTGAACTCAACCATAGGATCAACTATCTTGTAGTCAATATCAGCAAGAGGAATATGCTCAATATCAACAACTGGGGGTTGTAATGGGTTGACTACAATGACAGTATTTGGAGTCATGGCAGGAGTAGCTTTAGGAGTTTTTGTACCTTCAGATTTGTTTACACTCTGTTTTTTAGGCATCTTTATTGACTTTTGCAAGTTTAAACTGTTTGCAGAGGCAATTTACTATAACAGAGGCTGAATTAGGCAAATTCAAAAAAATAGAATGTATCTTTGGATTTGATGCTCAATTAGGTCTCTCAAATGAAGTTCCGAGGCTAAAAACTGGTCTAAAACAGAAAACAGGGGTTTTTGAGTCTTTTGACTGCAAATTGGGCTCAAACTCTGATAAAAAAAAGTTTTTTCAGAAGATATAGGGTACATGCAGAGGATTTTTGGCCTTTGAAGGCTTGAAATTGATCTAACTGTGAAAAACTGATAAATTTCCTTAAAAATGGTGCGCAACAGACAACTAGGGTTCTTGGGAAAAATTTTCCAGGGTTTTGCCTGTTTCTCGGACTTTTGGGCAAATTAATTTAATCAATTTCTTGATTTAAACTGCTTCTTTTTCTTTTAAAGGTCTTTTGAATTTAGTTGCAGGTTAAATTCTTAGAAAAATACCTGGTTTGCTGCAGGTATTTGTTTTAACAAGGTTTTCTTCAGTCTTCTGGTTGAATTGACGACTTTCAATGGTTGATCAGGAGCAAGTGTGGCTCCTCAGCAATTTTTACAGGTTCTTGAACAGTTTCAGAGGTTCTGGGTGTTGAAAATGGGCGTCAGGGGCGTTCACAGCTTTACACAGTCGAGGAAGGCAAAACAAAGGTTTAAATGCGAAGATAGGTAGAAGAATGCAAAAACAAAGGTTTATTTAAACATTTGATTGAATTAACCCTTGGCATTAATTACAGGTCGCATCAGGCGGGAAGCTGTTTCGAAATTACAAAGGCGCATAAAACCGGCGGTTTATCACGTGGAGTTTAAGTGGTAAGCAGTTTTAAACCAAACTCACGCGATCGAATCAGAAGGGGCCACATGGAGATGAGGGGTCAGCGGAAAACCGGCCATTTCGTGTGGATTTTTCATTTGAGCGGTCGGGCATGTTGTTTACGCGATATTGCTCGTCGACCGTCGGATTGAGAAATGAATGCGAAGGGCTGAGATCCCTTTGAGAGCTGCGTGGAGCGGAAAGGTGGGACCAAGTTTAGTCAAATGTAGTGGAAGGGTTTAGGGTAGGTTAGAAAAAATTATAATATGGCTAAGGGTTAAATGATGTAAAACATAAAGGATATGCTTTTAAGGATGGTATATGCGGGTTTATAGTTTTTATTTAAAACATTTGTTAAATGTTTTTAATAAAATATAAGTGGGCGGGTTTGGTTTAAGTTTTATGAAATAAATGTTTTAACACATTTAAACCATAGTCTCATATAGCAGTGGGGGATAGGTTTAAAACAAACGTTTTATGATATAAGCAGGGTATAACATTTGTATTCAAAACCTATATGAAATGTTTCGAATGTTTATTTGTGTGGGCGCAATATATGTATTTATATAGTTTTTTCACCCTTTTCAATAGTTTAAAAACTATAGGGCAGGATATTTGAAATAACGATAGTTTTAGACCAAAGGGCTTTTGATTTGGGATTTTTTTATTTGTGCACATGGATAATATACTTTGGGTTTAAACATTATAATAGTGGGTTTTTTTGCGGTTTATTAAATATAAGGGAATTAATAACTAGGAAAGGGTATTTTTTAGGGATTTAATAAAATATGTCAAAAGTTAATATGAGAGGGGAGTGAAATGTAAAACAAAATACACATTATCTCCTAGTATAGTATAAATTCAAGCATTGCTCATCTTTATATTTCTTTCAATAATACTTAGGATAAATGTGATTTTGTGGGTTTTTATGAATGTTTATGAAGAAATGAAGTTAATGATTCTAGGATTACAATTTTACTAATCAAGAATGTGTGCTTACTTAGGAAAAAGGGGCTTTAATACATGAATGAAGGGTAAATGATGATAAAGAGGATTTAACATAAGAACTCAGTAGTTTCAACTAACCAGTCATAGAGCCTTAGGTCCGGTCCCAACAAAAGTCAAAGAAATGCTCTGAGCCTGTTTGATTGATAGCTTAGAATACTGAACACTCATGGGGAAGGGGAAATTAGTGATTTTGCCCGATGATGTATTATTTACATGATTGCTCCACTGCTTTCTACCTACCCAATTTCCATTTCTAACATTTTTTCTTCATTTTGTAGGTGCATTTAGGCTTGCAACCTTACAACATTTTATTTTAAAAGCATAAAACTATCTAAATCTACCTTATTTCATCCGAGGGCTCAGATTAAACTATTGAGCTCCTCATTATTCTCTACCTATCTACTGATTTGTCAAGTTTAAACTGTTTGACAAATCTTTATTCTCTATCTAAAACACGAAATTGAAACATGAACAGTTAAGATTAAACTATTTAACTGATCATGGATTATGGCATTTATTGACACTTTGCACATAATCATTATTCTTGCAATAAAAAGAAAAAGTAGTGGCATACTTTCAGGTTTTATTTCTTTTCTTTTGGGGTATATATGTTTTTCTAAGTCCTTTGATCTTTCTTTTAGGACTTTTTACCTCTTTTTGATTTTTTATTATTTTTTATCTTTTTAAAATATGGGAAAACAACTTGTAGAAAGCAAGGTATGTACATATTTACAAGACTTATCAAAGTCAATTCAAAACTTTATGAACCCTATTATTATAGGACCCTAACATGCCCCACATTATTCATGAAATGATGCTCTTGGACCGGTATGCCCCCAACTAGCTTATTAGTACACTTATGGTTTGGCAGCTGATCTGAGGCCCATATGAGGTTTGTCTCACCCTTTGAGACGTGGGAGGGCTAGCACCATTTCCCGAGCCCTCAATGATGGAGCAGATCCAACCTATTTGATCACCAGGAGACCCATGAGACCCATTTTGTGCCCCAGACACAAAACTAGGGTCCACATGATGATTTGAATGGATATATAGGGGCCATCCCCTAGAGGATGATTGTTGGAGCCCTCTTGACTCAATTTGGCACCAACAGAGCTCAATGCATGCCTCCAAGAGGCCCACATAGTGATGACGTCAACATTTCGACCCTCTTGTGGGTTAATTTTTATGATTTCACATTGGCTATGTGGTTGACTTGTAACCACAGTTAGTTTTTGCCCTCCATTTGACAACTAAGATTGGCTTTATGATAAAATTAGACTTGATAGAATATGTATAAATAAAAGAGACCTCATTTGTGTCTCTCATCATCATCACACTTTGGATTAGTTTTCTTGAGATAAATTTGCACTTGTTTCCTTTGGCTACTAGAGATTTATGGGATGCATTTTGATATTTGGAAGCTATTTTTGATTGTATTTGGAGCTACTTCTTTGAATAATGGATGGATATACTACATATTGTCTTGTAAGTGCTTATTTTTGAAGATTTTGTATCTTGAAATTGTCTAATGTATGGAAATGCTGCTTTTAGGTTATGCTATTTTGTGCCCTAATTGTTGAAAATTAATTTTGAAAGGATATCGAGTTGAGTATTGCATATGTTATTCATTGTACAACATGTAATGAATGTTCCTAGTGGAGGAAATCTTTAATCTCTCCATCAAACTCCATTTTCTTTTGAAGTGGGTAAATGTTAAAAGTTGATACCTAGGGCATCGATTTTTAACATCCTCAAAAAGGATCTAGCTTATCTATCACATCCTTGACTCCATGTTTGCCTAAAGGGCAAGGCACTAGTCCAAGTCATTGGTGATCAACCCTAAATTTTCTCCATAATTTTCTCTCCTAAAATTGGTCCTTTTAAGGTTAGGGAAAAATCTAGGGCTTACAACTAAATTTCAAGGAGGCTTTTTGGTGATTTGAGATCCTAAACATCAAGCTTAGGGTCTAGGCTACCTATTCTCCAAGTTTTATGGGCATCCAATCAAATTTTATCCATAAAATCTCTTGCCCTAGGTGTTGCTCCAAGAGGGAAACCCTAGTTTTTTTCCCCTCAACTTGAGGACTTCCTTGAAGGTTGTATGAGCTTAGTATTTGTTGAAGTATATCATAAGAAGCCTTTTCTCTTGGCCTTGACCTTGTGAATACCTATCACCACTGAAAAAGCTCAAAATCCTAGGTCTTGAGCCTCTTTTTCTAGGGCTTTTCTTTGAGAGTGTTTTTCTTCTTTGAAGCCTTGAACCATTGTTGAGTCTCTCTCTTGAATGAGCTCTAGCTTGATCACTTTGTGCCATATACAAAGCATATCTATTTTAAGTGATATCCTTCCTACTAGGACTCCTCCCATCGATGAAAGTCCGTAAAGAGTAGGGGGTTTTGGTTGAAGTGACATTGGGCCTCTACCCCATTGTTAGTACGTTATCTAACTTTTGTCTTGTAGGGTTTCCCTCTCCAAGGCCTGCTAGATTTTGTGGTAACAATACCTTCATCGAAAACAAGAGAAATTAGTCACAAGAAACTCAGCGTTGTTGCAGTGCCCACTGTGCTGTCGTAAGAAACTTAGCGCTATCACAAACAAGGGGCACTCATAATGCTGTTGCAATGTCACAATCTACTTAGCGCTGTCGTAAGTAATGGAAATTGTTGCTCCAAAATCTAGCAGGCCTTTGCGTGGGAAACCCTACAAGGTATAAATTAGACATATAAGCAATAATGGGGTAGTGGCCCACTATCACCACAGCCAAAAGCCCCTGCTCTCTATGGACTTTCACTGATGGGAGGAGTCTTGATAGGAAAGAGATCACTTATAATAGGTATTCTAGGGTTAAAGTCTGAAATGATCTCACTAGAAAGTCTTCAAGAAAGACACAATTTTGGTCCAAGGCTTCACAAGGAAGCAAGTCGCTTTCTATGGAAAGACATAGAAATAAGGGCACAAGACCTAGGGTTTGATAGATTTGACGAGTGTTGGAGTGACTTAAGGTCAAGACTTGGGATGAAAGGTTTCTTATGAAGTGTGTTAGCTAAGCCAAGGCTCTTGAAACCGTCAATAAAATCCTTAAGTTGAGGGAAGAAAAATTAGGGTTTCCCTTTTAGGGCAAACACCCAGGGCAAGGGAATTTATGGATGAAATTTGAGTGGATGCTGACCAAATTGATATGTTTTGTGGCAGACCCTACCTCTTGATGTTTAGGCTCTTCAATCACCAAAATACCTACTGCCTATAATTTTGCACCAAGCCCTAGCTTTCTAATCTAGCCTTCAAAGGATCCAAATTAAAAGGGAGAAAAAATGGATAAAGATGAGATCGATCACCAACAAGTTGGACTAGTGCCTTGTTCCTTGGGAGAATGGAGTCTAGGATGATTTAGGTTAGCTAAACTTGTTTTCAAGGAGGCCAAAAGTTGATGCCCTAGCAAGCATTTACCCACTCTATGAAAATGGATTTTTATGAGAGAGCTACAATGAGTTCACCACTAGGACTATTCATCACATGTTATACATGAGTAATGTATGTGATATTCATCTAGATAACAATTCAATTAATCTCCAACACATTATGGCACAATTTTACCATGACCTAGACTCAATAATTCCATACATTAGACATAGAAAATAAATATTCAACAATAAAGAGCACTTTACAAGAAAACATGCAAGAATTCCTTCCATTATCCAAAGAATAACTCTAAGAAATATCCAATAATAAGCTCCAATTGTCAAAATTTATCCAATAAATCCAAATCTTCCACAAGAGAACAAGTGTGAATCCTTTAGCGTGGCCGAATTTCCAAGAGTGATGATGATGTGAGATCAAATAAAACGATATCTAATATATATATGACTAACTAAGATCTATTTTAGCCTATGAGCCCCTCAAACAATAAAGTAATGGGCAATCACTAATCAAGGTCACAAGCCGACCTTATAGCCAATGTAAAACATAACAAAATCTCCAACAAGAAGGCTGAAATGCTGATGTCATGCTGTCGTAGGCCCTTCTAGGGCATGCATTGAGCTCCTCTAGTGCCGAAATAAGTGTAGAGGGCTCTTAAAATCAAGGTCTAGGCATTGGCCCCTAAATCTCTTTGCAAATCATCCTATAGCCCCCAAACCCACCAAATGTGGGTTTGGGGCACAAAACTGGGTGTCATGGGTATCCAAGTGATGAATAAGCTTGAATCTGCTCCAACATATAGGGCATTGAAGATGGTGCTATTCCTCTCGTGTCTCAAGGCACGAGACAAACCTCATATGGGCCCTGGATCAATTGCCACACCATGTAATTACTACTAAGCCGATTGGGGGCGTGATGGTCCAAGTGCATCATCCCATGGATAATAAAGAAAATGCAGAAACACTGTGGGTGCTGAAGGTGCCCATGGCTATGAATGATGCTCTAAAACTGTCCGAAGTCCCATGGCTCTCAACACATCACCTGTGGGTGTCAATATGTTCCTTTGGAGGACTTGGACCCTAACCCAGACCTATAGATGGAACCACCTGCCAATTGCACACAATATCCAGTGCGGCAACTTTCACCATCAAGGACATTAAGAATTATTGCATCTAAGTGAACCAAGCTTGAAAGAAATGGGCATAATAACACTTCATATGTGGCTTCTCTTTTAAAATTGGGGCCTTAGTCACTAATGGTGTCACCTCCCTAGGTAGGAGTGTTAATAAACGACCCTATTAGGTGTTCCCAAACCCCGAAGGGAAGTGACATGTCCTTGATCCACCCTTCAATCGATAGGTGTCATGTGAATAATGATGGAACAAAGGGGAAAAGACTCCATGGCCAAGTGCCATGGTCAAAGGGACCGCTATGATGGAATACCTCATCCTGGGTGTATTGATGTAAGGAGGGAACAATTGTGGATGCATGAGTTACCTCAGCCTTTCTTTTTCCACCCCTCTATATTACGTTCTACGTTTTCTTGATTTTTCCTTGTATTACTTCTCGTAGCTCGAGGAATGAGAGCTTGCTTTGTATGATGTGTAACAGTTTTTAACCCCTTTAGGATGGGGCAGTTCATCGCCCATCAGGGGTTGGGTCATGCAAGGGTTCCTTGTCTTCTATGAGATACGACAATATTGGCCCAGGAACCGGGTGATGGCCATATGATAGAGGTAGAGCTCATGCTTGGCTTTTTCCCATGTGTTAATTTGTAAGTCCTGACCATCTTTTGCATTTTGATGTTTCTTTTGTTTTTCTTGTGGCCATCATATGCTCTTTCTTTTTCTATTAGCTGCATCAACCTCCTAGGGTGCATTTCCAGGCCCTACCCAAGTATAAGGATGTGTGGGTGCCAAATCCCAGAGAATCAATGGTCAGTTTACCCGAAGAAGGGAGGTGGAATAGGGACTTATTATTTATAATTTAAGATGGAAAGTAGTAAGTATGGAATAGGGAGAGATGGGCTATGCTATCTCAATCATGGTTTCCCAAGTAGTGCCCCTTCCTAAAGCCATGGGCCATTAGGGGAGGTTCCACCAGACTAGGATTGAAGATTAACCCCCAATTTAAGGTGAGGGAACAAGACTACGGCCAAGATTCTTCTTTCTTCCAAGTTACCCAGTGATTCATGTCAAAATGCCCAAATACAAACAAGCATAAACACCCATTTGCAAACTGAATAAAGTACCTTTTGATCAGAAGGCCACCTTCCAACATTTGCTCTTGACAAATGGGCAAGGAAACATAAGACTGATGCAGGTGGGGGAGATATGAATGGCACACCGCATCGGCTACAAAGTGGCTCTTAGGGGCTGCTGGTTGTCGGCTTGAAAAGATATATAGGAGAAAAGCTTCTCCTAAGGGTCACCCACTTTTGGTGGTTAATAGATACTGAGTGTTGTCACAAACAATATGCACACTTAGCGTTATCGCAAACAACGAGTCATTTAAGTGCTGATGGATTAGTTGCACTGCCTGCAGCGGCGACACATTTCATAATAATAGTCCACAAAAATTTGAAAATCCTGCTGCCACTCCACTTCTTTGTGCTGTAGCACAGGGGATGAGTGCAAGGATAATGAAACACTTCACAGTCATGCGATGGACTGGCCCTCCATGATTCCATTTTTAAATGCTAGTATCCTACTATGTATGATTAGTGGGAATGGCAATTCAATTACACAGCATCCCAACAATTTCTTCTGCTTCTCAAGCTGTCAGAAGAATGCAACAGTACAAGTTAAAGAATTATAGAACTCAAATTTTCCTTGCTGCTTTATGATGCTTGTTGCATATGGCACGTCCTCTACAGAAATTGCAGGAGGCCAATAAATTTCCAAAGGGTTTGCAATAGCGGATCAAATGTGGAACAATGCACATGAGAGATATTCAGACAATAATAGAGCCTGTAATGGTGAGCATATTAGAAGACTTACGCATTTCAGCTCAATTCAATCGGTAACTGTCTTGAGAAACTCCACTGGATTATATGCTCATCCACATGAAAGAATGGAAGGAACTAGCAATTTCAAAGCTTGTAGAAACCAGTAACTTAGGGGAAAACAACGCTACATATAACGTGGAGGAGCACATGAAAAATCATTCAGAGAAACCTATTCGGACTGCCAGAGAGAAAGAAATTGATGGACCTAATCTATTTGATACTGTTGAGTTTGATTCTACTCCTTGATCTGAAGAGTTATCTCATTGCCAGATGAATGTTTGCTTTCTGAAAAGTGTGCAGAATGGTGTGAAAAGGAACTTGCCATTATACAGAAACAGTAGTCACCTTCTGTCAAGGATAAGTATTATGAGTAGGCCGCAACATCTAATACTAGAGTCTAGAACATACCTATAACCTGGCATTTATATCTGAGAATGATGGAGCATTTAGAGCCCTTTTAGTTAAGTGTGGGGTCTATCCTGACTCATGGGACCATGTTAACAAGTATGAGAAGTTTTTTCCACTGTAGAACTTGTCGTGTGGAAGCATGGATAGTGAAGCTGATCTTCTAGTACAAGGGAAGCATTGACACTTTCTTATGCTGGAACTTGGAATAATGATGGACAGGTCCATGATGTTTAAAGATGTGTTGAGAAGTGTTAAGAAAGCATTTTCAGTAGCATTTGGTTTTTGAAGGCAGGCAGCTTAGTTTTGCTGAGAATTTTGTTTGGTTTACTGGTAGATACCAATACTACTCTAAAGAAGAACGAGCCCAATGAATAAGGCACACTCCCCAACAAAATTCATGTTGGATGGGAGATCTGTTCTAGGCATGCCTAGAGTAGATTCATATTTGTTAGACCCCAAGAATAGCCTGTTGTCAGAACTATCCTTACTGCCATCTTCAGACCTGTCTTGTGATTTTGTAGCTAGAGAGTGCATATTTTAAGGAATTTATTACAAGCAGCAACATCACTAACAATGGTCATCTCAGAATTTTCAATGGGCTTTCCTGTTTCTCCAAGCACAATAGAAAATTGGATCAAAGCATACTGGGAAACCTCTTGATTTCTCTTTTATTCATATTGTCCATATTATTTTATCATTATTATGAAAATGGAAAAAAGCTAAAAGGCAGGTAGGAGTCTTTGGAATGCGATAGGTGAAAGGTCACCTACCTATTTGCATAAATGTATCCTCATGCCTTTCAACAAAGGGTTTTTTAGCACTTGAGTCATTTGGCACTTAGGTAGCTGTGAGCACTCTTACTCTTGGCAATTGTAGATTGAGTAGTGGTGAGGCTAGGGACTTATTTTGGAGATGACATGAGCAGCCCACATTCCACTATTGGCTTTTGATGGGCCTGTGGTACATGTACTTGGAATTGCAGCACTATTAATGAAAAGCTGTTCAGTCTTGGCATGGATTCTCGTGCATTTCATGATGATTTCCTATTGTGTATGCATGTTTGCTTTCATATCGGTTATTTGTTGATGAACTAATTCATGGCTTATTGCTCATATGTTTGCTTAAATCTCTACTGTTTTATTCCTTGCATTATGCTGGTTATTAGTGGTGAACTATTTCACAATTAGTTTTCGGTGCTCTTGTATGTCTTAGATGGTTTTAATTAATTAACCCACTTGAGATATACTTGGCCTTATCGTGGTGCTGTTATATTCTTGTACTTTGCCTTGCAAGTGTATCAATCGTGGGCTGATTTCGTCCTCATTCTCCGAGTATTTCATACATGCTCTCATGTGAAGCCGCCTGGACAGCTGGACTGTCCACTCCCTCAATATTGCTGGTCGTTTGGTTCTCCTCAAGTCTGTGCTCCAATCCCTGCCCATATACCTATTCTCCATCCTTGCTGCTCCCAAGTGGGTTTTGAAAAGCATCAGATCCATTCAAAGAACCTTTGTATGGGGTGGTAACCGTCTTAAGTAAAAGTGGCTTCTAGTCAAATGGGAAACACTATGTTAACAAAGGCAGAAGGTGACCTTGGTTTACATGATCTTGAAATAGTCAACAAAGTTTTGGGAGCCAAAATATGGTGGAGATGGGTCAAATAATCCACTGAACCGTCGGCACACCTATGGCACATGAAATATGCCAAAGACAAAGAAATAGATAATCTTGTCCGCATTGCTTCTACTCCGCAAGGTTCTCTAATATGGAACTTGGCTAGCTCTAATAGAGCAGTTGTTCATTCGCATTGCTTCTAGAAAATAAGAAATGGTCAATCTGTAAGGTTTCGGGAAGACTCCTGGCAACAATTACCCAATCTCACGTCTAATTTTCAGCTACCCTCAATTCAAGCCAAGGCCCAATGTGAGGGGCGAACACTAGTCAGAGACTACTGGATGGAGGTATAATCCACTCCCATTGGGAATTGGATACAACTAGATACCTGGTACGATGAAGATCGACAAGAAGACATTCAACTCCTCTGGGTGGAACTCAACAAAATACAAATAAAAGGGAAAGAAGGATATGACATTCTCAGACAGGGATACAGGCTGATAGGAACTTTCACAGTCAAGGAAGCTTACATCCTCACTCAGCTAGCTCTCCCGAATAACCCAGACCCCTTGTAGGGATTTATGGACTTTAGGACTATGGCCTAATGTATCCACTTTCCTCTGCCTGCTATCCAGATGCAAAATCCTAACTTGGGAGAATCTAAACAAAAAGGATATGAAGGACCGTCATGGTGCTGCATCTGCAAAAACCAATAGGAAACCATTGACCATTTACTGGCTTACAGTCTCTAGCTCAAAATCTCAGCAAACTTTAACATGCCTGATAGAACTACGAAGATGTAGTCCTTAATCTCAAAACTTGGGCCAAAAGCCCCTATCAAAGTCCTCTGCTTAACAAATTGTGGAGACTAACCCTAAG
This sequence comes from Pinus albicaulis, assembly GCA_034641835.2. Lineage (NCBI taxonomy): Eukaryota > Viridiplantae > Streptophyta > Pinopsida > Pinales > Pinaceae > Pinus > Pinus albicaulis. The sequence continues at coordinate 1,390,869,277 of CM076570.1, forward strand.
GATTTCAGTATGGGTAATATGGAAGGAGTAGAACCAATGTATTGTCAATGATAAACATAAAGTCCTCCACAACATCTGGACCCTTCTCCACAAGTAACTTGAAGAAACTCTATTCCTATCCAATTGGGACGAAAAGGATCTTCCTACTCTCCCTTAGGAAAGGTAATCCTCAACTCGTGGCAATTCAATCACACTCCCTTTACAATGGGACTCCCTTGTTCACCTCCCCTGCTGCCTAGTCTGAATGTTTGGGCTCTTCCTCCAGGCCATCACTTCAAATTGAACTTCGACGAGGCCTCAAAGGCAACCCAACGGATGTTGGTATCAGGAGGGCCATACAAAACTGTAATGGGGAAAAATGAGCATCTACAGAGGGTACATTGGCTACGAAAGCAACGATGCAACATAATTGGAAGCTTTAATCCAAGGGATCCTTTCCCAAAAATCCTAATTTGGGAGAATCTAAACAAAAAGGATATGAAGGACAATCATTGTGTTGCATCTGCAAAAACCAACGGGAAAACATTGACCATTTACTGGTTCACAGTCTCTGGCTCAAAATCTCAGTAGGCTTTAACATGCCTGACAAAACTACGACAATGTAGTCCTTAATCTCAAAACTTGGCCCAAAAGCCCCTATCAAAGTCCTCTCCTTAACAAATTGTGGAGACTAACCCTAAGCATTTTGGTATAGGTAATATGGAAGGAGCAGTACCAATGTATCGTCAACGAGAAACACTAAGATCTCCACAGCATCTGGACCCTTATCCACAAGCAACTTGAAGAAACTCTATTCCTATCCAATTGGGATGAAAAGGATCTTCCTAATCTCCATCAGGAAAAGGTCATCGTAAAATCGTGGCAATTCGACCATACTCCCTTTACAATGGGACCCCCTTGTTCACCTCCCCTGTTGTCTAGTCCGAAAGTTTGGGCTCCTCCTCCATGCCATCACTTCAAATTGAACTTCGATGGGGCCTCAAAAGGCAACCTAGGGGATGTTGGTATCGGGGGTGTCATACAAAATTGTAATGGGGAAAAATTAGCATCTACAAAGGGTACATTGATTACTAAAGCAACAATGCAATAGAATTGGAAGCTTTAATCCAAGGGATCCTTCCCCAAAATCCTAACTTGGGAGAATCTAAACAAAAAGGATATGAAGGACTGTCATGGTGCTACATCTGCAAAAACCAACAGGAAACGATGGACCATTTACTGGCTCAAACTCTCAGAAGAAGCTCTATTCCTATCCAATTGGGATGAAAAGGATCTTCGTACTCTCCCTCAAGAAAAGGTCATTCTCAACTCGTGGCAATTCAACCGCACTCCCTTTACAATGTGACCCCCTTGTTCACCTCCCCAACTGTCTAGTCCGAAAGTTTCGGCTCCTCCTCCAGCCCATCACTTCAAATTGAACTTCGACGGGGCCTCAAAAGGCAACCCAGGGGATGTTGGTATCGGGGTTGTCATACGAAACTGTAATGGGGAAAAATTAGCATCTGCAAAGGTTACATTGGCTACGGAAGAAACAATGCAACAAAATTGGAAGCTTTAATCCAAGGGATCCTTATAGCCTAGCACAAAAACCTTCACCCTCTCATTGCAGAAGGGGATTCTCTACTGATTGTCCAAGTCGTAAAAAAACTTTAGTCAGGTTCCACACCTTCCAAATGCTCCTTTGGTAGGAGATTGGACCAAATATCTCAATATCTAGCACAAATCCTAGCTTAGCAGGAAGCCATTTTCTTCTCCCACGTCAAGTGGAATGCCAACTCATTGGCTAACTTCCTTGCCAATAAAGGGGTTGAGGATCGCCGCCCAAGCATCTAAGTGCCTACAAACTCTCCACAAACTCCAAATTGGGTCCCTGAGTGCCATGAAATCGCTCACCGTGATTTTAAATCCTTGGATCTGGGTGATGTAAGGCCATTAATGAGCATTAATAACCCTCATGAAAATTACTCTCAAAACATATAACACAAGGGATCGACGATGCCGATTGCACTCCCTCCCTAGTGTTCATTGTCCATGGTATGGAGGCGGTGGCAAGCACATCCTCTCTCAAAATTTATGTCTTGATCTAGCCCAATACACCTATCCATCCACTTTCTAGGTTGGAAAGCATGATAAGAAGGCCACCAAAGATGCAGACACAATTGCAACAATAGAATACAGTGATGACATTGGATTGATTTTATCACTATCATCATTCCTATACACCTTCCTTTTTGGCTTTTGGTAGCCGTGAATAGGTGTTCTAGTCTCTATGGTGCCTATAAGGCTAGGGAACACATTTTCTCCAATACCCATAAAAGGTTTTGCGAGAAAACACTTCAATTAGATTAATTGACCAATTATTAAAATTTTCCTAAGTCTAAATTAGGAGATCTGGTTAATTAAATCAGATTAATTGAGGAAAATCGATTTCGCTGGAACACATATTCTCCAATGCCCAAATTTTTTTTTTGCGAGAAAACAATTCAATTAGATTATTAATGAGGAAAATCGATTTTTCTCTAGAAACTTCCAGAAAGGTGATTTGATGGAGTTAAGATGATCTTAGCCATCGATTGTGATAAGTATCATGGCCATTGATTGCTCAACGAGAGATTATACGAGCAAGTTAATGGGGTTGGAGACACACTTGAGCAGTTCGACTTCCCAGTTGCATTGATTCAACAAGAGTGCAATTGAAGCAGAGGGAGACACCGACAACAAGGGTTTCAACAAAGGTTTGTGAGGATATTTTCGAAGAGGATTTCCATAGATTTTCCAGTGGCCTAGTAACAGGAAAGGAGGTCGATTTATCTGCAGAAGAGGAGTACGATTCAGCGAGTTAGCAAGTTTACCTAGTGCACATAGCTGGAGCAATATTTTCACTTCCAGTAGTCGGAAGAATTGCTGAAGGAGGTGCGAGTAGCTTCAGGAAGCAGATGGAGGTAGTTCAACTTGCAGGAAAGTGATTTCAAATGCTGTGTGAATTTTATTGAGCAAGCAATGCACATTTCTGGGCAGCAGTGCGAGTGCCAGGGAGGAGTGCGAGTTTGTTGGGAGAGGCCAGGTTGATTTTGCAGAGGAGAATTTTTATCTTCATATCGATTTTCTAGTGGAGATATTATTTTCCAGAGCTTTGCTAGTATCAAGCAAGCAATTGTAATTTCTCAAATTGCTGAAGATCAATAATAATATAAACCCTTATATGCTGCACTGGTTTTCGCCACATTGGGGTTTTTCCAGAGACGAATTGTCCAAAAATATTGGTGTCCTCTATCTTGTGTGTGCATAATTTTATTAGTTCCTGTATTTAAATTTATGAAGTTGCAATTGTGTTTTATTCAATATTTGCCACAAGTATTTGCAGTTGACAATTAATTTGAAAAAATAGGAGAATAATAACCAGAAATTGCAACAGAATTAAAAATTTCACATTCCTATATCTTATGTTACTGTGTCCTTAATTGCTAGCAGCACTCTACATTATTTGCCTGCGTTTCTTACTGCTATTTTATTATGTTTGTGAAAAGTGTCTCCTAAAAGCAATTCCCCACTGCTTTCCCTCATGAAAAATGAAATTTCCAGAAAACAGTGACATGTTCTCATGAAAGATCTTCAGACTTTTACTGCTGCTTGCTATATCAATTCAGTAAGAAACAATTTATGTAGGCATAAAATAAATAAACTTATAACAGGAAAACAGTGAAAGTGGGCTTCCATGTGTTCATAAATTAATATTCATTATGTATGATACATGGTGGAAGAGTATTAAGATTAGATAGGCTAGGATTAAGGATAGTGGTGGAAGATTATCAAGAAGGGCATCGGACATGTGATTTGCCTTGCTTCTAGCATGTATTGTTGCAAATCATTTCGATTGTATGGTTCTAATAATTTTTACAATTTGTGTGATCGAAGATGTTGAATCTGCAATGATTTGATTCTTTTTGAACATCCATCAACTAAGTAAATGCTTTCATATCTTCATTGCATGAAAGGTTGAAAATACAAACTTCTCATACTTAATCCAACTATTGCCTTCTCTTCTGATATATTTTTTCCTATCAAATATATATACTCTTATGACGGTTGCTCCTATTATAGTTTTTCTAATTTATTGACAACAACAAATGGCTGATTGAAATAGTGAATCACAAAAATAAATATGTATGTGAATGCTACTTTTAATTTGTTGAAGCCCTCTTGGAAGGTCTTGTTCCATGTGAATTTCCACACTCTGTCAGAGAAATTCAAGAGGAACCTATTTTTCATATAAATTCTCAACAAATTGCCGGTCAGAAGCCATTCCTAAATTGTAGTGGTGGAGGTCACATTCAGTCATTATTCACTAGATTGAAGCTTGAAATTTGTCTATCCACTTTGGTGTCTCCAGTTGACACATTAAGACAATTCTCAAATGCCTTTACAAAAAAATGATGCAACCTTAGCTCAATTCTGAAGGGTTTTCTTGTTCATGGATTTTTGAATTATGTGGGTGAGACAACATTGGTTCACTGACTTGCCTGTCTTCAATGCCGAACCACTACCCTATTGACTTGAATTATAACATTGATAACATTTTAAATGGAGATTCCAGAAATACCCTCAATTCATCATGTTTCCATCTCTGGTATGCGAAAATTATCTGTTGTTCGCACCGTTCAAACCTTTTAGCATGTGTACTGTAACTTGTTTCTCTCATTCTGTATGGTTCTTAATATAGGCACGTTCTTGGCAGAGTCAGCTCTTATCTTTAGCTGTCTGGAGCCATGCTGGTACATTTCTACCTTGCCAGGCTTCAATAGCCAAAAGAAGAAATAACAAAGAAAAGTGGGTTGGATAAGTAATATGCTGGCTGGTCTTCACCTCTATGTATAAATGACCTACATCTAAGGATTTTAGGAGCAGATCATGGAACTCAATCATACCACCTGGATTATCCAAATTGTCATTTGTTTCAACTTGGTATAGCTGAAGTTTGAACCATGAATGCCACAAGCCTTTTAAAGTTTTAAATGTCAAACTGCTTCATTTATTTTTCTGGAAGTCTCTTTATCTACAAATCTTGCCTCCCTTATGCATAAGTGTATGTAATAACTTTTAATGTCTTCTTGTGTTTTGCATTCATTCATGCAACTAGATTGCATAGTTAATATATCCTTTCAATAGTGGGTCTAAAGTGCATGAAATTCTATCAGACATGATTAATTTGCTCCAAAACTTATTTTCCTTTCCCGACTGCAGCAAAACCCAAATATGGTACTTATGAAAGTGCTTGCCAACCATTATTTGAGATTTTTCTGTTCGAAAAAAGGGAGGCCTGAGGATGTCTAAAAAGTATTATGGTATAAGACATGCAAGTAGGATTGAGCTTTTATTGCTCAAATAGCTGGTCAAATAAGTTTCATTTTATGTGAAATATGTACTTGTTTGATCTGCACAATCGCAATTATACGATGCAGTTATTTTCTTTCTGCAAATATGATTACATGTTCATACCTGTGGAAAATGAGTATATGCTCATAAAATAAAAATGAGTATTCTGATGCATGCACTTATGTAGACTTTTCTTTTTGTCATTAAACTTCTCGACTGGGAGAGGTATCTGACTCCTTACAAGATTTCATCATTAAAAACACGTGATTTTTGGCAACAAAGTTATGATTATGGGGTATCTATTCCATCCATGTGACCTAAGGACTTGCACCTGGCCTCATCTGCCAAAAGGGACAGGGAACCACCTTAACAGTGAATTCTTATTACCATGGAAACCAGTGTTGGTGCGTGTTAACATGACTTGCACCCTGAAAGATTTGGTCAAGCAATTATCGCAGGAAACATTTTTGGCAGTTTTGAACCTGTGTCATAATCATTGTAAGTGATCCAACATGCACCTAAACCACAGCCTGATGAATTTTGTTTTAACTTTTTCAAAAGAAAATCTCATAGGGAAACCCAAGGGATGTTTCCCCAAATTTGTGAATGGCATTCTTGGTAAACCCCTTGGAGTAGAGTAGTGCACCTCACCCAGGGGGATTTGAGTCAGGGGCCAAGTGGGACCCAACTAGTCAAATGTCCAGGAACATTAGAGACAATTGGTTGGGCTATACCTGTAGAATACATTTTGATGGACTATTATGCACTATGTTTAAGTTAGGTTTTAATCCTTTTGTTACTTTTACAATGTCTTTTTCCAATGGCAAGTTACAGCAGTTATGTTGGAGCGGTGGTCAAGCATACTTTGAATCCTGGCATATCCTTTCTAAGGAGCGCATCTCTGTTGCTCTGCCACCTTGAAAAGACACATTTCAGGATTTTCAAACATGTTCAGCAAAATGCAGGTCTTCTGCTTGGCAGCCTGTAGGACTGGAACCTTTGCTGCAGAATGTTTATTGCCCTATTCATCTGATTGATGATTGTCTTGGACCTTCAATTTTGAAGTGTGATACCTTCGTGATTTCTGACCAAGGCAATTACATGACTACGGTTTTCTAGCTGCAAGATATAATTGTGGATCAACATAAATGTCCACATTTTATGTAACAATACTATCATGTTTCACCAAGTTGACAAATGTAATCTTAGAGACTTGAGCTTTTAAACAATTTTGTTAGCTGTTCCTTTTCTTAACTGATTGTTGTCTGCATTGAATACTGGTAGGTCTTCTTTTCTAAATTCCTCTGAAGCTTTAGAAGAATACCTCCTTCTCTTCCATTTAGCTTTATCTGAGACCTTTTTATTGTCCCGTATTGTTTCTTTGTATTTTTCTACTGGAAGACTGTACCATTTAAAAAGTTTCTGTTTGTTCCTATTTGTTTTTTTTTCAATTGTGTGGGAAGAAGCAATGATAAATGTAAAATGACTAGAGAATGACAGGGTCCTTGTATGTTTACCCAGTACTAATCTTATATATCGTCTTCGTGTAAGGCTTGCTTTAATGTTCTTCACATATTTAAATAGTCTGGGATATGCATTTAAAATATTGAATTAGAGATTTGAGGTTCTGTCACCTCGATTTTAACATGAGATATATGTATATAGATGTGAAACTATGGCGCCATGACTCTTCTGCAGTACTTGCGGGAATTGAGACAAGGGAACCTTCGAGGGAAGCGCTGAGATTTTTTCTTTAACGGAACTTCGATGGGCAAAATCTTCAGTGTGGCATGAAGAGTTAAAGTTCTGCGAAACGGTTGTAAATACGAATAACCTTGTAATTATAACTTTTGTCTGTCTTAGGGTTTTTCCCTGAAAATGTTGTTCAATAATTGTACAATTTTTTTCCGGTTACGAGTGTTATAGGTAGCAAGTTGGCATGCAGATCCCAGTGTCATTCAAGATCAGCAATGCAGATCTGAGAATTTCTGGTCAAAGTTTAGTGATTCCAGCGGCATCGTGATATAGGCATCCGTATTAGTTTCATGTACAGGAAATTGACAATAATGTTGTTGCTCCTTATTGTACAAATTATTTCAGAGTGGGAGTGTTATACTTAGCAAGTTGGCTTGCAGATCCCAGTGTCAGTGTCATTCAAGATCGGCAATGGAGATCTGTTAATTTGTGGTCGAAGTTTAGTGATTCCAGCGGTATCGTGATATATGCATCCGTATTAATTTCATGTACAGGAAATTGACAGTAAGGTTGTTGCTCCTTAAAGTAGTTGTCTAACGAGGCGACTTTCTCGGCGTTAGCATCATTTTCTCGGCGGTCGAACCCCTTTCATCTGCGGCAATGTAATGTCCCCAATTTTAGCCTCAAGTTAAAATGGAACATTATAATTGCACATTTTATTTTTGTTTAATGAAATGGGAAAAGAGACACCTTAGCCTCTTTTAGATGAAGAAATAACACTTTTCATGTGAAAAAGAGGAGAATAAAGCCGCTGAAATAAACACCTAAGGATGTGAATGGAACCCAACGCACTTGATTAGTCATTTTTGACTAAAGTCAACAGCGCTGCCCAAGGAGGAGAGGCTTCCTAGAGAAGCTGCACAGTTTTGGAGGGAAGACACTCATGTGAGGGTGGAAACCTTAATTGGTGGGACCATGGTGGAGAAAAGGTTCCTTTGCTTTATAAAGAGAGATGGCAGCCCATTTGCATTATGTTTTGGAGTTTCAGACTTGGCTCTGCAAAGGCTTGCATCTCCGCGCTGTTTAGCAGGGTGATGGTGCCTTCGGGCACTAGCGTGTTCCTGGTCGAGAATCCCTACCTCTTCCTCAAGGAAGGATGAGGATTGCGCTACATTTTCCTCAATCCGGCATTGGCCACAGCTACTACCATCATCTACAGCGTTAGCTGTGCAGCAGAGAGGACGTTGTGTTGCTGGGGGCAGCAAAGGAGGAACTCATGGAGTCATCTTAGCTTGTTTTCTTCAGTGGAGGAGTGATCTATTCATTGGAGGAGTGCAAGGAGGATTCCCGGGCTTCATGTCAGATCTGTTGGCATGGGCCAACATTCCATCATCTCTCACTGCGCAGTCCATGATAGAACTGCGTTATTTTATGGAGGCAGTGAGAGAGGGTTTCATAGAGCTCATCAGGAGGGTGTTTTTGAGCTAAAGGGATTAGCCCTTTGCTTGGAGACATTATCAGAGGAGGGCAATCAGATTTCAGATCAACCACAACCTCATTCTTGTTTTGGTTCAGTTGCAGTGACAAGTTTCTTGTCATATTTTGGTACTCTCCGGCGTTTCTAGCAATCTCTCATAGATTGGCTAGAAATCTTGTATTTAAGCCCATCTCTTTGTTATTGGGCTATTTTCTTGTATCCTTCAGCATCATTATCATTTTGTACACATTTAGCCGCTGCTATTCTCTTAATGACTGCACAGGTATGTCCTCCGACATTTTGTGTAGTTGCAGCAACATTTGTATTTCAGGGTGTAATCATGAGAGGTTGATTCCTATTGCAACAGGGGTTCATTCTTCATGATATTTCTTGTATTTTATTGCTGATATATCATAATATAATGATGGCTGTAGCATTTCCCTCTTATGATGTATTCAGAGTTGCAGAGTTCATATTTATGTTCATATATCGCTGTAAGCTCTCTCATTGAGCATTGTTTTGGAGACCTAGATTGGGGAGATTTGAATAACCCATCTAGAGTTATTTCTTTGAGCTCATATTCTGCATAGGAGTTGTATGATGTGTGTTCTAAGGCATCCCAGTAGTGGTTTGTCTTATTTTTGCAGCAGCTTCCTTATACAGCGTCCTCAAGGACCCTGTAACAGAAATTCCCGAGGTGGAATATTGCATATCCATAGACAGAGTCTGTGAAGGGCCAGCTAGCCTCATGATCTCTCCCTTCTTTGGAAGGAGACATATCCTATAAATGCCCCAACAGTCAATCTCTGAAATGGACTTCTCATGTCTCATTGAAGAAGGAATTGAAATATCCTAAGATATTCTCAATGGAGCAACAAGTTCCAGATTTGGAACATTACAGTGGTATCAGAGCATCAATCTTGGCTCAGCCTGTGCACAAGATTGTCATCAGCAAGAGGAGCTTCTCTCCAAGGAAAGGAGATTGACAGAGGAAACAACGGAAAAGGAATGGCGGAAGAGGAGGTTTCCCTTCTTCTTTTCCACACCATTGAAGAGTTCATTGAAAATCTTGATGAAAGGGAAAGGTGAGAAGATTTTTTGAGAGGGTTTGTTGATGAGACAAATCCTAGCTATTTTTCATGAAGGATGTGGGCATTCAGCCACACATGCAGATCCATAGTGCAGTCCTTTGTTCACTTGCATTGCAAAGGAGTAGAGGAAGAAATGAGGCCATGGGAGGAGCAGCGCTGCAACTCAAGGTATGGCTCATGATTGTTGGTTTGAAGGTTCCATTTTTCATTGTCATGCAAATGCCAAAACATGTGATGCATTCACTAAGGGTTTGATAGAAAAACTTGGTGAAACTCATTGTGTCATAAACACAAACACTTTGCATACATTGGAAAGAACCAATAGTGCTGTCACATTAGGAGGAGATCCATCACCACATGGGGGTGAAAGGGGAGCCATTGCTTCCACTAGAGGAGCCCTTGTGTCTTTGCAAGGAGTTCCAAATATTTTTACATGTGGGTACCAAGACACAATTCCAGAGCCATATGTAGCATCTGCTGGGGATTGTGAGATGGAGAAAGAAGAGCAGAAGGATCAGCACGAAGGGATGATGAGAATTCTCCCTTATCTATTTCAGAAATTTTTTGCACATGGGAAAGAGATTGCACTGCGCAGAGGAGAGAAGGACAAATCAGTCCACTCATACATGCAGTCTATTTCAGATCTTGATGTCTCACTTTTAGAGGCTCTCCACCTGGGAGGCCACTTGATCTAGAGATGATGAGAGGCATCATGCTTTTTGGTTCACCACTCTTGGATTCCGGAAAGGTGGAGACATTGGAGGAATCCATCACAGCGCAGAGAGTTTGGGGATAAGCACAAGGAGGAGGGATACACTCTCTCATTTTTAGTACCACCCATTCTCATCAGTTTCACTGCACAGATAGAGTTGCTGCAGAGATGGAGGATAGCATCTTCATGATGCTGGATGGCTGCTCCATAGATTTGTTGAGAGAGAGGATACTTCCTTTGAGGAAGGACTCTTTCATGCATTGGAGTAGATGGAGGCCACTCATGCTTACATTGCCCAAGATCGAGAGATTCTTTGGAGGTGATAGTCTCTCATGGGAGGCTCATTTTCAGAGAGCATCATTTCTATTTGAGCATGAGTAGCTGCATGATGGCATGGCAGCAACTTGGAGGATAACTTTGGCATGGGTGATGTCAAGTAGCAGGCAACAGCGTGAGGGGAGCACCATATTGCAGAACACCAGTGTTGTCTATGTGGAGGATTGATCCAGGATGGAGGACTCAGCGTTGGTTGAGTATTCCCCAGGATCTTGGTGCATGCATGATTCTTGGATGGCCTTGATGGAGATGGCAGATACTTAGTGGATGATATGATCATCTATCATCATGACAAACTCTTCTTGACTAGGACTTCTAGTCTCAAGGAGAAACTATTGCATGCAGCATGTGAGGACTTCCTAGCTATGCATTTGGATGCATACTTTGCCTTGCTAGAGGAGTTCACTTGGGAGGGCATTCAACGTGATCTACATCAGCATATGTTTAGATGCAGAGCCCAGATGTTCTTGGAGAGGTTGGCACAACCATTCCCTTACTCATTGGAGGAAAGGGAGAGCATTCAAATGAACCATTTCAGCTCAAGGACTGGAGTACATGGTAGAGGAGGTATAGATCTTCATTTTGATTTGCCTTCCTTTACTTCTTATGGATAGCTTGATGAGCTAAGGATGATCACATCTCCTTATGCTCCCTATTGTGATGTACTTTTGGCCCATTGCAGCAATGGGTGTGGCCATTCTTATGATGGTTTGTGGGGGAAGCCACATGCTTCTTGGTGTGCACCATTGGCACCAAATTGTGATTTCATGTTTCATCTTATGAGGAGATGTTGTGGCAACAAACAAGTGGCTAGTACAACACTTGTTACTTTTGATTTTGAGGCAGGCCAAGGAGGCACTGCGCAGGTTCCATGAGTGGAACTTTGAACCACTCTTCGGTTGTCATTTGACAACTTGTTTTTATTGTATATTGCTCCTTGCATTTCTGATGATGGTACACTCATGAGGAGCATTATTTGGAGAGTATTAGATGTACAGCCCATTGGGAGCATGATTCTCCCTATTATACATGCTTCATTTTGCAGGAGACACCATGGGCATACCATGAATGCCACATTGCTACTTGCTCTTCTTGTGGAAGGGACCACTTGGAGGATTTGAGGAGGCATTTCATGGTTGGATTTCTTGATGGGGTAGCTTGGGCCATCCTTGGAGGCCATACCATTTCAGCCCAAGGATAGAGGCAACCCCATGCACACCACAAATGGAGAGAGAGCCATCATGGGAAACCAAAATAACTCTCCATTCAACCCCAACACATTGCAGCAATCAGGGGTGAGATTTTTATTTGGATGATTGCATGGATGAGAGGATCATCATTGGGAGGCAAATTTTCCCATGCATATCATCACTCCTACTTTAACGAGGCCTTAGCACAGCAAGAAGGATTCCACTACACCTTCTATCTTTCCATGAGGAGCATCATTTCAGCCTGCATACTTGGGAGAGAGCATTGGAGGGCAGATTTATTGCAACATGTTTGAGCAGTGGTGGAGATCAGTGATGAGGAGGCCACAAGAGAAGAAGGGGGAGAAGATTTTGTTCTCTCTATGCAGTTGCTTGAGGGCAAGCAACATGTGGGAGGGGAGGACTGTAATGTTCCCAATTTTAGCCTCAAGCTAAAATGGAACATTATAGTTGCACATTTTATTTTTGTTTAATAAAATGGGGAAGGAGACACCTTAGACCCTTTTAGATGAAGAAATAACACTCCTCATGTGAAAAGGAGGAGAATAAAGCAGTTGAAATAAACACCTAAGGGTGTGAATGGAACTCAGCTCACTTGATTAGTTATCTTTGACTAAAGTCAATAGCGCTGCCCAAGGAGGAGAGGCTTCCTAGAGAAGCTGCGCAGTTTTGGAGGGAAGACACTCATGTGAGGGTGGAAACTCTAATTGGTGGGACCATGGTGGAGAAAAGGTTCCTTTGCTTTATAAGGAGGAGATGGCAGCCCATTTGCATTATGTTTTGGAGTTTCAGACTTGGGTTTGCAAAGGCGTGCATCCTTGGGCTGTTTAGCAGGGCGATGGTGCCCTCGGGCACTAGGGTGTTCCCGGTCGGGAATCCCTACCTCTTCCTCAAGGAAGGATGAGGATTGAGCTACATTTTCCTCAATCCGGCATTGGCCACAACTACTACCATCATCTACAACGTTAGCTCTACAACAGAGAGGACATTGTGTTGCTGGGGGCAGCAAAGGAGGAACTCATGGAGTCATCTTAGCTTGTTTTCTTCAGTGGAGGAGTGATCTATTCATTGGAGGAGCTGCAAGGAGGATTCCCGGGCTTCATATCAGATCTGTTGGCATGGGCCAACATTCCATCATCTCCCACTGCGCAGTCCATGGTAGAACTGCGTTATTTTATGGAGGCAGTGAGAGAGGGTTTCATAGAGCTCATCAGGAGGGTGTTTTTGAGCTAAAGGGATCAATCCTTTGCTTGAAGACATTATCAGAGGAGGGCAATCAGATTTTAGATCAGCCATAGCCTCATTCTTGTTTTGGTTCAGTTGCAGTGACAAGTTTCTTGTCACATTTTGGTACTCCGACATTTCTAGCAATCTCTCATAGATTGGCTAGAAATCTTGTATTTCAGCCCATCTCTTTGTTATTGGGCTATTTTCTTGTATCCTTCAGCATCATTATCATTTTGTACACATTCAGCAGCTGCTATTCTCTTAATGACTACGCAGGCATGTCCTCCGACATTTTGTGTAGTTGCAGCAACATTTGTATTTCAGGGTGTAATCATGAGAGGTTGATTCCTATTGCAAGAGGGTTCATTTCTCATGATATTTCTTGTATTTTATTGCTGATATATCATAATATAATGATCGCTGTAGCATTTCCCTCTTATGATGTATTTAGAGTTGCAGAGTTCATATTTATGTTCATATATTGTTGTAAGCTCTCTCATTGAGCACTGTTTTAGAGACCTAGATTGGGGAGATCTGAATAACCCATCTAGAGTTATTTCTTTGAGCTCATATTCTGTATAGGAGTTGTATGATGTGTGTTCTAAGGCATTCCAGCAGTGGTTTGTCTTATTTTTGCAGCAACTTCCTTATACAGCGTCCTCAAGGACCCTGTGGCAGAAATTCCCGAGGTGGAATATTGCATATCCATAGACAGAGTCTGTGAAGGGCCAGCTAGCCTCAGGATTTCTCCCTTCTATGGAAGGAGAAATATCCTGTAAATGCCCCAACAGTCAATCTCTGAAATGGACTTGTGACGTCTCATTGAAGAAGGAATTGGAATATCCTAAGATATTCCCGATGGAGCCGCAAGTTCCAGATTTGGAACATTACAGGCAACCTCCATCATCAGCGCCATCGTTGCTGAAACGCTGTTTCTTTCCGTTGCCCATCATCGCCCGTCTCCCACGACCCATCGTGGCCAATTCACCTGGTACAACATGGCGGCTTGCATTCAGTTTACCTTCTCTGACCCATTTAACCCAAATTTCAAATTTCACCTCGCTCCCTTTTTTTCATTTGAATTTGGTAACATACATTCTCCCCACCATGCTGAATTTGAATCCCTCACACCAAGCTCTGTTCTTCCTTTCTATCATCGACAAGGACTCCGCATGTTTCTTTAATCTCCTCAATGGCGACACCCTTAGAGCAACTCAACATCAACGTCACCCAAGCCATAGAGGTGCATGTTGAGTGTCGCTTATCACCAGCCAAGAAGCAAGTATTTCCCCTCATCCATAATTTACTTCTTTCCTATGGGGCAGTGAACCCATGTGTGCGCCCCAATGCACAGGGCATAGAACTAGTGAGGGGATTAGAATCTCAAACCACATACTTCACAAAGACACATAGTTACATGGGTACCGTTTCTAGCTAGTTATTGAAGAGAATGTAACTCACATGTAACTTACACTCTTGGGAACTTGCGAGCTGGTCTGAAACATTCCAAAATCCGCTGAGAGCTTCAGCGGGTACTTTGAAGCTTTTTGGGAGCCTCACTACAACTTGTTTATGTTTCGGGTACGTATTTTGAGTAGGGAAGATACCATTTGTTTATTTGCTAAGTGATCCATACTAGGTCAGGCGGTTGGACTGAGGTTTGTAAAGCGATAGAGACGTGGAGATATAGCAAAGGTTTCAACAAAATATAGACAGTTGTCAATCATTCCTTGGCAACGTCTGTTGCAAATTTTGAAGTTGAACAATTTTAAATTAGTTTGCTCTCTTAAAGCCTATCTTGAAGCTTTAATGATAAGATTCAATGAGTTACAACGATGATCAAAAAGAGAAAGAGTAGTGTGTTGGTCAGTTTCATTTTATGAATTTCAAACTTGAATTTTGAAGCTGAATATAATATAGCGTTGCATGAACTAACATAGTAATCGAGTAATAGCAACCTTTTTTCAAGTTTGGGAGCTCCACATGTTTCTTTGCTGGGAAGAAATTTGATTGGCAAATTGTTGATGGATTAATATTTTGATTTTTTTTGGCAGTGTTTCAAAGTTCAATCTTTTAAATATTTCTTTGCAAGATGGAATTTGATGGGCAAGTTGTCCATTACAGAATGATGTAATTATTTTCTTCATTGTCAACATTTTTGGTTAAAACAATCTAAGCAACATTAAAATTGCAAAATTTGTTGAAAGTAGACAAGTATTAGGTTTAAAATTCCTATCTTGAATTTGTTAAATTCCAGTAGTATTAGGTTTAAATTCTTACCTTGTTTTGTTTGTTTTTTTCATAATTTTCACTATATTATTTTTATATTTAATATTGGTTTATTTATTTATTAATGAGAGTTGTTTCATATGTTAATTGTAAAGGTGTTTTATATGTTAATTCTTTGTTTTAATTTGATATGTATATTTCATATTTACACTTTTTATTTTTATTTTTTAATTTTGTTTTTAATATATTACTATTAAAATAAAATAATTTTTTTGTTTTTTGCTTTTAATATATATTAAATTTCAATATATTTTATTATTTCCATTTCCAACTTGAGGTTCCTTGTAAATTTGGGCAAAGCTTCTAGTCGTGTTCCCCATACCCCAGAAGTATTCACATACCGGAAATTTGTGCAACATTGCTTCATATCACGACGATCGCCGATCGAACTGCCCCTGGGCTCTTAATTTTTATTCTCATGCATTCTTTCCATTAACAACGATCGCGTGGAGTTATGTCTTCTCTCCTTTAACAACGACCGCTGAGAGTTCTGCTGCCCGCATAACTCCAACTTCAACTCCACCTTTATCTTTAGGTCAGAGCTCCTCTTCTTTTCTCATCTCATATATTGCCATTTCCTTCCATCAAGGGAGAATAGGATTGAGAAGTAACGGGAATGAGGATTTTGTGGTGAGAAACTTCTTTCACCACCACCAAAGAGAAATTCAAAAGCAGCAACATCTGTGTCCGTGAAAAGGTTGTCGGTGGCTGCAATGATGAGCTGACTCGATTGATCTACATGTATTGGTTGTTCAACTTTCATAGTATTGACCCTTTTCATCATAAAGGATATGGATTGCCACTAATTATAGAAACTACATGGTGGTGGTACTCATTTCATAGCATGCCGAGCTTATCCATGAAGCTTACTCCTTGTTACGATCACGTTCGTTAGGTCAAAGCTTACTCATTGTGGTTACAAACGTAGTATCAATAATAAGTACAGACTCTAAGCTGGACACTATTGAGCTATATATGGCATTTATAATAATATCACTTATTATAGAAAGAGCTATACCCTTATGGTGATTTGTATTTCTTGTATGAGCTTATTTCCCTAATATAAACATCCTTAGAATAGTGAACAGTGTATACAAGGCGAAGTAATCAATAACACAATCATCTATATTCAATGAAATTGAACTTTGTGTGAGTTACTGTGCAATCATCTGTATTCAAAGACTCTGAACTCTACATAAGTTACAACGCTGTAAGTAAGTACTGCTTATACTATTCAAGCTTAATGGTAATACTAATGGTATAACACTTATGGGGCTTAGTTTAAGATGAGAATCTTACTATTCAAGCTTAATGGTAATACTAACGGTATAACACTTATGGGGTTTAGTTTAAGATGAGAATCTTACTAATAGGGCTAACATGATAGCTTGAACAAGGGTAAAGATTAGCACATAATTATTATGGTAATAGTTATGATTGATTATACTAGTTGAAACACTTCTATTTACATCATATCTATAAATAGCAATAACCCCAAGTAAGCTATGAACAATAATTCCAAGTAAACTATGTAATACATGTAATCCTGTAATACGAGATAGATAGAACATGCATAACTGATTAGGGAATTAGGTCTACTCATTCAAATGAATCCTTGCATTAACTCTATAAACATAATGATTCCTGTTATTCATCTATAATTTTGACTTTATCCAAAGACGACTAAATTTGAAAAACTCAGATTTCTAGAAACAATATTTGCAGAAACACTGTGAGTTCTAGAAATCTCACAGCCTTCATTATCCTAAGTCTATCAATTCACTAAAACCTTCATCTATGCCTTCTAAAAGATCACCTTTTCTGACTTAGAAAGTTTGTTTCGGGTTATCCCCACCATTTTTACCTACATTTCATCTCCTCATTCTACCATTCCTATTCCTATTTTTATCAGTCCATTTCCCTCTAAAAAATCCCATTTTTCCTTCACTAATTCTTCATTTCCCTTACAAAGGCCTCTTAAACCATAAAAACCCCTTTTTGGTTTAAAAACACCCTCTTTTACCTTATCGGAAATCTCCAAAAAGGCTTAAAAACCCATGTTTTTAGCCTATTCCGACCTTTTTCAAACATAAGGCTCTAAACCCTTTTTTGGCCTTCAGCCCTAACCCTTTTCACCATATAACCCAATGTTATGACCATCGGCTAAAAGCTTTTAGCCCCTTCTACTTTTTCTCTCGGTCCTTCGCTTCACCCACAGGACCCTTTCTCGCTCCTTCTCTTCTAGCCCCTTTCTCCATTTTTCTTACACTGCCTTACCTTTCCACGGGGCAAATCTCCACCGTGGATCTTCGAGATGTTGGCAATATGATGCAGAGTGTTGTCCTTGATGGCAACCCACTTGATGAAGATGATGGCATTCTACTTGAGGAAGTTGTTCTTGATGCTTGATGAGTTTATTAATGATGTAAATCTGATGTGAAGATTTTTGGCATGTGTTGTCTTTGATGGTAATCTACTTGATGAGATGAGAATTGGCTATATGATGTGATGAAGTTGTCTTTGGATAGCAACCTGTTTGATGAAGTTGTTCTTGAAGGAAACTGACTTGATGAGTTGCAACCTATGTGTCAAATATGTACAGATGATGTATCTATAGATCAGCGAAGGAGTACAGAAGAAAGAAACTTCAGAAAGGGCCAGAGCAATGATGAATAAGACATGTCACTATGAATACGCGGGTTTGTTTAGGCGAAGTAGCGTATGTACGCGGAAAAGTACGTGCTAAGTCGCGTATGCCTAATTGCGCTCTAAATGTGTAAAACTAGGGGTTACTACCATGGTATTGACCCATTGTATTGAGCGCTTGATTATCTATTTGGTCCCGTCCAGGAATACCATCGGAAGTGGTGTGGTTTTGACTCATTGTATTGATAAAGGCTAAACCTATATAAGGAGAAGAAGATCATTGTGCAAAGGTGGGCAGGTGTCTGGGCTTTAAATGAATACTTCACTCTGAAGTTTATCTGTA
Organism: Pinus albicaulis; assembly: GCA_034641835.2. Classification (NCBI taxonomy): domain Eukaryota; kingdom Viridiplantae; phylum Streptophyta; class Pinopsida; order Pinales; family Pinaceae; genus Pinus; species Pinus albicaulis. The sequence goes on from CM076570.1 coordinate 1,390,887,674, forward strand.
TGGTTGAACTCTGTTCTTAATCGATAGATCTGAATCTATGATGCACCTATGAATATGATGAAGTTTCAAAATCTCTAGATCTGGAAATGATGAATCTCTAGGATGATCTGAAAAGAAGTATTGAAGACCTGGCGCAAATCTGTTGAAAAAATTGAAGAAATCTAGGTAAGTTCATAGATCTGGTCTGTTCTGCAAAGTTTATCTTTTATAGATCTATACGCAGGTTCATTTCATAAAAAGCGCGTGTGTACGCGGATCTGTTTAAACAAAGGCGCATATGGGCAGTTAGGGTTGTTCTGAAAAATGCACAGATGTATACGCGGGTTTTTTTCGTGAAAAGCGCGTGTATACGCGGATCTGTTTAAACAAAGGCGCGTATGGTATCTGAAATTATAGTTGCTCAAGGTTGAATGTGATTCTGCATATCTATTCTGAAGTCTGGGTTATCTCTGATATTCTGGTTACAGTGGTTTCACTGTTCTGTTGGAAGCAATGGGCAAAGTATGATTGTTGATAAGTGAAGGGTTGTATTGAAGCTGTTTGATCTAGTTTGAAAATTGATGAAACGTGGTCTGCAGTGGAGCTGAGGGTCGAAGCCTTCAGTAAGGGGGTAGTAGCTCCCTTCCAGGAGAAGCTGGTAAACGAGAGCAGGGGGTTGTAGCTCCCTTCCAGGAGAGGCTGGTAAACGAGAGAAGGTTGTAACCTTCTACAGGCAGGTGCCTACGTGCTGGTATGAGTCTGCGCCAGTGCATGGTTGTAAGATGTTTTCTTTATAATAAAATATTGAAGGCTGAGACAACGGCAGTGGTGGTTTTCTCTCGAATTGGGTTTCCACCTAAAAATCCTGGTGTTCATGTGTGTTTCTTATGTGTGATGATTTACTCTATTCTTACTGCATATGTTTACTGTTTATTGAACATCTAATGAATGAATGACGGAATGATATAAGTGAAGAATTATCTGCATAATAAGATTTCTGGACATACGCATGTTTTATTAAGGATATCCGCGTGTATACGCGAGTTGGCGTCAAGAAAGTCGCGTATGGGTTTTGAAGTAAGAAAAAGTAAAAAGATTTGAGTAAGTCCTAAACACTGATTCACCCCCCCCTCTCAGTATTTTTCCCAACACGAGATCCAACAGCAACCATGCTTTCCCCCTTCTCCTTTCGCCCAACCATCCCTCATCTATTTTCTCCCCCCTCGCGATAGTTCTCGACCGTTGATCCCATCAATCCGACGTCTTTTCACTACCCGACAAAAAGATTACGTCACCTTGCTAGCCCACTGCCTACTACTTCGCCCGCCGACCAATCTCCCTTCGACGCCTGTCCTCCACCATCCCCTTCCACCGAGCAGCTTCCCCGCCATCGCGCTGATCCTGGATCGTCGATCTGGCTCCCCCAGATCTGACGGTCCTCGCACTGTTTCGCGCGTGATTTGCCGTAACAGGTTAATGACCCAAATCAACGCGAAACTGGTGGTTTCATGAGGGATGCGTAGCAAATAGTGTATGGTATCACATCCGAAAGGGCATAAACCGCTTACCACCAATCTTCAACGCGAAAACCGCCCGCGGTTTTGCAAAACCTCTTTTTCATATTTTCTCGCCATAATCCTTTTTAAACCCTGTTTTCGCAGTTTTCGCCATGAAATCCCTTCTGCGCATTCATTTCCTCTGCATCGCTCTATAAACCCTTAAGCCTCTGTTAGCAGTTAAAATTCCCCCATCGCAGGTTTATATAATTAATTGATGTTTTGTGCAGGTTTAAAATGGCCACCAACCGATTTGCAGGCCCTCACACAGCTTCGGATGATGATCCGTAAAGCCAACATAACGAAGGAAAGGGGAGATCAAAGGGTCTAATTTTCAGGACTGAGTCAATGTCTCATGAACATTGACTATTGTACTAAGCCATCCAGCGCAGAAGACTTGTACACAAACAAGTCAAAGAAAGTCAGTAAAGATCAAAGAAAAAAGACAGAGGTTAAAGCTCAAATGAATATTAGAATGATTGAGAACGATTGAGAACACAATTAACAAAGGATGAAAAGAAGTTTAAAGAAGTCCGAAAGGAGATAAAGACAATATAATGGATTATGAAGGCTAAACAGACCAGGCCTTAGACACACTTTTAATGATTAAATTAAGCAAGTTAGGCCTAAAGAGCCTCGAATACATCAACAAAGGCAGTTATTCATTCGAAAAATCTAACTGCCACCTGTGGCCTACTTTCTGTCCCAAAAGGCAAATTGGCAGTTATTACACAGTCAGAAGATATTTTAAGCTGTCAAAACAGTTATTGTAAAGATAAAGATAGGCCTCAAAGTCAAACTTTTCACCTATCTTTCCTTAAGAAGTTAAGACAAAGTTATTAAACAGAGAAGTAGTTGCACACATGTTTCTACCTTATGCCTTGCATGGTTTTCAAGGTCAGGGATGCATTTAATCTGTAAGTAATAACACTTGGACCCTAGGTTAGTTCCACCTCCTCATTTGTAGCATAAATACTGCATTTGAACTCATTATATTGTTGGCATTTGATGACTCTTTGAAGTAATACATAGCTTTGCTGAAGTTGAAAAGAAATTGATGTTCTGGAACCTGTGGATGTTTTAACCTGTTTGTTGATGGAGAAAGCTTTGTCATTGGATCCCTGAGCTTGGGTGTTGGTGAAGTATTCTAATCTGTTAATGTTTTTTCCTGTTTTCCATTCTGTTTCATCATCTTTTACTACAGTAGAGTAAAAAGTTTAGGCTAAGAAATGTCTCCTAGAAGCACCTTAGACCTGTTTACTCTTCACTGTTTCATGTTTTCCTCTGTTGAGGCATTCTAGAGAATTCTTAATTTCTCTCTTGAACCCTTATGCTTGTTTATTTCTTAAATAGTTCAATACAGTTGGCCTCAAGATGATTTATGGTTTTCCCTGCTTACTTGCTGCCACTTAAAAAACTGTTTCTGAAGTCTCCCTTTAAAGTACCATTGTTTACAGTCTGCCAAAGATGTATGTTTTGATCATACCCTTTGTTCTTGCTGAGATAATTGTTTTGAAGGTCTTTATAACTGTAATCAAAGATGTCTAGGAGTTCCCTCTTCTATGAATGCAGTTATTTGTGAATCTTTTAATGTTTTCCTCTCCTTGAAAGTGAAATCTTTGGATGAAATAGAGCGTTCCTCGACTCCTAGATTTTATTCGAAAAGTTTGTCTTGAAATTGTTATTTGCTGAAGTGTGGTTTTATAGAATTTATGGTTAGTCCTGTCTATAGAATACCTCTTCATGTTCAGATAATGTTTTAAGTCCTTTTGTTGAGAAGTATATATATATAATTAAGGATTCTTAATTGCCCTTAGTTCTACTTTTCATTCTAAACCTTTAATGTCCATTTCATTTCACTTGAAAGACTTTGTAGATCCATTGGCCAAGTTAGATTTGCCCTCTGATACCCCTGATCTGTTTGCAAACTTTTTACAACTTCCACTTGAATCCATTGTCCAATGACTTAGAGTTTTTCCTTTTCTATCTATGTTGCCTAGATCATTATGCCCAACCAAACAATCAAACAAACTCATGCTTCATAACTAGCCTAAAATCAACCCTTAAAAGCAAACAAGCTCACATCTTTGCAAACAATTGAGAGATCCCTCTTTGAGACTAGGAGGGTTAGATCCTAGAGCTCTAAAGCTTGGTTTGGATGTTGCTTTGTCATTTGGTTTACCAATCAACCAAATCACAGGACCCCAACATTTTGGCGATCACGGTGGGACCTCTGAGTATAGAATAGCCTAGCAAACTTTTGTAGACTCACTAAGTCTTTCAATAATCGCATAAAACTCAGAAAACCCAAAAACATTTCAGATTGGTTTTCAAATAAATCACTGGTGGTGGACCATAAAACATTTTACCTTCAGAAAAGCTAAAAATTTCCACCTAGCAACTCCACTAGCCCCAGTAGGCCTATTACTCCTCTAGATCTCTAGATTTCCTTAGGATTGTGTTAATCAGCCTTGAGGAAGTTTAGAAACCTAGTTAGAAATCACTGTGAGAGGAAAACTTTTGAAAAGCAGTCCTAAAAACCTATTCCTCTCTAAATTTTGGAAACTGAAATCTGGCTTCATATAGGGTCAACAATAGATCCCATCTAGATCCTAATCCCCCTACCATAGTTGACAATCCAGAGAGGATTTTGTTGCAAACTTCTAGACCTGGAAAACCAACTACTGATAGGACCATCCCAAGAACAAGATCTGTCCCTGAAAATCTCACAGTCTTGAAAGATCCTCACTGTGACTTACCTCACACAAAGAACCTATTTAGAAATAAGTCTCAAAGTGATTTAAGCCAAGCTAATTTTGAAACCACAGATTTGCAACAAAGCTTTAGCAGAGAAGCCTCACCTTCTACTCCACATGATTCTCAGCGTCTCCATCATTTCAGCTCCTTCCATAACAAATTTTCTCATCATCAGTTTGCTGGCCCAAGTGTTTCTTCCACTCCTGTACACACATACACTGTTCAAAACACTCCAACTCAACTCAATTTTCCTTTTGTAAATCCACCTCTTGTAAATCCCCCATTATTTCCTATCATGACAGCATGGTATGCTCCACTAGTGTTACCACAACCCCTGGTTCCCTTACCCAATGATTACCAATCCAAAATTCCCCATTTCACTGGAAATGAACCTACTACTGCCCAACAACATGTAGATAAAATGAATAATGCTTTTGATTACATGGAAATAGAAGAAGAGACCATTAAGATGATAATTTTTGCTCAAAGTTTAGGAGGGGAAGCCAAGAAATGGTTCAAAAACTTAGCTCCTCACAGCATAAATGATCTCTCTTATTTATATCAAACATTCAAAAACAAATGAGAAATTAAAAAGAACCCTCTCCAATACTTTCAGACTATGCTAACCTCAAAAGAAATACCGAGGAAAGTATCCAAGATTATTGCACTAGATTCAATAGTGTGTATAATGCACTTCCCCCAGACATGAAACCTCCACTAGGCCTTAGCTAAATTTCCGGAAGGCTTTGATCCTAAGATGGCCTACCAACTAAGAGAGAGAGACCCCTTAACTCTAGAAGATATGCAGAGGGGAGCCATAAGTGTGGAGGCAAATCTGATTGAAAAAAGAGCTAAACTGAAATCAGAAAAAAGAGTTACATACAGAGATGATACAATAGCATCAACCTCATCATCCGATGCTAAAATTGATAACTTAGTTAAGGTAATGGAGAGAATGCTTGAAAAAATAAATCTGAATGATAGGGTGCCTCCTAGAGAGAATCAAACCAATCCCCAAAACAGAAATAGAAATCCAAATCCCAGAAGAGATCCTAATCAAAATAGGCAAAGAGACAATGACCAACAAATTAGGCCTCCCTTTCAACAAAACTATGTTGATCAAGAAGAAGAAAGGGAGATGGAAAGATTGGAAGAAAGGCATGTAAACTTGATAGGATCTGACAGTGGGGATGATGTCTTCCTCATTGAAGAAGAACAAGGTTTCTTCTCCTCAGGAAAAACTGAATACAATAATGAGGATTCTGAAGATTACAGATTGGGGTTTGAAAATGCAATCCTGGAGGTACACAAACAATATAATCTTAGAAGCAAAGGGAGCCCAGAGATTTCCGATGACAAAAACACTAGTACTGCTGTTAGGAAAACTTTAGAAAGTCAGCCTAAGAAGACAACAAGTAACACCAACACTATGGCCAAGAGAACTGATCAAAATAAAGACAAAAACAATCAACAAAGTGTTGAACAAAGCTTCCCTAGTACTTCTGCTAGTGGCCCTAACAAATCTGTCCCAAATAACAGTCCAAATAAAGTTCAACAAATCAGAATTTCTGAAAGAGTTGTAAATGACAAAACAAATGTAAATATGTCAAGAACAATAGTTCCTTTTAGCCTTGAAGGGGAAATTACCAAGATCAAGATCACCATACCCTTAGCTGAACTAGTAACTCAGGATGTATATAAAAATCAAGTTTTGAAAGCTTTGAATATAGGCAGTGACACTGATACTTTAAAATTGACAGATGATAAGCCAGAATTATTGTTTGGTCCTGAAGTTGAAGGAAAATACCAAGAAGGCGCTGTCCCTCCCTTCTATGTTAGCTTGAATATACATGATAAAATCTTGCACAATGCCATGCTAGACTCAGGTGCTTCTAACAATCTTATGCCCAAAGTAGTAATGGAAAGTCTAGGCTTAGAAATTACTAAACCATATAAAGACCTGTATTCCTTTGATTCAAGCAGGGTCAAATGCTTATGTTAACTTGTCTCAAATTCTTGCTAAGAGTCTAGTAATGGACATAGTGGTAGCTGACATTCCCCCTAAGTATGACATGCTTTTATCCAGATCATGGGGAGCCAAACTTCAGGGGAGCCTTCAAATGGACATGTTTTATGCCACCATCCCAGTGTTTAGCCAAACTAGAATATTGTACAGAGAATCCCATAGCAAATACATGGTGAGCAACATAGATAAGCCGAACAATACTCTTGTTTACTCCATTCATTCAGATTTGGATTCCTTTATTTTATACAACGAAGATGAAATCAGCCAACAGGAAAGGGAAAACAAAGAAGAATCTAGTCCAACAGAACAGACAAATCTGTTATCAACTCAAGCACAAAACAATTCAAACTCTAGCAGCCTTGAACAATAGAAAGAAAATGAAAATGAGATTGAAATACCTTGGAAAATAAACTTTGATGGATTTTGTAGCAAATTAAGTTCAGGGGCTGGTGTATGGATACATAACACAAACATAGGATATTCCTACAAGCTAGATTTTCCATGCACAAATAACAGTGCTGAATATGAAGCCCTCCTCCTTGGCATACATCTGCTCAAAGATTTGGGAGCTAAGAAAATATCAGTCCAAGGAGATTCTAAGCTAATCATTAGACAAATTAAAAGGGAATATTCAACCAATAACCCAAAACTCAGAAAATATAGAAATTCTGCTATTGATATCCTAAAAACCTTTGAAAAATACGAACTCATTTTTATCCCAAGAGCTCAAAATCATCTAGCAAATGAACTTGCCTTTGCTGCTAGTAATTGCCAAATACCACAAATAAATGAAAAATTCAATATAAAGGTAAAAAACAGGCCTGCAATACCTGACAATGAAGATTATTGGCAGGTGTTTGAAGGAGACAAACACATAGATGATTTTTTGCAATCAAAAAGTGACTTTGCCATACCAACACCTACTTCAAGCCATGAGGAAAACTGTCTAAATAAAGAACAAATCATTGAAACAGAGCTGTTCACTTCTGCTGATATAAACCATTTGGAACATCTTTGTAAAGCAAAAACAGTTGATAATATAGACCAAAAAGACCTAGAAGTTCTACAATGTAAAAATGACACAATTCCAAGAGGTCTTACACCACTAGAACAACTTTTTGATTTTAATGATGTAGCCAAAGAACCAAGAATGGAGCCTACAGAAACAAACATAGAAGAACATAACATAGGTAGCCTAGCAGAACCCAAAATGATCAAGCTATCTAGCACTCTCCCAGCTCATATCAAACAACAATACATAGAAATTTTCAAAGAATTTAGAGATGTGTTTGCTTGGGGATACAAGAATCTGAAATCATATGATACTAGCATCATTCAACACAAAATTCCTCTTAAGGAAAATCGAAAACCTTTCAAACAAAAACTCAGAAGGATAAACCCTGTTTTATTGCCTCTAGTTGAGAAAGAAATCAAGAAAATGTATGATGCTGGGATTATAGTTCCCCTCAGATATTCAGAATGGGTTTCCAACCTAGTATTTGTTAGGAAAAAGACTGGGGAAATCAGGCTTTGCATTGATTTCAGAAATCTAAATAGAGCCTCCCTTAAAGATAACTATTCCTTGCCAAAAATGGATCATATACTTCAAAGGGTGCTTGGGTCTAAAAGAATTTCACTGTTGGATGGGTTCTTAGGTTATAATGAGGTGATAGTACTCCCAAATTGTCAACATAAAACTGCTTTTACTACACCTTGGGGTACATTCATGTATGTCAAAATGCCTTTTGGTTTAATGAATGTAGGGGCCACCTTCCAAAGGGCCATGGATATAGACTTCTCAGAAGACATAGGCTATTTTATAATCATTTACCTTGATGACATTATTGTTTTCTCTAAAACTGATGAAGAACACTTGATTCATTTAAGAAAAGTTTTTGAGAAATGTAGGAAATATGGCTTATCTTTGAATCCCAAAAAGACACTCTTTGATTTCCAAGTAGGAAAACTTCTTGGCCACATAATTTCTGAAGAGGGAATCAAAGTATACCCTAAAAGGATTAATGGCATATTGAAAATCAGCCATCCTAGAAACCTCAAAGAATTACAATCTTTCATTGGGAAGATAATTTTTTTAAGGAGGTTCATCTCCAACCTTGCTGAGCTATTAAAAAATATTACAAACATGCTTAAGAAAGAAATAAGTGTTAAATGAACAATACAAGCTAAACAGTCATTTGAACTAGTGAAACAAGCTCTCACTAAAACACCAGTTCTCATAAGTCCTGATTTCACCAAAGATTTCTACATATTTTGTTTTGCATCAGAACATACAATAGCTGCAGTGTTATTACAAAATAATATCATGGGGTAAGAACAACCAATATCCTTTTTTAGTAGAGCCTTAAGAGATGCTCCACTCAAGTATAACATCATGGAGAAACAAGCCTTAGCCTTGGTAAAAGCATTGAAAGACTTTAGAGTTTATATTTTGCATTCTCATAACATTGTTTTTGTCCCACGCACAGTTGTCAAGGGTATTCTAAGTCAAGACCCTGATGGTAAAAGGGGAAAATGGATTGCCATTATTCTAGAATATGACTTAGAAATTAGGCCAACCAAACTAATCAAAGGGCAGAGATTAGCAAAACTCATGGCTGAGTCAAACTTCCAAGCACTAGATATGAATATGGTTGATATTTTGGAAGAAACAGAAGAATTCACAGCTCCATTTATTGAAGAAACTTTTGTGAATTCACCTTGGTATGCTGATATCATATATGTGCTGCTTTATTTGAATACCCCTCCCTCTTTGTCTAAAACTAAAGCTAGATTTTTGAAACAGAAGGATTTAAATTATTGCATATTAGATGGGGTTTTATATTGGAATAATGCTGTTGGAATATTGCTTAAATGTTTGCTTGAGATTGATGCAGGAAAAATCATGCATGCGCTGCATGAGGAAGAATGTGGAGGACATCTTTACTGGAAGACTACAACAAATAAAATCCTCAGATCTAGTTATTAGTGGCCCACCCTTTTCCCAGATACTCAGAAACTTGTCATGTCTTGCCATAAGTGTCAAATTTTTGATGGCAAAAGAAAACTCCTTCCTTTACCCTTACATCCCATCAGTATTGAGGCTCCCTTTCAACAATGTGGCTTAGAATTCATTGGGGAAATTCACCCATCTTCATCAGCCCAACATAAAAGGATTCTCACTACTACTGATTATTTTACCAAGTGGATAGAAGCCATACCTTCTAGGAATGTTACCGACTCTGTCATTATCAAGTTCCTTGAAACCGACATACTATCCAGATTTGGTTGTCCTAAAAAAATTATCACAGACAATGCTGCTGTCTTCAAGTCTAAAAAAATGGTTGACTTTTGCTATAAATATCATATCACATTGGGTCATTCTACTGCCTACTATCCCCAAGGAAATGGATTAGCTGAATCCTCCAACAAAAACCTTGTCAATATTATTAAAAAATTGTTGGAGCAGAATCAGAAATCATAGCATAGTAAGCTTATTCATGCTTTATGGGTTGATAGATTAACCACCAAAAAGTCAATAAATATGTCTCCCTATCAGCTAGTTTATGGCATGGATGCAATCTTCCCAACATCTCTAAGAGTTCCAGTCATGAAACTCCTTCAAGAAGTACAAACTGAAGAGAATGATATGCAAAGAAGGATAAATCAGACCATTCATTTACAACAGTCAAGAGAGGAAGTGTACAAGAGAACACAAACAGTCCAAGAAAGTATCAATAAATTATTTGACAAGACTAAAGAAAATGATTTCCAAGTTGGAAATGTAGTTCTAAAGTGGGATTCTAGAAGGGAAGAAAAGGGAAAACATGGCAAATTTGAGAATCTGTGGAAAGGGCCTTACATTATTCATTCTATCAGGGGTCATAATGCATTATTTCTGCAAGAGCTGAATGGAGAAGATTTATTTGGAGGTCCTGTCAATGGCAGGATGCTCAAGCATTACTTCTGTCAAGAATCTTAGTTTCAAATTTTTCATTCATTGTACATAATCCACTTGAAAAGAGATAATAGGAAAATACAAAAGCAAATAAAAGAAAAGAAAAAGAGGGCAGATTCAAAAAAGGTACAACCCCATGCCAAAAAGAGGAAAAATCTAAAAGTGTGCAAGTCTAAATGCCATTGCTTGAAAAATGAACTATTATTTAGTCATATAGCCTAATCATGACTAAGTAAATTTCAATTTTGTGCTGATAGGTTAGTGAAAATAGATTTGCCAAACAGTGTAATCCTGGCTTATCAGTAGAATAGATTAGGATAGAGAAAGAATGGTTCTAACCAGCTTAAAATTTGAACCAAGAAAAGAAAAGAGAAATGGCTACAAAAAGATCAAACTTGAGTCAAAGAAAGAAAGAAGGATGTTCTTAATTTTCAGATCTTAAGCCTTAATAATTTTGTTTTTATTTTTCTGCAAATAAAGTCTATGTGCAACTTGTACATACAACCATAGACACCATAGCAAATCAGATAGTCTAATCCTGATTTGACTGTGTTTTAATTTTTTTTCTTAGAAATAGAGAATAAAATCTGTCAAACAACCTAATCTTGACAGATAGATAGTTAGATAGAGAAATAAAGAGTTCAACAATTTAATCTGGGCTCTTGGAAGAAATAAGAATAGGATTAGATAGTTTATTTCAAATTTTCAAAGATAAAATATCAAAGAGTTTGCTAGTTCAAATGCACTCAAAGAAGATAAAATGCTAGGACAAGTAGGATTGGGTAGAAAGAGATGCTGTTTGAAGAAATTACATGTTGTAGATTGATAAAAGCTGTCTTTTTCAGAGAAAGATCATCAAGTAAAAAGAAGAAATCTGACCAATGGATAAGGCACTGGTTTGCTGAAACTCAAAGATTAGGTTTTGAGGTTCTGGACACCTTAAAAAGCAAGCTGTCTTCCCCAAGTGGAGCCACTGTTAGTCATCCATAATTTTGAATTTATCCAAAGATGACTAAATTTGAAAAACTCAGATTTCTAGAAACAATATTTGCAGAAACACTGTGAATTCTAGAAATATCACAGCCTTCATTATCCTAAGTCTATCAATTCACTAAAACCTTCATCTATGCCTTCTAAAAGATCACCTTTTCTGACTTAGAAGAAAGCTTGTTTCGGGTTATCCCCACCATTTTTACCTACATTTCATTCCCTCATTTTACCATTCCTACCCCTATTTTTATCAGTCCATTTCCCTCTAAAAAATCCCATTTTTCCTTCACTAATTCTTCATTTCCCTTAAAAAGGCCTCTTAAGCCATAAAAGCCCCTTTTTGGTTTTAAAACACCCTCTTTTACCCTATCGGAAATCTCCAAAAAGGCTTAAAAACCCATGTTTTTAGCCTATTCCGACCTTTTTCAAACATAAGGCTCTAAGCCTTTTTTTGGCCTTCAGCCCTAACCCTTTTCACCATATAACCCAATGTTATGACCATCAGCTAAAAGATTTTAGCCCCTTCTACTTTTTCTCTTGATCCTTCACTCAACCCACAGGACCCTTTCCCGCTCCTTTTCTTCTAGCCCCTTTCTCCGTTTTTCTTACACCGCCTTACCTTTCCACGGGGCAAATCTCCACCGTGGATCTTCAAGATCCAAAGGCAACCATGCTTTCCCCCTTCTCCTTTCGCCCAGCGATCCCTCATCTATTTTCTCCCCCCCGCGATAGTTCTCGACCGTCGATCCCATCAATCCGACGACTTTTCACTACCCGACAAAAATATTACGTCACCCTGCTGGCCCACTACCTACTACTCCGCTCGCCGACCAATCTCCCTTTGACACTTGTCCTCCACCATCCCCTTCCATTGAGCAGCTTCCCCGCCATCGCGCTGATCCTGGACTGTCGATCTGGCTCCCTCAGATCTGACGGTCCTCGCACTGTTTCACGCACGATTTGCCGTAACAGGTTAATGACCCAAATTAACGCGAAACTGGTGGTTTCATGAGGGACGCGTGGAAAATAGTGTATGGTATCGTGTCCGAAAGGGCATAAACTGCTTACCGCCAATATTCAACGCGAAAACCACTCGTGGTTTCGAAAAACCGCTTTTTCATATTGTCACGCCATAATCCTTTTTAAACCCTATTTTCGCGGTTTTCGCCATGAAATCCCTTCTGTGCATTCATTTCGTCTGCATCGCTCTATAAACCCCTAAGCCTCTGTTAGAAGTTAAAATTCCCCCATCGTAGGTTTATATAATTAATTGATGTTTTGTGCAGGTTTAAAATGGCCACCAGCCGATTTGCAGGCCCTCACACAACATTGGATGACGATCCGTAAAGCCAACATAACGAAGGAAAGGGGAGATCAAAGGGTCTAATTTTTAGGACTGAGTCGATGTCTCATGAACATTGACTATTGTACTAAGCCCTCTGACGTAGAAGACCGGTACACAAACAAGTCAAAAAAAGTCAGTAAAGATCAAAGAAAAAAGACAGAGGTTAAAGCTCAAATGAATATTAGAATGATTGAGAACACAATTAACAAAGGATGAAAAGAAGTTTAAAGAAGTCCGAAAGGAGATAAAGACAATATAATGGATTATGAAGGCTAAACAGATCAGGCCTTAGACACACTTTTAATGATTAAATTAAGGCAAGTTAGGCCTAAAGAGCCTCGAATACATCAATAGAGGTAGTTATTCATCCGAAAAATCTAACTTCCACCTGTGGCCTACTTTCTGTCCCAAAGGGAAAATTGGCAGTTATTACACAGTCAGAAGATATTTTAAGCTGTCAAAACAGTTATTGTAAAGATAAAGATAGTCCTCAAAGTCAAACTTTTCACCTATCTTTCCTTAAGAAGTTAAGACAAAGTTATTAAACAGAGAAGTAGTTGCACACATGTTCCTACCTTATGCCTTGCATGGTTTTCAAGGTCACGGATGCATTTACTTTGTAATTAATAACACTTGGACCCTAGATCAGTTCCACCTCCTCATTTGCAACATAAATACTGCATTTGAACTCATTATATTGTTGGCATTTGATGACTCTTTGAAGTAATATATAGCTCTGCTGAAGTTGAAAGGAAATTGATGTTCTGGAACCTGTGGATGTTTTAACCTGTTTGTTGATGGAGAAAGCTCTGTCATTGGATCCCTGAGCTTGGGTGTTGGTGAAGTATTCTAATCTGTTAATGTTTTTTCCTGTTTTCCATTCTGTTTCATCATCTCTTACTACAGTAGAGTAAAAAGTTTAGGCTAAGAAATGTCTCCTAAAAGCACCTTAGACCTGTTTACTCTTCACTGTTTCATGTTTTCCTTTGTTGAGACATTCTAGAGAATTCTTAATTGCTCTCTTGAACCCTTATGCTTGTTTATTTCTTAAATAGTTCAATACAGTTGGCCTCAATATGATTTATGGTTTTCCCTGCTTGCTGCCACTTAAAAAACCGTTTCTGAAGTCTCCCTTTAAAGTACCATTGTTTACAGTCTGCCAAAGAGGTCTGTTTTGATCATTCCCTTTGTTCTTGCTGAGATAATTGTTTTGAAGGTCTTTATAACTGTAATCAAATATGTCTAGGAGTTCCCTCTTCTATGAATGAAATTATTTGTGAATCTTTTAATGTTTTCTTATCCTTGAAAGTGAAATCTTTGGATGAAATAGAGCGTTCCTCGACTCCTAGATTTTATTTGAAAAGTTTGTCTTGAAATTGTTATTTGCTGAAGTGTGGTTTTATAGAATTTATGGTTAGCCATGTCTATAGAATACCTCTTTATGTTAAGATAATGTTTTAAGTCCCTTTGTTGAGAAGTATATATATAATTAAGGATTCTTAATTGCCCTTAGTTCTAATTTTCATTCTAAACTTTTAATGTCCATTTCATTTCACCTGAAAGACTTTGTAGATCCACTGGCCAAGTTAGATTTGCCCTCTGATACCCCTGATATGTTTGCAAACTTTTTACAACTTCCACTTGACTCCATTTCCCAATGACTTAGAGTTTTTCCTTTTCTATCTATGCTGCCTAGATCATTATGCCCAACCAAACAATCAAACAAACTCATGCTTCATAACTAGCCTAAAATCAACCCTTAAAAGCAAACAAGCTCACATCTTTGCAAACAATTGAGAGATCCCTCTCTGAGACTAGGAGGGCTAGATCCTAGAGCTCTAAAACTTGGTTTGGATGTTGCCTTGTCATTTGGTTTTCCAATCAGCCAAATCACAGGACCCCAAAAATTCCCATTGATAGAAAGTAGTTAGTAAGCAACACTAGTTTCAAAGCTATGGTAAAAGAACATATATATAAGCTCACAGGTGCACTTGTTACTAATTTATAGTAATGTATTTCAATAAACTTAAGGTACCTATGTTTACCTTTACTTAAGTTGTTAGTTAATAAGGTCGAAGGCGGTTCCAAGCTTGACAAATTGAGTGATTAAAGCACCTAGATTTCCTAATGAAATTAGAGCTTCTATTCATTGCACTATTGATATGACATTTTCCTGGTCATGTGATTACGATACTAGCATTTTACCTTATAAGCTGAACCTTAGCTATACCATTGGAATCATACTATGATTGTTGTTACTTTATAGGAATGGTGTTGTATTGATTTCGATGTAATCAAGCAATGCAATTTCATGGCAATCAAAGTAAGCTATGAATATTATACAAATACATCCAAGTAATAGCTTTACATGCGATTCATATACATCCAAGTAATAGCTTTACATGCGTAAGGAATAAAACTATCTAACAATTATTAATCAAACTATTAATCATGATTTGTTGCATATGTGACTTAATACATGTCTCAAGCTTGACATGGGTCGATGACACTTTCATCTTGGTCTATGTAGCTCAATTTATTAAGAGAGCACGTGCAAACTATTTCATCTATATTTTTAATTATATGGTAGCCAAGTCTTCAACCATTTATCATTTCTAGTATTTCTTAAAATGTAACCACAATACCAAGATTTTGTCTGTGTATCTTCCTTTTTGTGAGTTCATTGGGCATTTCAATATCTAAATGTTGTTCCTTCAACTCTATGTAATTTGGATCTATAACCTTTTTTTTAAGTGTTCTAACATATTCACAATGGGGATTTACAATATCTCTTTTTGGAGGCATTATAATTCTATAAACTATAAATTAGATTTATTTTATTCAATTAATTCATAAAGTATCATATTTAAATGTTAATTTTTTTGGTGATTTATCATTGTTTTAGTAATTTTATAAGTATTACATTCACGTGCATTGTATTTTAGACACTATTATAATACGTCAATGTAGTGTTTCTAATTTGCGTTGTAATAACTTCTTTTTCTTAGATTCATGTGTTTCTTTTGGTGTGGCTTGGGATTTTGCAATGTGATTTTAAATTTGTAAATATGATGTTCAAAACATTAAAAAAATTTAATATTTTTTTTCTTGTGTCATGATAATGTCATGCAATGTTTGTACATTGATATAATTTATTGTGCATTAATAGCATCATGTTTGTGAATCATTGTGGTGAAAGTGTAGTGTTGTTATAGTTTTGCACTATCGTATTTGATAAAAAAACTACATATTACAAAATTATTATCATATTTGCACACAATTATGATGTCGATCTTCAAGAGAGTTCTAGTTGCTCTTTGACAAGAGTGTAGTTTACAAAACCTGATGTGAAGAAACTTAAGGTCACTATTAAAGACATTATAAAACTTGATGTGAAGAACCATAAGGTAACCATGCGGTGGGAGGAGATTAGAAAGACTAAACTCGGGAGATTTAGATGAATTAATGAAGGGAATATTCAAACTCCAAAATTTTGATCCATGCATTTGTCCTATCTCTTAGTCATGGGAATATCCATCCCATGACATGGCTCATCTCTCATCCACCTTATGACGTGTACTTTGAAGGTTTCAATTTCCATTATTCATATGAACCGTATGTGACATGTCAAGCTCAATAGTAACATAAATAATATTACTATATCTTGTATCATTTGTTAGATTCAAATCTTGTTACACTGAGCACATTAAGCATAATAGGGGACAATACATGTATTTCTATAGCATATAATCTTAATACCATATTTTATCACTTTCAATTGTTGAAAGGAAATAATTTTTTGAAATGAAGCTTTCTAAAGATTGTTTTCATATGGACAAATATTGGTCTTATTTTAATTTTATATATGTTTTAGGATTTTTTAAGTAAATACATTATCATTAGTGCGTCATAACATTAATTCTAGTGTATATATTTATACCAAATCCATTTGGATTTGGTAGTGAAATTGTCATTTTTTCACTTAGTATGAAAACTATCTTATCGAACTTGCATAGGTTAGTATACATTGATTTTCCATTTGAAATGTATATGATTTTTTTATTTTTTCAAAAATTTAATTACATGTGTATATACCACATACCACATGCCATCTTCTAAAAAAGTGGACACATATTGTGCAAAAATAAACATTGCCATGATATCCCCATCTCAGATAGATAATGATTCCCTCTTGTGAATCCATGTGCTTTCAAATAGAGATTCTTCTCATACATATAAATTATGAAGCTGCAAATTTGTGTGATCTATGTGATTCTCCCCCCTCAATGCAATAGATTACCAATGATGAGAAGGCATGCCATTAGAAAATTGGGCTAAACTAGAGCTACCAATCTTTTTTGTTGAGGGTCTTGTATGTTATAGATGATGCTTCTCCCCTCATTATATCAATCATGACTCCAAAGAAGTTCCTATTTATGTAATATAGCAATGTAATTTTTGTTAGAACCCATATTAGCATATAAAATAATAAATACATGAAAACATAGAATATGTCAATTGAGAGTTCCAAGAAATTTACTTGGTAGGAAAAGTAGAATGACATTTCATCCATTTACTTTAATGGATTGAAGCCATAGTAGTGGATTGTTGCACCTCTACACACATCTACATAGTACTTTGCTAAAAAAAAATGATGCCTATATATGCTAATCTTAATGTATTGATCTCATTTGTCACCTGAGACAGTAGAGGATGCATTCTTGGAGTGAGTACAACTTTGCTTTTTGAGGTTTTGAAATTGAAATGGTTCATATTCTTATGCAAGGACATTCAAATCAATTTCCAAGCCATTGCTTTATTTGCTTCTTTTATTTTTCATTTTAGGCTTATGGAAATTCTTTTTCCTATTCAAAGATGACTCAAGAGAAACCAACCCAATGGTGAAGTCATAATCCATAATGTGGAGATTATTGACATCATTCAACATTTTTTTAACCAAATCGATCAACTATTTCGTCTCGCTCAAAGACAAGAGGAATATTTTGAAGCAGATCTAAATAACCAAACAACTCGTCTCTAATTAATTGAAGTCCTCAATATCTAGATCAACATTGTCACTAACCATAATAGTTGTGCTAGCATCTACATGAAGGTCCAGTGCCTCTATATTTATCTTTGGATGAGAATTAAATGAATTGGGTGTTGCATCTTAAACCAATAAAGGGTTTGAATCCCTTAAATATTAATACAACTAATACACCTTTATGACAAGCTTACAAATGTTGTGACAAATAGACCATGGGTAATCACAAGCTATAAAATTTGTGTGATACCAACTAACAAGATATTGCTTATTAGGATTACTTTGATTCTTCAGCCATTAAGCATGAGATATGTTCTTGTGAGGGTTGCTATCACTATGTGGAATTATTTTGGCTTTTTTTATTGACGATTAAATTGCTTTTCTTTCTTGTGGTTGGTCAAATATCCTTCTTTTTTCAAAATTTTCTTGAATTTATAACATAGTTCAACATTTGTCATGAGGATATAGAACAACCAATCCATCGAATGAGCACATTTATGATGCAGGCAACCTGCATTTCCCAGAATCACATTTCTTGATCATATCAAAAATACCATTCAATCACTTGTTGAGAAAATCCCCTTCTGGCAAACTTAACTACTTTTGGAAACTTCTTTGTACAAAACAATAATGGTTATAAAACCATGATTAGTACAAATCATCCCAAGTTTTCATCATAACTTCCATTCGATTCACAAACTTTCATTCAATAAATATCACTCCACATCTCCATTTCATAGGGCTTTTAAAAGTCATAAAACAAAATGCGCCAGTATGTGTAATACCACTACATCCAATTTAAGCAAAACTTGAAACTTGTTTGTTTCTTTAACCACGCTCCCAATTCTTATCACCGCTTAACTCAATATTCAGGTGCGCCCTTAAAACTCCCCAATTTGAATACAACTGACGCATTCACATAGTCATGGCAAATTTCACAATTTAATGTTAATAACACATACATGACTTACCCATACAATCAACGCTCCTCTCAATCTTCTATTTGCCATTCAACCTGCGCTCCTACAGTTCAATCCAGCAATTCGGTTTTATTTCAATAGTGTCCAGGAATAGAGCAACTAGCAAGACTTTTCAAACCTGCGTCCGGTTTCTACTTGCAACTTCATTCTGGTTTTTACTTGCAACTCCTACATCGCATTTAACGTTTTCTTCAGCAAATCATCGTCCACAGGAATTGCATTAACATGCTTATCCTTACAATACTCTGGCAAACTGCGTCTTCAACATTTCTGTCCACGCTGTCAATTCAGATTTAATTCATCAAACTTTTATCAATTCTGGATCACACCTTCTGGCCTGTCATTTCTGGATTATCAAAACGCTGTTTTCTCTCCAGCAGAACTCTGATGATCGATTGCAAATGAACCGATACATTCTTCAACATCCAGAAAACCCGTTCCATTGCTTCTTCACTGCGCTTTTGACCTGTGATCCAATTCTCATCAGGCAATCAAACAACGGGTGAACGCATTGAACACAATCATTATTAATGGCAATGGCTTATCGAAGGCATCATTACAAATTCAATACCACTACAGAAAATGCTTAATCGATCTTGATATACATCGATTTTCCCATAGTACCAATTTATCACGCATTCAACTGCATTCAACGTGTTATATTATTCAATTAATAGCGCCATTCATGATTCAATTGCTATTGAACCCAATTTCTTCAATCTCTGAACCTGCAGCTTAAATACTCAACACGATTTCAACATTTTTCATAACAGTTCAACTCAATGTTTATTAAACAATTGTGCCTTCTATAAAATCGACTCTCCAAGTCGATGTGCCAACGCATTCCACAATACTCAATATGTCAACAAACAGTGATCTATTTCAGTCGACTATAATGCCATATAGTCTGCAAGTAATCGACCCTCCAAACAGAAACTTCATGGCTGATCTCTGCTGTAACACTACGACATGATCTTAGCGTTACCAATTAAATACCAATGCAAACTTACCAGATTCGATTCAACGCAACTGCTTCTCTCAGCGTTCCATCATGTGTTATTCAACCATTCTTTTAAATGTTGCTTATGGGACATCGATTTATTTGCGTTGTGAATATTATATCATCAGAGAGCCAAGTGTAAAATCGAACATCGATTCACTGAACTTTATAAACCCAACTATACAACAGTTTTCCATTCCAACATGTTTATATAAGAGCGTTCACCATAAACAGATGAACCATCATCATTGTATATCATTCAACGCTTTTGATTTATAAACACAACCCGTACAAGTGCGCATCACTAAAACCATTTCAGAAATCAACACCCAATTTCTAAAAACCACACTTATCATATTAATAAACAAATACTTACAAACTTCCTTCGTGGCCAGATATTCAACAGTCGTGGCCCTTACAATTTGCTGAAGGCTTACAGCCCTGCTGTTCAAGCCTACTCTCAATCTCACACTCTCTCACAATCTCTAATGTGTTTTTCTCTCAAAACCCCCTCCTATTTATACAATTAAAAAAAATCATTTAATTAAATGTTCAATCCCTTCAATTCCTCAACAAACCCCTAAATCTCTCAACATCCCTAAAGGATAGATCTTTATCCCTAAAATCCTTCAACTAATTAAATTCCCTCATATCCTTTTATTAAATAAAAAGATATTTACAAAAATCCTCACCTTCTCCTATTTTATTCAAATTAATTAATAAAATATTAAAAATTATCACACCCCCTTTTAACATATTTACAAAATAAAAAAACGCCCTTGATGCTCCTGCATCAATTTATTTCTTCGATTGGATAGAAAATTTGTCTTTAGGTTAAATGACGACTCAACAAATTTGTTTGTCCCCTAAATTGCATGAGGAAAATTTTGATATTTTTTTACCCACATCCCTAAATTTAAAACATTGATTTAGTGCAAATGTTTAACAAAAAAACATAAATATAGGAAACAATATGTGAACTTATGAATCTTATCACTCACAACTCAATTTTGGTGGAAACAATTTAAGAATTTATTCTCATTTGCAAATTTGTTGAAACAACTATCGATTACATTGTCCATTTCATCATTGGAACAATTTTTCATGATAACACCAAACTCACTAAACATTTCAACCAATGCATCCTTAATCATGAAAGCATTGACTTTCCAATCATAATGAAGTTGGTAACACCTATGCATGAGGTGCTCCAACCATAATGCAATATCCCATGTTGTATTTCGTGATGCCACCACCCATGCAATTGACACATCACTCTATTTTTTTATCAAAAGCCACAAGTGAGTATGGTTGATACTGCCATATTTAAAAAATAAAATAAAATAAAATAAAGTAATTTGAAGTTAAATTTAGATCATCAATCATTTTGAATCATTGCAATTGAAATGACCATACTAAACCAATCATTGGCAACACATAGACCATATTTATTTGTATTGAAAGTTGAATCTATGACTATTATGCTATTATGTGACAACTTGACCATGGTCTCCAACATCCATGAATTCCATCGATAAAAGGAACCTCTCCACCATTCAACTTTTGGCAAAATAAAAATTTGTCTTGGTGTGTTTGATACCAAAGATTCACATTCATTTCATCTTTTACGTGAAATTAATAATTTTCCTTGATTAAGTGACTGTAAATGTTTATAACATATTTCCCACACAAGAAAAAATCTCTATCTCGAAATTTTGCATCCATGCCAATATGTTTCTTAATATGCGTTTTACATTGAGTCGATTGACACTTCCAAGAAAAAACAACTTTTGACATAGGAAACCATGTCCCTTGAAAGTTTGGTTGATGCATGGACTTGGAATCACTCGAAGTGTCACAATGGCCATGACACAACCATCCTTCTCCATCTTCATGTTCATACATGTTACATGTTATTATTGTTATATTTGGCCTTTGAACCATAACTTTACCATGAAATGGCACTGATGACCCCTTTTCTTCACAAATGAGGTCCTTTGTTTATATGTATGTTCTCTCCTGTTTTGTCCTCGAGGCCATTTGAGGAAACATAACTACATAAACTAATTTGAAATGTCAATATATATGACAAAGGATAAAGAAATATCATTACAAGCATCTAAAACAAGTGTTTGTAGAACACTTACCCATCATATTCGAATGCAATTGTAGCCCTTGATCTTGGGAATTTGCTTTTTTTTTTAAGAACAAAAGAACAATGATCTTCTGGATTCATTTCCTCCCCTCTAATAAAGTTAGGAACTGTATGTAAAGGTACTTTTCCATCACGAGCAATGCCCAGATTAGTTTGATATACTCTATACAGACTAAATTTTTGCTAGAGAATGTCATTATGGGAAATTTTAGTCTAAAAGAGCCCATGAAAATTTCACGCAATTTCCATGTCATAATATGTTAACCAATCAAAATCCTTTAAATTTAAAAAGAGGTACATGTACATAGTTTGGAGTGAAGAAAAAAAACTACTTAAAAAAAAAAAAAAATTGTATTTTTGGCTTATCTCCTTATAGTTTCACTCAAATTTCATGTGTAGACACTCGTTGGATGCGGAATTAAATTCCACATCCAATGAGTACCCATTATTCATACTTTTGAGAAGACCCATATTGATAAAATTGAAGATACATTAAAAAGCATTTTCAACACATGTTTTTAACGTATATTCAATTTTTATCAATGTGGGTCTTCTCAAAAGTATGCATAATGGGTATTCGTTGATGTGGAATTTTATTACGCATAACGAGTATATACACATATAATTTGAGTAAACCTATAAGGAGATAAACCAAAAATACAATTAAAAAATAGTTTTCTTCCTTTCTCTCCAAAATTATTAACTCTTATTTTATTATTTTAATTATTATTTTAAAATTTTTCCTTAGGAGGCCACTTTTAGGCTGAAATTTCCTCTGATTGGTCTTGTTTATAGGGTCTTGCACCTCAAGGCCCATGATAGTACACCATTTATTTTACTTATCCATTTTGTATCAACGACTGAAAAAAAGTGCAAACTTCGTTAGATAAAATGTTCATCCATTCAAGATATTCTCATTTAATAATTTTATTACAATTATAATCACTAAATACTAAAGCATTCGATTGAATTTCATCAATAAACAACAATCTTGCATATGTTGTGCTGTGGCCACCATTTGTGGATGTGATCCACAATTTTCATGGATGTGAACTATGATATCTTGTTTGAAAGTTTGACAAGGAAATTTTGGGAAATGCCCATTGGTTGAGGCAGACATCCACCATATGCTTTGAGGGTGATGGTGGAAGGGGCGAACTTGGGGGACCCTACTTTTTCCAAATATGTTTGGACATAACGCATGTAGACGCTCCATCTACAAGGTAACAATGGATAGTGATATTCTAGACGGTGATCGGGATTTGGAAAAATATTAGAGATGGGAGTCTAGGCTCTATGTTGTCCAAATTGAATGTGATGAGGTAAGAATCAACAAGGTCAATTCAGATTGCCTCAAGGGATGAAAGCAATGGTTTCCTCTAAGAGGGGCATATTTTAATTTAAGAGGGACCTAAATTGAGTGAGAATTTGTATGCCCATGTCATGATTTACAAGTAATTGGAAAAGGTTGAGGAAGACATTCTCTAGATACATGAAGTTGACACCATTGTATACATTCTCACTAATGTTCCACTTCGTTGAGGGGATGGTTAAGGCTCTCTTAAAGTCTTAAAATAATTGAGTCTTTAGTGATGCCATCCAATGAGCACCATAAATGAGATGTCATTACGTGATTTATTAGATCGTCACCTGGATTTCTATGGAATTTCGGAATATTAGAAGGAACTTTGGTCAACATCTTTGGTTTGTTAAGGTCATCAATAATGGGGTCATTTTTTAGCTTCATTAAATATGGTAAGTTTAGTGAAGCTACAAATGAAAAAAATTGGGGTTGTACCTGTCATTGTATCTGTACGATGAGTACTAGCTTGTTGTGAGGAAGGATTAGCATGCAATGGGATGGTGACTAACAATGTTGGTCCTAAAATAGCCGTGCCAATCAATGTGGCACTCAAAGGTATATGTGATGGAGTATATAGAGTTGGAGAAACATTAATACTATGGATACCACAAAATATTGGTGGAAGGGTGAGCATGCACCAAGAGTGCCAAGGTGTCAATGGGTCCTCAATGGTTATTGACTTGTGAAAATGTGAGTTATTGAGTGGATAGAGATAAACTTGTAGTAAGATAAACATGACTAATTGAAGAAAATTAACCCAAACTAATAATCGAGGAAGTGTGATCACAACATGAATGTTTTTAGTTTCATGTAACGAGGAAGTGTGATCACAACATGAATGTTTTTAGTTTCATGTAGCGCCAAATTTTTTGATAGGATGAAATTATTTTGCATATTGGCATGAAAAAATAAACCAATACAAATCCATAATAAACCTAATGCACATTTTCTCAATTTGTAATTAGAGCTTCCAAAAGTTTCAACAGTGGGGGTTGAACCCACTAGAAAAAACTAGTGAAGGTGTGAATGAGTTAGTTACCCCGTGGGTTGTTAGGCACATGTTCAAAATATACTGACAACATCCATAGTAGCCACACAATGTCAGTCTCAGGTGCAATCACTTCCCATGACTACTACCTATTGTTAGTTTTTGTAGCATCAAAGGTGCTCTAGTTTCAAGACTTAGTGGAGAGGCTAAAACACGTGAGTTCTCTATAACACAAAAATCATTAATGGAAATTCCACCTAGAAGGGTCTCAATTAGATTATTAGCCTATTTTTTAATTTTTCCTAAGTCTAATCTTAAGTAATTTGGTTAATTAATCAGAATTAATTGAGATAAGGTGTGAATCATCTAGAAACTCACACAAATCAACTAGGAAATAATCTGGGCCCTTGATTAAGCTTTAATCTTGGTCGTTGGAGGTCTGACAAAGTATTATAAGAAGAATTCAATGGGTAGATGGAGAATACACATGTGGAGACACAAAGTTCGATTTTCCAGAGGTAGTAGCCGGAAGAGTTCAAGCTTCAAAAGGAAGCAAAGACAGAGAGGGGCAGGGACAATGAAGCCAAAGGAAGATTTCCAGATCTGGTGAGTGCATTTGCAGAGAGATCGAGATTTCTCCAGGAAGCTGCATAGAGGAATCACAAAAGCTTTAAAGGGAAATTCTATTTGCTGAAGGAAGAATAATTTTTTAGTATAGAGACCGGTTAGAGGTTCCAAAGGGTTGGAGAAGTGTTTTCCCAGTCAGTAGCAGGCACGTCGACTTGATTTTCATTTGTTCCGAACAGAGTGAGTGTAGGCAGAGTGAGTGTAGGCAGCATGAGTGCAGGCAACGCGAATGCAGGCAACACAAATGTAGGAAACACGAGTGTAGGCTGAGCGTGTTGTAGACTGTGCCAGGGTGTTGTAGAAGTTGCGCAGGGCTAGGTAGATGACTTGATTTTCAGTGTTAATCAAGTGTTAAAATTTCTCAGAGTGAGGGTATTTTCCCTTAAGATATTTTTGCCAGTATTTTCTCTGTAGGATTGCCAATATTCAACATCTAGATTGTACTAATATAAATTCACTTCTACTTAATAATATAAAACCCTCAGCTGCTGCACCAGTTTTCCCAAGTTGGGGTTTTCTAGGGAATTTTGTCCAAACATAATTGTGTAATATTTTATGTGTGTGTGCTAGCATTTATTAGTTTTTAGTGCTATTGTTTTCTGCAGTTTTATTTGTGAATGTTGGAGTGTGATTTATTCGATATTTTCTGTAGCAAATAAATTATTAAATTAATTAACAATTGGAAGAATAATTTATAGTTGCTGCAATTGGATTTCATAATTGATTTTTTCACATGGTATCAGAGTGTGATTGATTTGTTGGGAAAGCTCCAAAGTGAAAGAAGAAATTTTCTGTTCAGAGAGAGAAACAAGACTTTTTGAAGGCTGCGTAGAGCCTAAGCCAAGAAGATCGATTTTTCAGTGCAGGTTAGCAGAAAAATTTAGCTTGTCAAATTCAGTGATTCTAGTAGGCAGAGGGAGCAACAAATCAAATTTTGTTGAGCATATTTCTTGTCTAGGAATAGAGGGTTTTGCAACAATTTGTTAGTGTTAAACTCATTTATGGTGAACACACACAAATAGGAAAGAATAAACAACAATGGAAGAGATAAGCGTGAGTTGCATTATTATTCACAAATATGAATATATATAATACTTGGAGTGACCCTTGGTTTCACATTCCGAGTGATCTCTTGGACTCCTTTTATCCATTCGCCTTCTACACCTACCCATAGAGGATTAGGTGTCCAACATTCCCCCCCTTAATCTGAAGGGGTATGTGCGAGTCCAAGAAGAGAGTTGTAATACAAATCTGCAAAGTATGCATGGCAACACTTACGCTGAATGAGCTCTCTGAAATGTTGGCATAAAGAGGTGGTTTAAGGATTACCACCAACACTAGAACGCTTAGTGCAGTTCTAGGAACTCTTCCAAATCTGGAAAGAAGCTAAGTTATTCTGCTATAAGAAGTGCTCCTCATATTTTGAAGAGGGATACCTTCAACCGGGAAGAAGGGAGGTCTACAACCTGTGATGGTTTAAGGATGACCACCAACTCTGGAATGCTTGATGCGTTTCCTGGAAATCTACCAAAATTGGCAAGAAGTTAAAGTCTTCTGCTAGAGGAAGTGTCCCGAATTATTTGAAGAGGAAGAATATCAACCTCACATAGATGGTTTAAGGATGACCACCAACCAAAGGCATGCTCATGGGCATCCGTGTCTCTGGCCACAACTCTGAATCTGGAATGATAGGTTGTGGCTTAGGCTCGCTTGAATTGCTGTGTCTCTGGCTACAACTCTGAATCTGAAATGACAGGTTGTGGCTCAGGCTCACTTGAACTCTTGTGTCTCTGACTACAACTATGAATCTGGAATGACAGGTTGTGGCTCAGGCTCGCTTGAAGTGGATTTGAAGCTTGTAGATGACCACCATTTCTCCCCCTATCAGATACAAGGTGAGATGATGGTGAAAAATCAACTGCAAGATTGTTCAATATTCTAGAACAAGTTCTGACATATGAATTGCACATCTTCTTGGCTGTTTATGCCCATTGCCAAGAGGTGATCCATCAAAGATGAATCTTTGTTCTTGCAGGAGGCTTGTTACTGAAGCATCTGTGTGAAGAATGGGTGTGCCGACCACAATGCTTGCATGGGTGAAGTTCAAAACAATGATCTTTCATATGGCCAACTCGATCACAATGTTGGCATTTTACAATCTGTTGTTGCTGCTGTGGAAGAGGAGTAGAATCTAGAATAGCTGTAGGTGAGCTATCATGAAGAAATCTGGCACTCTAAAATTTGATGGGCTTGGAGTAGTCCGGAATATGAAAGGACAACTCCGTGTCATATCCAAGACCAGTTTTGTGCTTGTTATGGAAAAGCTCTACCCAAGGTCTGATGATGGGCTTGGGAGGTGAAGCGTGAGCTTCTGAATCTACATACAAATCTTCTCTTGTACTGGGCTTACTGATCTGACCAATATCTTGTTGCTGATGGGAGTTTGTCTCCGCGTTCTGAAAAAAACAAGTTCAGAATGACAACTCTTTTATTGTAACTCCTCTTGTTGTAGCTCTGACTCAAGCTGCAAAAATTCAATCTTGTCAAGTGCATCATGTAAACAAGTTCTAATATCAGATAGAAAATTCTTGCTTATTTTCACTGTATCATAATCAATGGAATGTATTAGAGTTTTAAGGAACTTTAATACCTCAGTAATTATCGTCGTTTTCTCTATCAAATAAGAATTCTTTATGAACAAAAGTTTCCCACAACAAGCTTAATACAAAAGGGAAGTGCTTTAGTATAATTTTTGTTTTTGAACTTTTGAATAACATGCGCTGCTCACCAAATCCAATTATGTTGCTCCAAAGCTCATATGTTGCACCACTCATGCAAAAAACACTTTAATACAGGCAAAAGGGAAATGTCCCAATTTAAAACCACCCAAACCAGGCACTATTGGTAACTCTTTACCAATCCCTCTTCTTCTTTTTTATTTATTTATAATATTATAAAGCTTCACTTATGAGCCATTAAACATTCCACCACTCATAATCCTCTTTAAAAAAATCAACTCATATAATACGCTCCACACCAACACGACCAACATCCCACCATACAAACATAATACCATCATGCTCATATCACTCCATTCAAATTTCATGTTCTTGAAAAAGGCACAAAGCATATACACTCACTTAGCTCAAAGCATCAATGCACTTTATATATGTCCCAATCGTAGAAAAGGGTCTTCAAATAATTTAAAAGCATACTAGCATAGAACTCAACACATATGTTGCATAACATTTAATGAAGTTTCGGTGTTAAAAAATGGCAAGAATGGAACCAATGCATTGTATAGCAAGAATTTTATTCAACACACATTAAGAACGACTGATTCAAAGGCACTAAGCACAGTCAACACAACACGGTCTCAAACTAGTTGCAACATATACCATATAACTTTGTATCAAATTGGTTAAGTGCACTTCCATTAACAATGGAACTCATAACATACCATCCATACACAACGTTCAGTCGAACTTAGTTCTTGAATGCTTATACACACCCTTCACTGCACATCGACATAATTTTAGCACCATTCAATGCACAACTATTGAGCGTTGATTCAATCCACTGTCAATTATTTTCCCTTCAACTAATATATTGGTTTCTAAGAAGCAAGCATCGATTACAGAGACAGAGAATCTGGTAGGTTGTACCAACACAAATACTAATTTTATGGACAAAGATGGAAGACTATATTAAAAAAAAAGGGAGTAAAGGGAGTGGGGTTGTGGGAATGGTGAGGGGGAGGGACCGCAGGAGCGGGAGGAGGGGAGTGTGGAGGGGGTCAAGGAAGAGAGTCCGAAGACAGGAGGGAGAGTGGGGAAGGGGCTGTGGGGAGGGTGAGAGGGAGAGGTGAGGGGGACAGGGGAGCGAGAAGGTGAGCGGTGAGGGGGAGGGGTTGCGAGAGGGTGAGCGGTGAGGGGGAGGGGTTGCAGGAGGGTGAGAGGGAGAGGTGAGGGGGATGGGGGAGTGAGAGGGTGAGTGGTGAGGGGGAGGGGCTAGGGGAGGGTGAGAGGGAGAGGTGAGCGGGACTTGGTGTTATGGGAGGAGGTAAGCCCGTAGGCGGAGGGAGGAGACAGGTGTGTGTGGGGAGCCGAGTAGGCGGGCGGAAGGAGGGGACAATGCATAGGTGTGGAGAGTGCACAGAGGGAGGACAAGGGTGTGCTACACATAGTGGGGAGGAGGTCGACCGTTGAGTCAACCAACAGACAATGTGGGCACAGTGGGAAGAAGGAATTATCAGACTACAGGGAGCGTGGAAACCATAGAGAAGTCATAGCCGGATGTCAATGGAGCAAGCACACCGTCAAAAGGTGGTAGTTTTAATTAAGAGAAAGGCCAAATGAACAACGTGGTGGAGTTTGCAGGAAACATTTAGATGAGTGTTAAAACTAGTGCAGATGTGTCAGTCTGCAGAAATGATGAATCGAGGTAGAGTTGACATGCTTAAAAACACCCAGGTCTTGCAGATTTATACAGGCCACAAAAAACAAGTGGCCCACACAATATTGAGCTATTTATGAACGTACCAGCTCTGATACCATGTTAAACTCAACTATGGTGAACAAACGCATATAGGAAAGAATAGATAGAAATGGAAAAGATAAGCGTGAGTGGCATTATTATTCACAAATATGCATATATATATAATACTTGGAGTGACCCTTGGTTTCACATTCCAAGTGGTCTCTTGGAATCCTTTTATCCATTTTCCTTCCACACCTACCCATAGAGGATTAGGTGTCCAACAGGTAGAGCAGAATCTGTGTCAGGTGGAAAGAGAAAGAGCACACACAGAGGGAAAATTTCTCTCAGGGGATCTCAAGTTTTAGAGGTCTAATTTTTCCAATTGCATATTGACAGTAGTTGTGAGAAGATCTTCTCACTCTAGAAGGGAGTGTGAGTAGCAGATCCAAAAAACAAGCAGAGGGAAAGAGGGAGTTTTAGACCATATTTGAGATGGACACAACTAGGCTTAGAGATTAAGACAGATTGGAAGGTGCCTTCAACTGTGTCCTTTCTCCTTGATGAGCATGGTCTAAAGACCTATGTAGAAAATGTGGTAGTAGTACCTCAACATGCAGATAAAAAAAAGGAGTATAAAAAATAAATGGTGAAGGCGAAGTAGATGATCTTGGATGGAGTTCGAGATCATATAGTCTGACATGTAGCTTGAAATAATACCACCAAGGAGATGTGGGATTCTCTCTCCACGCTATATCAAAGTTCTTTCAAGCAGCGAAAGATGTTTCTCCATGAGAAGCTGAGAAACATTAGGATGTAGAAGGGTGAGGGCATAGATTTATTCCTCACTAGGATTCAAGAGGTCCAATATCAACTATCATCCATTGGAGAGGCACCCCAACCCACAGAGATTGTACGGTTAGAACTGAACAATGTATCAGAGGACTGGAAAGTGTTTGTCCAAAGTATATTGGGCAAAGAAAATTTGCTTGGATGGGACACGATGTGGGGTGATCTACAACATGAGGAGATGAGGCAAGCTCTAGTAAAGAGCACCATCAACGACAAATACAACAAGGGTATGAAGAGTGAGAAGGAAGAGGAGAATGTGGCCCTAACATTAAAGGTTCCCAGTCAGGGGCAGGGGAGAAGAATCATAATAGAGGAGAAGAATACAAGTTTGTTTTGAACAGGCGAATCGAATTTGCATATTTATTCTTCAGGACCAACAACATATGAAGATGTCTTTCTGTGGATTGAGAATCGAATATGCCCTTGAGGGTATTTCGAATTAAATATCTTGGGAGGAGAGGATGGAGGGAGTTTTGGATGATAATAGACATAATGAATTGATAGATAGTGATATTCCTAGGCCCACAACAACAAATGCCCAAAATATTGATGCATGGAAGTAGAATGTAGCAAAGGCGAGAAGGATTATGTTATAAGGAGTTTGAGATCGTATTGTCTCAAACCTCCATGGAAAGGAAACTCCATATGCTACGTGGAAGGCTTTAAAAAATCTATTTCAGGATAACAGTGACCACCGAAAGCTGGCACTAAAAGACAAACTCAAAAAGATCAAGATGGAGGAGGGCAAGACAATACCAAAATACTTGGTGAACTTTACTCAATGTTGAGATGAGCTTGGAAGTGTTGGTGTGAAAATTCCCATGGATGATTTGGTGAGCCTAACACTTCTAAGCCTTCCCAGGTGCTAACAAAACTACCAAGATTCGGTAAACGGGAGGGAGAAGCTACCAGAGTGGGAGCGATTGTGGTCCGAATTGGTATAAGAAGAGATAAAGCAGAACACTAGAGACGAGACCTCTTCCAAAGAAAAAGAAGAAGATTTTGAATTAGTCAGAAAAGGAAAGAAATCCAAGGGAAATAAGTCCCAAGGCATAGAGGTAAAGAAGAAATACTTGTAAAAAATAAAGTGTTTTCACTGTCACAAGTACGGGCACTATGCCACGAAATGTCCACAGAAGGCAAGCAAGAAGGAGCCTGCAGTTGCAGCAACGGGTGAAGCTCTAGCTTCACAGTTCGAGCTTAATTTTACTATCATTGCATGCATGGACAACACTGTAATGGGATGCATGTGATATATTGATAGCGGTTCCTTGTTCCATATGGCGGGGAATAGAGATCTCTCCAGTGACTTGAAGGAGAAGGACCTCCAGCAGAACATAGAGTTTGGAGATGACGGGAGGCATAACCCAATCGACATAGGTACACTTACCTTTTAGTAGGAGACTGGCTCCCCTCTTAGATTGAAAGATGTTTTGTTTGTTCCAGGACTAAAGAAGAATCTTGTTTCTGCAGCATTATTGGAAGCCTGCGGCTATGATGCGATACTTAGAAAAGGAAAGGTTTTCCTTATACACATAGCCACAGGATGGGTGAAACAGATTGGTGTACGAGTCAAGAACCTGTATGCACTTGAGGTACAAGATGCAAGAAAATTTTTGAGGAGAAAAACATAGGTAAGATACTTGATGGTGGATAGGGAGCATAAATTGCCTCTCAACATGCAACCTCAGAAGAAGAAGCCGCAGAAGGTTGTGGAGAAACCACAATTGGAGAAGAAGAGATAAGACCAAGTGGAGGCATCCACTTAAGAAGATACCTCTATTAGGGGGAAATTTTGATCCAGGTGGGCAGAGGGAGCACATGCAACCATACCTCCAGGTGAGAGGTGGAGCGATGTGAAGTCTTAATCCCAAGAGAAGAAATTTGGGTAGGGTCCATTGATATGTTTTGTATCATGGATCATTAACTTTCTACGAGAGCCCACAGTACACAGTAGTAGGATGGATCAATGGAAATTGATGCGCTCAGATTTCAGAGAGACAAAAGTCAGATACTGGAGCGTAGATCAGAGTTGCCAGCAATGCAAATTGCACAGATGCAGAGTCAGCAAGAATGCAAAGTTTTCAGTAGACAATGCAGTAGCTAGTAGCAGTTAGAGACTCTGGAGACAAATGCATCATATTGATTCAGTTTGGATGCTTTTCAGTTTCAGAAGTTGCAAGAGAAAAAACACTAGAGAGAAGTGTTGCATGAAGCACATTCCAAAGGAACTATATCATGATAGAGTTGAATTCCTTTTGTTATGCAACCAACTCACAAAATAGAAGAAAAGATAGATCAATGACTTAGAAATCAACCTCTTTGAGGGGGAAACCTCCTTTACAGTACATAAATGAACAATTCTTGGATGATTCAAATGAAAAGAACCTACTTTCTATATATAGGAGTCTAAGGGGTCCCAACATAATCAGAGCCTACATAACAATAATAATGTAAGGGCACAACAACAACTGTTGGAAATACTGAGAGGGGGGTGAATCAATATTTCTTTTCAATTGTTATTTTTTCCAGTTAGATCACTTATATTTAGAACACAAAATGAACAATAAGAATAAATTCTTTTATTAATTTCTTCTTTACAATAAATCAAGTACAATAGATGCAGGGCTCCAACCCTAGATGAAGACACCAATCTTCAATCTCCCAGGCTCCAAATTGTATTTTCCAAGCATTGACTTGGACTTCCAAGGCTCCAACCTTGTCAATTCTGAGGCACCAACCTCAAGGGCTCCAACCCTATATCTGGTACATGCTCCAACTTGGTCTCTTGAGGAATCCTATCCTCTAGGGCTCCAACCCTATCTTCCAAGGCACCAACCTTGTCTCTATGAGGCTCCAACCTCCTGCTTCAATTCATCAAGATATATTTGGTTATACTTCACGGCTCCCAATGTCTTCTTCAACGAGCCCTGTCAATATTCACTTAGTATTCATTGTAGTCTCCACATTACATCATCAATGACAACCTTTTCTTCTTATAAGGTGTCACCACTGCTCTTCATCGTACCCAAACAATTTCTCCAAGTTCACCTCATGATGACATCATGGT
This sequence comes from Pinus albicaulis, assembly GCA_034641835.2. Taxonomy (NCBI): domain Eukaryota; kingdom Viridiplantae; phylum Streptophyta; class Pinopsida; order Pinales; family Pinaceae; genus Pinus; species Pinus albicaulis. Next base: position 1,390,920,837 of record CM076570.1, read on the forward strand.
CTCTAATAGGCTTCTAAATGACTCTCCAAGGTATTCTCAAGATCAACTCCAACTTCTCTTGAAGAACCATAAGATTCCAAGATGAGCTTCTATTATTCTTCCAATTCCCTTCAATGGATTTTTAATGTCATCTCCAAGGTACTCTCCAAGACTACTTCAAAATCCGCCTTAAGTTTTTTTCACACAAGCTCCAAGATCTGATCTGGAAAACCTTCAAGATTTGCTCAGACTATCATCAAAGCCTTCTTCAAATTTTCATTACAAGAAGTACTAGAAAATTATTCAAAAACAACGCTCCAAATAGTTTCTCAAATTTAGCTCAAAAAACCAAAAACCAGACTCTGCTATAGCTTCAAGAAGGCTCGCAAAAATGATGATCACTACTGAAATATTATGCCCCAAACCATTGATATAATTCTGTCCTCTAAATAGTTCCAAATAAGAGAGCTCCACAAACCACTGTCTAAGGTATTAGGACTGCAATCCGAGTTCCATGAATCTGAGCTAACAAATCTGCAATATAACTCAACATCTCCAACTAGTGATCCGAGCTCTAAATTAGCTTCTACAGGTAGTTGTCTGAGTTGTTACAGTTCCAAGATGAGGTCTTTCACAGGTAGTTGTTCCTAGCTTGCAGATCCGAGGTGGTTGTCACAATTGCTAGAGCTTCTCCACAAGTCTGCCTCTCACAAGAATTTGTCACAGATTTTGCTGCAATGAAGATTGACCTAGATCCGAGCTTGAGGCAAATAAAGCAGATCTGACTTATGTATATTTAGCTTTGAGTGATATCCCAACACAAAAATTAACCCAAACATTAAACTTTTATGTCCTCTCGACCTCCTGTAACTTTTGTGCCTCCTAACTATGTTCTTCACTGAAAATTATTGATCAAATGAAGTGTTTTAGACATTTATATATACTGGTTTTGGAGTTATATGAATAGACACGTCGGATGGGTGAAGGAGTATGAGTATACACAAGTCGGCTCAAGTCGGCTAGGCAAAAATATATATATTTTTCAACTTAAAAATTCAATTTCTCACAAACTATTGGGAGTTTTAGGGCAAGTAAGGGCTCGTTAGAAAGAGGAAAAAGTCCTCTTTAAGATGGTGTAGGATTCATTTTGAAAGGATGCCTCCAAGCTATCCAAAATTATTTTTCTTTGTGACTGCTTCTGAAATCTTTGTGTGCAGGTGGTGAATAGGACAGTGTGCCTTTTCCACTTCTTGGATTATCCTTTGTTTGTCTTATCAATCATAGGATTATAGTGTCATCACGTAGGACATCCATGTCATCATGATAGTATCCAACATCATTATGAAGGTATAGATCATATATTCAATAATAGTGCAGTAATATGTCATAGTGCAACATCATTAGGAGAACTTCAAAATAATCTTCCAACCATCAAATGAGATCTTCCACATCATCGTCTAGTCTTCCAACCTTCATCAAGTGTATGACTTCATCAAGTATCATCCAAGTGTATGACATCATCATATATCATCATCAAGTATCATCCAAGTGTATGACATCATCATATGACATCATTGGTTAAGATCTAGATCATCAAGTGCATGCAACATTAGATCAAGTACTTAGGGCTTTCTTCATTAGTGGTTTGACTTCTTCGTGACTTGACATCTTCATTGATAGTATCCTAGTCAACCAAGAGTCATGGCATCATCATCTGGAACCAGGCATTTATTGTCTTCAACCTTATCATCACATTCTGGGGTATCTTAAGAATATTTTCCATCTCGGCCAATGCCATACTGACATCAATGACAACCTTGATTAACAATAACAATAATGGGCTTCTATGGGGCACAATAATAACACTATCGGGACTACACGGGCACAACAATGACAATAAGGGGGCTACACTAACAATAACAATAAGGGGCTACACTAGTATTATAAGGACCTAACATGCCCCTCTCCTTAAAAAAATGGTTGTGCTCAACACTTGAGTAGTTTTGGATTCTTATATATAAAATTCTCATCCTCCCATATGTAATCTTCAACAGGTAAGTTCTTCCACTTAATGAGATACTTTCAAATTGATCGATTTTGTAGTTGTTGAGTTCTTGTTTCCATGACTGCTTTAGGTTCCAATATTATTTTTCCTTGCTTGTCAAGTTCTGATGATATTGTTTGAATTGGGAGTTTGTAACCTATAACCTTATTTAAGCATGAAACATGGAAAACTGGGTGCACTCGGGAAGATGCCGAAAGATCCAATTTGTATGACATAGTACCAATATTTTCCAACACCTGTAAGGACCATAGTACTTTGGCACTAATTTATTATCCTTTTTAGCTTGCTTGAGGGACATTTGTTTGTATGGTTGTAGCCATAAAAATAACCAATCGCCTGCATCAAAACTTCTTTCACTGCATTGTTGATTCACCTATTGTTTCATTCGATTCTGCACCAAAGTTAGGTTATCCTTTAAGAGTTGGAGAAATTGTTGTTGATGCTCGATGTGATCTTCCACTGCTTGAACCTTAGAATTTTCTCTTAAAGATGATGTGATGTACAATGGATGATATCCATAATGTGCCCTAAATGGGGTCATTTTTGCTGCAGTGTGGAAGGAAGTGTTATAGCACCATTCATCTAGAGGTAACCACTTGAAACATTGTGTTTGTTTATCAGATACAAATGAACGAAGATATCCTTCCAAACATTTGGTCACTATCCCAGTTTGGCCATCAGATTGAGGATCATAAGATGAGCTATGAGCTAGTTGAGTACCCAGACAAGAAAATAATTTCGTCCAAAAATTTCCATTGAAAATGGGATCTCTATTGCTTACAATAATATTTGGGTTTCCATGTAGCTTTTTAATTGTTTCCATAAATGAAGTAGCAGCTGTACTAAATTTAAATGGATGAGATAATGCAAAAAAGTGTGCATATTTGGTAAGTCTATCAACTACCATCATGATGACACTCTTTCCTTCGGACTTGGGTACAATTGTGATAAAATCCATTGAAACCTCCTCCAAACGTTGACTTGGAATGGATAAAGGTTGTAGTAAACCCAAGATCTTAATTGTCTTAAATTTATTTTGTTGGCAGACCAAACATTCCGCCACAAAATTTTGAATATCAGATTTAAGTCCATCCCAAAAAATTCTTTCTTGACCCTGTGGTAAGTTTTTAAAAATCTCGAGTGTCGTCCTAAGGGAGAGGTGTGCAATTCCAAAAGAATATTTTGTTTTAGTTGGGAATTATTAAAAATATATAAGCTGTATTTTCACGATAATGAATCATTTTTCTAGCTAAATGTATCAGATGTACTGGGATCTTGCTGCAACTTTTGAATGAGTGTCCACACCCCTTCATCATTCTTCCACTCCTCCCTTGCTTCGGTTATCCAATTTGGTTGGATAATAGAAATGGAACAAATAAATTCTTCCACGTCCTCATCCTTTCTTGAGAGTGCATCTGCAAAAACATTTGAATTCCATTTTTTGTAGATGATTTCAATCTCATAACCCAACATCTTTGTGACCCATTTTTGCTGCTCTTCTGAAGATAGTCTTTATTGCAAAAAGTATTTAAGACTGTGTTGGAACGATGTTCCCTAACCACATTTTTGTCCAGTTTTGTAATATTTTAGTAATATTTGGTCTAGCACAGGGGCTTTGGGTGCCGGTCAAAGCCCCAAGGTGTTGTAATGGGTCAAAGGGTAGACCAGGAGTCCGAAAACCATGGTTTGCGGACCATAGAAGTAGCGTAGGCTAAGATGTTATAAATAGGTGGATAAGTCAAAGTTTAGTAGTAATATTTTGGTCTAAGAGAAGCTGGATACGACCTTTGGATCTTTGTGTCGATAGTCTGGGTAAGGGCTCCTGCTGGCTATGTGCGTGGAGACCTTAAGTCATGCTGTGTGCGGACCTCGCTCGTTGTGCGCGTGGGCTAGTCATAGAGTCTGTAAGTCAGATCTGGGTATAATTGAATGAGAAGACTATTTTGTGATATCTGAGTATTTATGTGTTACGATTATGGGCTGCGTTATATGTTATTTATGAGATAATGTACGTTGTTTTAAGATTGATGGTTTGTTGATGCACACGTGGATGTGATGATATAGAAGGGAATGAATGCATAGGTATGACTGTTATTTGTCTTATCTGATTGCTGAATTGTTACATTTGATTTATGAGCTTCGCTTGTGCTATTATGACCAAAAAATTGTTAATGGTTCTGGGGTTAGGGCTTCACTAGTGCAGGTTGGTTGGATTTGAAGGGACCCAATTTTATTAACCTTCCCTCTCTCAGGGTGCAAAAACTTGGTTCCAACACCCTCCCATACTACTTCAGGTGAGACCTTGACCTGCGTAAGCAGCCCATTGCAGAAAGGGGTAGTAGTATCAGGGTTTGTTGGCAAACCTTAAAACTAAACCTGGGTTAAGACCCCTAAAGCCAAAAAATGGTTCCGTTGCCAGGATCGGTAGCATTTTGAGAGAGAGATTGGGTATTTCCATGAGGTCATTGGCAGCCATTAAAACCTGAGTTAGAGGACTCATTCAAAAAGAAGATTCAGGAATTTTCCCTAAAAGAGAATAGGAATGAAAATTTGTCTGCGGAAGAGTGGAAAACAGGTATATTTTTACAGAAGTGCACGAAATATTCTTTGTATCCTTTGCACACGAGTTGCAGGAGTGGCTGGCACGGTTGGTGGAATTCTAGACTTGTTGGAAAGACGATCAAGGCACATAGTGGACCCCCGAATTGATCCAACAATTGGAAAAGGCTCATAATAAGATTACCAAAACTGTAGATCATTGGGTTGACAGTATCTTGGGAGGATTCGTGACATAATTTTTTGTTGATCAATTTGTGTTATTCAGAAGCGGAATGAATATTATTCAAGGGATTTAGAGGTAAGTTCCTAAAAACCTTGCTGCTATTGATTAATATGCTATTGAGTGAAAACGGTGTCTTGTGTGGCCACACCGTGTGAATGACCTATGACCAGAGTGGGAGCAAGACACGAAGCAGTAAATACTACTGGGTTAATAAAAAAGGAGATATATCGGTATACAGTCCCTTAAGAAAATCACCTGGTCTTAAACAAGAAGGGGCTGCGCAAATTGGAACCAACCTCCCGGCCACGCTTGCATCGAACCCACATAAGGGTAAGAATTATCCTACACCTCCTCCGCCACCACTGGAGGATGACATGGCGACACACATGAAGCTACCTATATTTAAGGGCGTAGGGGATGAAGACATGGATCAATTATGGTTCATAGCAGAATCTGTGTGGATTGCGCAAAACGTTAATAATGATGCTATCAAGGGAGCACAACTATCTGTAGCATTCGAGGGAAGGGCCCTGGATTGGTTTATGGGATACATTGGTCAACATGCAAACACATCAATACAAGATATTAAGAACACCCTAAAGCAACAATTCCGGAAGCCTAAGTCATACTCTCAATGTGTAGGTTAATTAAAGGACTTTAAGAAGGGACCTATAGAGTCCGTCTGGGAAGCTGACCAACGATTAAAAAAGGTTATCAATGATGGGGGATTTGTCTACGAGGATAAGCAACACAAGAAATGGTTTATCACTATGATATTACCACACTTGCGTGGACCCATGGGACAATAGAAGATTGGCTCCCAAGAGGAAGCTCTGGAGATTTCCATGAAATTAGAAGCTGCGCCAAGAGATGATACACAGTTCGCAGCTCTACAGATACGAAGCCATCTAGAAGAAATGCACTTAGAAATTAAGAACTTGTGAAAGGATTGGTAAGGAAGCTAGTCTGGATATCTGGTGAATGTTGTAGGGTGTCAGGTTATACTAAGCATCAATGCCCCTTCTTATCGTATTATATGCAGGCTGGGGGGCCGAGCCCTCTACGACCTAGGGAAATGACTAGCCCTATCAGTCCTATGCTATGGTGTGCTGATTTTTGGGTAGCAGGAAGACATGATACATATCACTGCCCACGATTGGGTGCTTATGTTTCAGAATTGAAACAACAGTGGTGCAAGTTCTGCTTGTCTGTGGGTCATGACGAGAAAAATACTCAACCTCATGGTAGATAGGGGAAACTTATTGTTGTAGAGGTAAATCCCCTCTGCGGACAGAGGCGATCCCTACTAGCCCAGACCGGGTCTAGCAACAATCGTCACACGCTATAGTGCAGGTTCCTAATTTCAAATAAACCAACTAGCGATGAAGGCTTACCTAGAATCCAACGCTGTCACTTGTAGAGAAAGTAGCACTCTCGTTCCTTAGCTCCAGCAGATCACAATCCTCATGATCTCCGTGATCAGACACCTGCACACGCAAGAAACAAAACAAACACAAGCGTAAAATCTAGTATATGCAACTATATGTCAGTCAAAGAAGACATAACTCATCATCATAATCAACAACAGGAGTGGAACCATAACCAATAGTCGCTTATCATTAATCAATCAAAGAAGAATACAACCAAAGCCCTGACGCTGAATTCTCCTTCGGAGGGTTGCCAGCGGAACACATCTCGAAAAATCCTATCGTGGATAGGACAAACCTCTCTCTTTGGATGTCTCGACAATAATCTCCTTGCTTGGATTTGGCCTTAAGGGAATGAATCAAGACTCTTGCAGCATAAGGCTCTGATGGCTCTTGGGAACTTGGAGATTATCTTGCAAAGGAGATGAGCAAGCTTTTATAGATGGAGGAAGGGGAGTTGGGATCCCTATAATCATGGGATTGGCCCTATCCTCAAGGAAGCTTCCATGAGAGGTGGAAAACCACTTCCTCTACATGGAGATCTGGAGCTAAACCTCCCAACTTAAATTAGATACCAGTTTTAGAATCATTTAGGAAGAAACTTCCGCCATTTATTTTTAAAAAACACTCCTTAAAATGGCTGGTGCAAGTATGAGTCTGGGACAGAGTGCCAATTGGCGCGCCCTCTTTGAAGGATTTCCCCCATTGGCGCAGGTACTGAACTGGCTACCCGCGCCAATGCAAAAAGGGGTGTTTTTAGGGTTTTTCACAAGGAGTTGTCTTCAGGGCAATGAAAGTACATGTTTAGGGGAATGCCATGAAAGTGTTTTCAAGTTATGTCACTACTCATAGGTCATGGAATGAGCCCTCCAATTGTGCGGGATGGGGAATTGCAGGGATGGTGACAAATTGCTGTGTAACAGATGCTCCCTAAAGCATGAGGCCCGAGAGAGAGAGAGGGGTGAAATGCTTTACGAGAACGTGTCCAACTGAAAACACCGCCGTCGGAAAACCTGCGTAGAGAAGTACAACTGATATCTCAAATACATGATATATGTGGTATGGGCGCAGCCATCCATAACAGAGTATGTAATAATCCAGATCCAAGGCATGGACGCAGCCATCCAGTGAGGATCGGTAAATAGAATCAGGTATGGTCGCAGCCATCCAATCAGTGAGTCATGTAACTAATCATAATAATCCACAAAATCGCAGCCTGGATTATAACAGGCAGAATCCAGGGTCCTGCGCTCCATCTCGACCCGAACAAAGTACAAGTTCAAGCATGCGAATAAGTGAGCTAAAGTCGAACATGCAAGAACATCGTCTGATTACCAGCCAATGATGAAAGCTGTTAACAGACGCGAGAGGTACCACCATTAATGCCAATGGTCCTCAAGGTACTACAAGTACAATCTACGGCATGTGAACAATGAGCTGACGTCGAACACCCGCAGAATCACTCGATCGGAGGCCAATGATGAGAACCTCACGTCAAATGCGAAGAACCTGCCATTGAGGCATGCAGGCTCCAAGGTACCAGAAGGGAGTCTCTAGATCAGCTTCCTGGATAATGAGCTGAAGTCGACAGGAAGTGACCTTGATCGAAGGTGGGCCATAGTGTTTCCCACATCATCGACGTGAGACAGAGGAACATAATGTCTTTGTGAATCAGGATCAGATGAGAATCAGAGGAAGGTTGATACTTGCAGAGGTCAACTTCTCTTGAACACATGGCGACACGACAGTGAGTTTGGCAGTATTTGACATCAACGGATCAGAGGTCATGGCGACGAGGCAAAGAGCAGATGAGAGGTCAAAAAGGATTACCCAAACCCACGGAGGCAAGTGAACAAACGAGATGAGATATCCCCAACCCGACACGAATGCAGACAAGTGCCATGTTCAAGAGCGACATACTGCCGACACGACAATGATTCTGGTTCCATTTTCCCCCACCATTTCTGGCGAGTACCCCAATTATTTTGATAACAAGCTTGAAGGGGATAGCATATGCTTGTAATATAAGTTTGTCCTTTGGATGAATCCATCCTAGTACATTTAACGAGCCCTAGGAAGGAGCGACTCGAATAACGTCATTACGACTGAATCCAATGTCATCAGGGTTTAACGAGTCTGACAGAGGAAGAACTCGGTGTCTTTTCACGTTTAGAGAGTCTGAAAAGACAGCGGAAAAGTAGACTCCTACAGTCCCTTTTCGTAAATAGTTCCTCAGATCCGAAAAGGTAGAAAACTATGTCTGAGGAAACCTCCTAGTCGCGATAGGCTAGGGTATTCCTTTTTCGTAAATAATCTATCCCAGCCCGAAAAAGGGGTAAACGTATACTAGGTAGATGTCGTTTCGTGGCCACTTTAATGAGATCAAAACGACAAGGGCCTCGAAAATATTTTCATGTTTAGAGAGTCAGAAAATAGCTGAAAGATGACTCCGAAATGACTTTTTGGTGTATTTACCGAGTCCGAAAAAGTATAAAATACAACTCGTGTCACTGTTTAAGTTGCGTAAAAACCTGTTGCTGCACATAAAGGAAAGTGTAAAATCCATTTTTGACAAAATATATTAAAATATTAATAAAAAATGACTTTTAAAACCTAATTAGATTTAAAAAAGTTATAAATAAGTCTCAAATGGTAAAAACAAAATTACTTTTACTATTTACCTCATTGGAGAGCAGCAGTGGTCCATTCGTGTGCAAACTTCTAACGGTGACTACGACTGATCCGGGACGTTATTCAGTTCTGCGTTTGTTCCAGGTAATAGGCGTTTCCTTAAGCTCCATTCCAATCCATTTTTTTATATGTTTTTATTATGTATTAGACTTTTGGGCGAACCATTTTGAAATTTTAGGGCTCGCTCCATTGGCGCGGGTGTCGGGCACGGACCCGTGCCAATGGAAATTTCTTCACAAAGAAGTCGCACCAACTGGCGCGAATGTTAGGAAAACAGTTGCGCCAATGGCGCAACGCAATTTTCCGCTCAAAATTTTGAAAATGTGACCTATCTATGTGGATTTTCAAATGTTCCAGAGATCTAACAATGTATTTTTGATTGTGTTGATGCAGATATAAAGGAAAAAATGGTTATCGAATGGAAGGAGAGGGAACATGGAGAGGAAGATGAAATGGCTATCGAGAATGAAGCCTGCATGACTGCACTTAAGAACTGTGGACTTAAGAAATTCTCCCTCACACCTTGCTTACGAGCTCAGCCAGAGCTGCTACAGTACTTGGTCAGCATATGGGACGAAAATGAGGAAGTTTTTAAACTTCGGGACCAAGTGTTGGAACTTGAGGTTTCCGACGTATATTTCATAACCGGACTATTGCGCAGAGGTCCGGTGCCCATCCTGACAGGCAACAGACCATATGGAGAGAAGATGGAGCAAGTAATGGCGAGAGTGTGCCCAGGGGCACGAACTGGATTGGGAAGCGGGAAGGTGGATATCCACACTGTCCGCGATCTAGCACTCAGGGTAGTGCTACACACCATTACGCGGGCTGCACGATCGCAAGCGCCGCATGAGGCGACCAAGGCCCAACTCATACTAGCCTCCGAGTGTATGAGCCCTACATTGTTTGATTGGGCTACTGCAGTGACAACAAATATCAAAAGGTAGCTTACAAGGTGCAAGCAAGTCAAACTGAAGCAGTTTGGCTACGGTTCCATTTTGGTATCGTTCATCCTGGAACGACTACCTATCTTTCAGGGCCAAGGGGCCATAGTTGCTGAGCCAATACCAAGAGAGCCAAGGATGGCTCGCTGGGCAGCACTTATGCCCAGGCCAGGAGGAGGCCAACAGATGTCTTGGAGGCTGGAGGTTTTTGGATGGTTATGGCGTCAGTTGATTGTGGTCGAGGATTGGCCCTATGCCAGGACCGATTTCACTGGAGACCCAGATCTCCCACTTCCGAAGGGGGATGACTGGGACGAGGAGTTGGGTATGACCTCTATTTTTGATTTTTATGTTTTCTGATTTTTTTTTGGTAATACATGTCCGTTCTAACACCAGTTTTATATGTATGCAGATGTCAGCCTAGAGAGACCTTCCGGTATGTCTCCCATTGCACGGAGGACTCAGCCCACAGCTGACCCTCAGGCGGAGGGTGTCGAGGGAGGAGAGTTGATCCAGAACCTTGAGGGGATTGCCCGGGGGATTCCAGACTACGCCCGGCTGGCAGATGTCGTGATGGCGTATCAGAGACATACGGTGGGGGTGCCTAGTCGCCTCCACCGACTTTTGAGATGCTTAGTGTGTGCGGTAGCATGTTACAGCCTCGGTTAATAATTCCAATACGGCACTATATTCCGCGATATTATTTGTAGTAGGACCCAGACACACACCTTGCAGGTTAACCAATTCACCAGCAGGATCATAGATTACCCAGGCTGCCGAAGACAGATTCCTGGTACTGCGGAAGGCACCATCCGCGAAACCCACAAACAGAGTAATGGACATCTGCACAATCAGGAAGACCCGATCACCAGAAAGATGCTTACATCGTACACCACACCACACATGCACACAAATGAATATACACACCTATGTACACACACCACACTAAAAATAACTTCAAGTGTAGTATTTCTTAAGGTACAACCCATTTCTAGGCTGCGCCAACGGAATTCCTTCATAATCAATTAGCTCATAAGCCCCATTCTTCAATACTCGTTTTACTATGTAGGGCCCATGCCACATGGGTTGGAGCTTTCCTGCCCCGAGTTTGTCGTGCACTTGGTCGTATAGGAGGACAAGGTCCCCTTCGACAAAGGAACGTGGAGAGACTGATTGATCAAAGTGTGCTTTGACCCACTTTTTCTGTGCTTCAATGACTAAAGCATCCAAGCAGTGGGTTTCATCCAACCGTTCCAAATACAAGAGACTCTCTTCTTTAGGAGAAGTATCGGGCAAAAGTTCCACAGCCAACTTTAAGGAAGGAATTTCGCACTCAACCGAAAGGGTTGCTTCCAGACCATACACCAATTGGAATGGTGTGAATCTGGTTGCACTCTTTGCTGACGTCCGGTAGGCCCATAGAGCTGAGAACAATTAGAGATGCCAATTGGACTTATGAATTCCAACTGTTTGTTGAAGCATTGTGAGAAAAACCTTGTTCACAGCCTCAACCTGGCCATTTTCCTGGGGGTAATATGGCGTTGAGCTATCATGTCGCAAGCCCAATATTGATGTCAGCTTGGCCATCATGTAATCTCAAAAGTGTGTACCATGATCGGTAACAATGGCCTGAGGGACCCCGAAACATGCAATAATGTGGTTGAAGATGAACTGGGCAGCTATCTTACCATCGACGGCTAGTGTAGGCATCGCTTCGGCCCACTTAGTAAAGTAGTCGATAGCGACGATTATATATGCATGCCCCTCAGCCGAATGAGGGTTACACGTCATGAAATCTATGCCCCATTTTGCGAAAGGGCCGACGGTAATGACAGGATGCAAAGGGAGGGGTGGTGCGCACATCTTGTGCTGAAAAACCTGACACGCATGACATTTTCAGACTGCAACAATGCAGTCTTTGAATATCAATGGCCAGAAGTAGCCTGCACGCAGAATCTTCTGGGCGGTGGCATATCCGGACATGTGACTGCCACAGGCGCCACTGTGACAGTCATTCAAGACTCTTTTAGCCTCTTCCAGCGTTAAGCATCGGCGGAGCACCGAATCTACTCCAACGCGGTATAAAGTATCTCCTACAATGTGGTAGGGTTGGGACTGATGCCGAATCTGACGTCGGGCATCCTTCTTCAACTCAGACCGGAACGTTGAAGTCTGAAGATACACAATAATGTCGCTGTACCATGGGTCGCGAGTGCTGATAAGGAAGAGGGTTTCGTCCAGGATATGATCTTCGGAGTGAGAGGGTGTGGAGTCTGTCGGGAGGGAGCAAATGAGATCCGCAAAAACCAGTGATTTGGTTGACTTAGTAGTAGTAAACTCTAGGTTGAACTCCTGAAGGATAACGATCCATTTGGAGTATTTTCCCCCCAGTAATTGTCGAGATAGAATATATGTCATGGGGTTGCAATCTGAAACCACTGTTACGGTACGCAGCAGGATGTATTGGCGAAAATGCTGTATAGTGTGCACTGCGGCTAATGCCAGCTTCTCGACGTGAGCGTAACGTGTTTCTGTGTCGAGAAGGTTCCGTGATAGATAATAAACAACGTGTTCATTTCCATCATCGTCATCCTGCACCAGAACCATAGCTATGGTGCTAAACGCAACAACCAAGTATAAAGTGAAATCACAGTGATAGTTTGGAGGACGAAGCAACAGAGCATTAACAAGTAACGTCTTGAGCTTCCCAAAGGATTGTTGAGCAATGCCGTCCCAATGAAAGGGAACATTCTGCTTTAAAAGACGCGTGAATCCTTTGGATACTTCCGCATAGTTTGGTATAAAGCGTCGTAGGAAGTTAGCTTTTCCCTGCAGGCTCTGCAATTGATATAACGAAGAGGGTGATGGGAGATTGACAATGGCCTCGACCTTTAGAGGGTCAAGGCGAATCCCGTCCTTGGAGACTATGAACCCTAATAGATGGCCAGAATCCACGCAAAAGACGCATTTATGAGGGTTAAGACGGATATTATAGCGTCTATAGCGAAGAAAAATCTGGCGGAGGTGTTCAGGATGGTCCTCTCACCGAGCTGAATGAGCTGGCAGATCGTCTAGATAAGGCTGAACGATATGGCGTATGTCGTGGAACGCGTAAGACATAGCACGCTGGAAAGTGGCTCCAGCGTTCTTCAAGTCGAACGGGAGCTTTTTATAGGAAAAAGTACCCCACGGACAGATGAATGCAGTCTTGTCTTGATCAGCAGGTAGAATATTTATCTGATTATACCCGGAAAAGCCATCCATCAGGAAATAAATCTCACTCCCGGCACATTCGTCAATGATTTGATCTATGAAAGGATTGGGGTAGTTTTCCTTTGGACAGGCCCGATTAATATCTCGGTAATCAACACAAACTCTTAAGGTACCCTGTTTCTTATCTACAGGGACTATGTTGGAGACCCATTATGTGAGGGGAATTGGGTAAATGAAGCCCGCGTTCAGAATTTTTTCAAATTCTGCTTTAATGGCAGCGGCTTTGCGAGGGTGCACCGGGCGTAGGCGTTGGCGCACGGGTTTCGCACTAGGATAGATAGGAATCTCATGCACTACTATGCTGGGATCAATCTCGGGAATTTCCTCATAGGACCAAGCGAACACGTCTCTGAATTCTCGAAAAAGATCAGTATAAACTCGTATCTCATCAGGAGAACAAGTTACTCCCACGTGTATGTTCTCAACTATCCCCGGTTTAACAGAGATGTCGATTGGAATGGTTTGAGTAATGTTGCTCAGGTTTCCCTCTGAAAGCACCTCATGTGTGAATATGGACATCTGGAGAGGTGGAGTGGGAACCTGAGATGCAAAACACTCTAGAAAATCTGACATTTCCCCCAAGCTAGGCATGAAGGAGGAACGATGATGTCCATTGCTCCAAGGTAGCTCCTCAAGAGACATTATTTCAACAATGGCTTCATCAGAAGGGAAAATCTCTTTAAGAGGATCAGGCGAGTTGGCCTCGCCGAGCCAGGGGGGTTGAGAATAGATGTCTAAAGCCATGCTCGAAGGAGCATGGTGAGGAGGGGGAGGATCAGATGTGGCGACGATTTCACAGTAGTTAATCTCTACTAGAGTTAAGGGCATCAATTCTCCAAACTCAGCCACCTGCTCAGGCGAAGGGATGAGCCATGGGTCGTCAGGCTTAGAGATCATATTAACTTGAGCGGTGTGCGGTGGTGGTGCAGGAAAAATACCCATGAGGACGGGGTCCTTGAAGAGACCAGGTCCTACACTGTCAGAGGGATTTGGAATCTGATCCAAGTAAGGAACGTTGTTCTCAGAGGTGGAGGTGAAGAAAGACAACTGATCCACCGTAATGATTTTTCCCTCGTGAGGGAACTTAATAAGTCGAAAGAGGTTGGACGGCACGCATAACATGGCGTGAGTCCAATTGTGGCCGAGAAGTATATTTTAGTTAAGCTTGGCGTCAACTACTTCTACTTCTACGTTGATTGTCTTCCCCTATAAGGTAATTGCTAAACTCTCGAGAACACCCAGGGGTTTCGATTCCCGACCATCGAATGCCTCTAGGGCATTAGGAGATGATGAAAGGGCTGGAGAGCCAATGGCCTTCCAGCAAGCAGACGACATGACACAGGTAGAAGCCATCCACAACGGCCCTATGGATGTTAAGACCGTTGATCCCGACTTGAATAACAAGAGCGATCTGATGTGGAAGTCGGGGGGTGAAATTTTCTAAGTCGAAGGTGAGAAGACTAGAATTGGCAGGATCGATTCCACCGATTGCAGACAATAGAGATTTCCGTTGCGAAGGACAACTTTGAAGAACTTCCAATGCAGACATGGCAGAAGGCGCCTATGCCAGATCCTCAACAATACTGTAGTGCTGAGCGGTGTTGGGTATGTGTTATATTCTTTCCACGACTAGCACCACGTGCTGTACGTTGCGCCGGGCGCAGCAGCCCCCCCTGTCGGGGTTCGGGGCAGCGCCCCGGCGAATTTTTTTTTGGTATGCGGTCCCACTCATATGCAGACCCACCCATGTTTTGTGCATGAGTTTGCACATGGTTTTGGGGTACGATGGTTTTCGACCCCTGGTATTTTGTAGATCCGGTCAAGGGAACTACGGTTATGTTCTAATCTAGGGTTAATGGATTGGGGTTTATGTATGTTTCGACATGTATATATATGTGTTGTAACACTAAAAGGAATATAATGAAAAATCAAGCTGGTCGTCCCAATTTGGGATCCAGGGGAAAATCTCTGTGTTTCTCTGTTTTATGTTTTATGCTCTCGCTATTGTTTATTTTCTGTTATAAGATTCGTGTGTAGATAATTTCTGTTCAGGGTTAAAACCTACATTTGGTATCAAAGTTGTTTCGGCTTCAAGGGGACGCCTTTGTTGTTGAGGGTTTTTTTCTCGGGCCTGTGGTAGACCCTGTTCAATGGGAGATCTGCGGGATCGATTCTTGTGGTGAAAGAAGATGGCGAGCGGCGGAAAGATAGAGATCGAGAAATTTAATGGTCAGAGTTTTGAGTTGTGGAAGCTCAAGATGGAGGATCTGCTGGTGGATAAATATCAGTGGATCGCGGTAGATCCAGGTACTAAACCAACGGAAATGTCAGATGAAGACTGGAAGAAACTGGATTGGAAGGCTAAGAGCACAATACGGTTGTGTGTCTCAGATTCAGTATTGTTGAATGTATCTAGGGAAGCTACGACGAAGACCTTGTGGGACAAGCTAGGGAATTTGTACCAATCTAAGTCTCTGGTGAATAATTGTTCCTGTGGAAAAAGCTGTATAACCTGAGGATGAAGGATGGAGACTCGGTGACAGAGCATCTGAACTCCTTCAATACTGTGGTAAGTCAACTATCATCTGTTGATATTAAAATCTCAGATGAAGATAAGTGCATCAGCTTGTTGTGTTCTCTACCAGATTCATGGGACAACCTGGTTATTGCAATAGGTAGCAATACAACTACTTTGAATTTTGATGACATTGTCTCAGCCTTGCTGTCGGAGGAAATGAGACGGAGAAATATGGAGGGTCAGAATGGAGATGCCTTATCTGTACGAGGAAGGTCCCAGAACAGAAAAAAGAATAAGGTTTCGAGTGGGAGATGTAAATCTAGAGGGAGATCTAAATCTCCTGGAAAGTTTGTAAAGGTGTGCTGGAAATGCGGAAAGGAAGGACACTACAAAAAGGAATGCAGATCTAAAGCTCCTGAGAAAGGAAAGGGATCTGATGAAGCTCCTTCTGCAGAGGCAAAAACCACCTCGGATGAAGGTGGGGATGTGTATTTGGCATCTTCTTCAAATACACATGTAGATCATGAGTCATGGTTGATTAACTCAGGTGCATCCTTTCACTTCACTCCCCATAGGGAGTGGTTCTGCGAGTATGAGAAATATGATGGTGGTGATGTCTTCCTAGGGGATGATAGGAGGGCCAGAATCATCGGACGTGGAAAGGTCAAGCTGAAGCTGCAAGGTGGGAGGATTAGAACACTTCTTGGTGTTCTGCATATTCCTACATTGGCCAGAAATCTGATTTCTGTAAGCAAGATGGATGATGCAGGTGTAAAAACAGTGTTCGAGAAAGATGCCTGCAAGATGGTTCGGGGAGCACTGGTATTAATGCGAGGAGTTCGGACTGGAACTCTGTACAAGCTACAAGGTAGCACTGTTATTGATGGGTGTAACAGTTCTATGGTTCCTGAAAGTGGGACGGAAAGTCTAGCTGTCTTTGGAGAAAAGACTATGCTATGGCATCAAAGGCTTGGACATATTGGAGAGAAGGGCCTTCGGATACTGCATAGAGATGGTATGGTAGAAGGTATGTCTAATTTTTCTATGGATTTCGATTTCTGTGAACATTATGTATATGGGAAGCAGAGTCGGGTGAGTTTTCCTTCTGGTTCTAAGAGGGCAAACAAGATATTAGAACTTGTGCACAGTGATATGTTTGGGCTTGTGTCAGTTCCATCACTGGGAAAGTCTGTGTACTATGTCTCATTCATAGATGACTTCTCAAGGAATACATGGATATATTTATTGAGGAAGAAATCTGAATTCTTTGACAAATTTAAAGAATTTAAGGCTCTGGTGGAAAACCAGACAGAGAAGAAGATAAAGGTGTTGAGGACAGATAATGGTGGGGAGTTCTGCAAGAAGGAATTTGAAGAGTTCTGTAAGAAGTGTGGTATAGCACGACAGAAGACTAATCCATACACACCTCAGCAAAATGGAGTTGCAGAAAGAATGAATAGAACACTGATGGAAAAGGCAAGAAGCATGCTCAGTGGTACCGGGTTAGGACAAGAATTCTGGGCAGAGGCAGTGGAGACTGCATGTTACTTAGTTAACAAATCACCTTCATCAGTGTTGGAGGATAAGACTCCACATGAGGTATGGACTGGTAAGAAACCCTCTCTTTCACATCTAAGGGTATTTGGATGCGATGCATATGTACATGTTCCAAAGGAGAAAAGGACCAAGTTGGATAATAAATCTGAAAGGTGCATCTTTATTGGGTATACGGATGGTTTAAAGGGTTACAAGCTTTGGAACCCAGAAACAAGGAAGGTTGTGTACAGCCGAGATGTGGTGTTTAGAGAAGTGAAAGATGTTGTTAAACATGAAGTCCTACCAAAGGAACCCGAGAAGATAGAGTTTGAGCTAAAGGAGGATGAATCAGACTCTACAACAGAAGAAGACTCAGAAGATGAAGAGCCACAAACTCCAGCTTTGAGAAGATCAGTTCGGGAAAGAAGGCAACCAGAAAGGTATAGTCCATCTACTTTCTGTTTAGGTTTTGCCTTAACTATAACCGATGATGAACCCAGAACTTTCAGGGAGGCAGTAGATTCAGAGGATGGAAAACTCTGGAAGGAGGCCATGGTTGATGAAATGGCATCCTTGCACAAAAATGATGCATGGGATCTGGTGGAGTTGCCGGCTGGAAGAAAGCCCATTGGGAGCAAATGGGTGTTTAAGAAGAAGATGAATGTAGAAGGCAAGGTGGAGAAATACAAAGCTCGGTTGGTAGCGAAAGGTTATTCCCAGGTGCCGGGAATTGATTTTGGTGATATTTTTTCTCCTGTTGCCAAGGTTACTTCTATTAGATTACTTTTATCTATTGCTGCTGCATTTGATTTTGAGATAGAATAGATGGATGTGAAGACAACATTTCTTCACGGGGATCTAGAAGAGGAGATCTACATGAAGCAACCTGAAGGCTTTATGGTGAAGGGTAAGAAAGAATTAGTATGCAGGTTGAAGAAGTCTCTGTATGGGTTAAAACAGTCACCAAGGATGTGGTATCAGAAATTTGATACCTATATACGGGGACTTGGCTTCACCAGAAGCAAGGAGGATCACCGTGTTTATTTTAAATTAATTGGTGACCGTGTTATTTATTTGGTATTGTATGTGGATGATATGTTGTTGATTGGAAATGACAAAGAAATTATCCAAGATTTGAAGACCCAACTGTTCTCCAAATTCGACATGAAGGATCTTGGTGCCGCAAACTATATTTTGGGCATGGAAATTAAGAGAGATCGGGCAAAGAGGAAGCTCTGGTTAAACCAGAGGAAGTATGTCGAGACTATATTGCAGAGGTTCAATATGCAGGATAGTAAACCGATGAGTGTTCCTATTCCTGTAGGTGCAAAGCTGTCTGCTGAACAGTGTCCCAAGACACAAGAAGAAGAGGAGGATATGTCCCGTGTTCCATATGCAAGTGCAATGGGTAGCCTGATGTATGCAATGGTCTGTACTAGACCAGACATTGCACATGCAGTGGGAGTATTGAGCAGGTTTATGTCAAACCCAGGGAAGGAGCATTGGACAAAAGTGAAGCGGGTTTTCAGATATTTACGTGGCACTAGTGATTATGGCTTGTGCTACCAGGGAAGACCAGGATTGGAAAGAATGTTGGACATTCGTGGTTTTGTTGATGCAGACTGGGCTGGAGATCCGGACCAAAGAAGATCTACAAGTGGGTATGTGTTTAGCCTATTTGGAGGTGCAGTCAGTTGGATGAGTAAAAGACAGTCTGTAGTGGCGCTTTCAACTACAGAGGCAGAATACATAGAAGCCACTCATGCAAGCAAGGAATCAGTTTGGTTGCAGAGATTGTGTTCAAGTATGGGGTTGGTACAGCAAGCTATAAGGATAGACTGTGATAGCCAAAGTGCAATTTTCTTGGCTAAGAACCCCGCTTATCATTCAAAGACAAAGCACATTGATGTTCAATATCACTTTGTTAGAGATATGGTTGAGGCTAAAAGGGTGTTGCTGGTAAAGGTGGACACTTTGAAGAATGTTGCAGATGCATTGACGAAGTCTGTGAGCACTCATAAGTTCTCTTGGTGTAGAGAAACAATGGGTGTTGAAGAATTGGCCAAATGACTAAGCTCTCCTGTGGCCCTCCGTGGAAAGAAAACAACAAGTGGGAGAATGTTGGGTATGTGTTATATTCTTTCCACGACTAGCCTGAAGTGCTGTACGTTGCGCCGGGCGCAGCAGGGCGGTCAGAGGGGGGGGGGGCGGCAGCCCCCCCTGTCGGGGTCCGGGGCAGCGCCCCGGCGATTTTTTTTTTTGGTATGTGGTCCCACTCATATGCGGACCCACCCATGTTTTGTGCATGAGTTTGCACATGGTTTTGGGGTACGATGGTTTTCGACCCTTGGTATTTTGTAGATCAGGTCAAGGGAACTACGGTTATGTTCTAATCCAGGGTTAATGGATTGGGGTTTATGTATGCTTCGGCATGTATATATATGTGTTGTAACACTAAAAGGAATATAATGAAAAATCAAGCTGGTTGTCCCATTTTGGGATCCAGGGGAAAATCTTTGTGTTTATCTGTTTTATGTTTTATGCTCTCGCTATTGTTTATTTTCTGTTATAAGATTCGTGTGTAGATAATTTCTGTTCAGGGTTAAAACCTACAAGCGGCACAGGAATTTGGGTTATAGGAAGATCTTCGTAGAACACCTTTAGGAGGTGGCCTCACAACAGGTTCAACAGTAGGCTTCTCAATCTCCAACGGACCGGAGACAGGTGGGGGAGGTGGATCATCCATAATTGCCTTCCCAGCTGCCTGACGCGATTCGTTGTAATCCTTCGAACGCGTAGCAATAGAGATAGGTGCAACACCATTCATCATAAAGACCTGGGACCCAAATGGTGCAGATGGTGAAGGCTGTTCAACCATCTGGGTCTGCTGAGACAGAAACAGTTCTTTAAGAACTGCTGGAGTCCCTTTGGAGCCTATTAGAAGTTGACTAACCTCAGATCGTCGTGGAAAATCCTTGGTGTAATGATCTCCTTCACAGATAAGGCAGGGATACTTCGGTTTACGTTGGGAACTGTCCTCGGTACGAGGTTTGGACTCTAGCTTTGGGGCGTCGGATTTAGATTTTCCTTTGCCCTTCTTTTTCCCTTTGGAGGCTTTTTCCATAGGATTAGCCTGAACGGCGTTAACCTCCACAGTTTTTTCCAGAATCGGGAGGGGCGGGAGGAGCAGAATTATTGGATGAGTTGGACTTCTGCTTCCCATTCGAATATTTTTTCGAATTCTAAGACACGGAACCAATAACACCATCCACCGCGGGGGTAGGTGGAGCTTTAGAGGTTCCAGACCATGGAGCATCAGGAAAAATATCATAAAGCGTGCCGGACTGAGGGTATAACAGATCCAGATATTGGACACGCGCTATGGCTTGTTCTTCAGTCACACACGCTCCCATAGCAATATCTTGGAAGATTTTGTTAACGAAGAAGGTGGTGAACTAATGAGTTAGTATTTGATCAGGTATATGGAACTTGATCAGTCTACAACGACGTCGCCACTCATGAATGTGATCAGAAATGTGGGTGGCTTTGTCCTGCTTCAAAGAAGTCAGGAGGTGCGTCTCGGCTTCGTAGCGAACCGGTAACTGAAAGTGAGTCAGAAAAACCATGGCTAACGTATTGAAATCTTGAAAGATGCCATAGGATAATTCAATATACCACTTAGTGGCAGCACCAGTCAAAGTGCGCTGGAAGAGGCGTAGACGAATTGAATCATCCACCCAAGAGTTGGACGAACACCAAAGATGGTAAGTCATCACATGAGCTTGGGGGTCCTCCCCAGCTTTACCCTCAAACTTGGGGCAATCACCGGGTACCTTGGTGGGAACCAGAGGCTAATAAGGATTGTGCAGAATTGGATCATTATTTAATTTCGAAACATCTGGTAATTCCAAGGTATCTAGGAACGACAATGGCGGATTAGACGGCATGCCTGGCCCTCGATAAGGACCAGTACCTCTACTCCACGCTGGTGGAGAATATCCTTGCCCCCAGGGGTTCTGTCCAGCAGGATTCTGACTGTAGGGGGTATAGGGTGTATAAATATCCTGATTCGGTTTCTGGTAACCAGTGTACGGGGCTTGATAACCAGAGTATGGACCCTGATTGTAAGTCGGCCCCGTTTGAGAAATCTGCGGATTTGGCTGCTGAGTATAGGTATAGCCGGGTTGTTGAGAGTAATAGTTAGAACCTTGGGGCTGGCTATAATTCGGTCGGTATTGACCATGAGAATAGTAACCGCCATGAGGTTGAGTGGGCTGCTGATAGGTGGGACCCTGTTGAGCCTGATAATTAGGATGCAGCGGTTGATTCGGCTGCGGCATTGAATAAGTCAGCTGTTGGGCAGGGTTGACAGGATGTGCAGGCTGGCCTAGTTGAATAGGCTGACCTAGCTGCCCTGGTTGAACGGGTTGACCTAGATAAATAGGTTGTGCCAGTTGTACAGGCTTTCCTGGCTGTTGAGGAGCACCAAGTTGTGTCGGATTGGCCGATTGGCCTGGTGGCGGGATACCAGGTTGTGCCGGATGGGCCGGTTGGCCTGGTAGTGGAATGGAGCCAGGTGGTTGCTGATAACCGGTTTGACCCGCAACAAGACCATAAGATGGTCCTGGCTGATGTGCGACGTTGGGACCAAGAGGATACTGCGGTTGCATAGGTTGAGAAGGTTGGACTTGCCCCCCAGGACCATATACCGGTCTCGGTTGGTACCTCGGTTGACCTGTGAGTCCTTGAGGTTGCCCAGGTGGGACTCTAGGGAGAGGCTGCACGAGTTGAACTGAAGGGTTATAGTACTGTCCTTGCAAACCGTACAATGGCCCTTGCTGGCCCGGAGGGTAGCCCTGTATGGGCTGTCCCTGCGGGTCATAAGGATAGCCAGGCTGGCCCGAAGGTTGGCCTTGAAAAGGTTGTCCTTGCGGGTTATAAGGCTTTCCAACCTGGTTATATGGTAAACCTTGAGCATGAAGTTGACCCTCAAGAGCAGGTAAACGTAAAGGGTTCCCATGCTCATCGTATTGATATGGAAAAACGTACATGGGTGTACCATCCTGTGCATAGTGCGAAAAATACAAGCGGTTGGGATCTTGAGAGGACTGTCCAACCTCAGGGTTCAATTGTTGCAGGGACAATCGATACTCCTCCGGAGAGATGTTCTCCGACATAGTAGATGTTATATAGACGTCTTCGGGAAGCGATGTGGTCCTTACGGACTGTGTTGGGTATACGACCAAAAGTCCCACATTGACTAGAAGTGGGGAGGATCATGGGTATATAAGGATGGACAAATATCTCCATTGGTATGAGGCCTTTTGGGGTAAATCCCATAAGCAAAGACATGAGGGCTTAGGCCAAAAGTGGACAATATCATACCATTGTGGAGATATGTGGTGTCCAGAATCCTTACAAGTGGTATCGGAGCCATGCCCCGAAGTTAGCGAAGTGGATGAATCCTCGAATGCCGAACGAAGGTGGTGGGCCCCAGTAATATCACGATGGGATCCATGGATGAGCTCGGTTAGACAGGCGGTATGCTCCGGATTCTTCATGGACGTGTCCTGGTCCCAACACAGTGAAGAGGAGTTGACCTAGGATAGAGCAAGCTCTCGAGGCAGGTGGTGCTCCATGTAAGGCGTGTGCTTCCAACGCATTGGAGCGGAGAATCCTGGTTGGTAGAGAGTGGACGGATGGATAATCGTTTGAGGGGAGGCTCGATGGTCCTTTGTTCGAGGGGAGGATTGTTGGGTATACGACCAAAAGTCCCACATTGACTAGAAGTGGGGAGGATCATGGGTATATAAGGATGGACAAATATCTCCATTGGTATGAGGCCTTTTGGGGTAAAGCCCATAAGCAAAGCCATGAGGGCTTAAGCCCAAAGTGGACAATATCATACCATTCTGGAGATATGTGGTGTTCAGAATCCTTACAGACTGAGTGGTAACAACGGGTGCAGATGCGGTCACACAGACAGTGGGGTTGACGGGTACAGAAGTGACCTGAGGGGATGACGTAATGGGTGTCTTAGGAGACATCCCCAATGAAGGAACAACCGGCCTCATGGAAGGAGTTGATAACCCCATAGAGGCAGCGGCGGCAATAATCTGACCTAAAGATCTATACCCAGCTGGTAATGAGGGACCGAGTGATGACATAACAGATGGTTCATGGTTGTCTTCTGGAAATAACTGTCAAGGGAATAACTAGTAATCTTCACTAGACGTGGGGATTTCCTCTCTAGGAGAATCACTCATATCGAACCTGCCGCTAGATCTCGTAACAGATAGCGAGGACTAGGAGGAATAACAACAGCTAAAAAAGGCAAACTTGATGTAAGAGGAGGGAAATGCTCCCCTACTCCTAATCCAGACCAAGGGTCGGAAAAGGGCCAATTGAACTCAACTGGTCCTCCAAAGGGCTGCTCAGACAGAACCGGTCCCCCGTCGGGAAACTCGGAAACGATGGGCTGCTGGGGTTTAGCAGAGGACTGAGAAATCTCTGATGAAACGTCAGTATATGGACTACTAGTAGACGAAATGGAAGGTTTCGCCACTATGACAACAATGAAAAAAGATCAAGCACAAAACACACGGGCTGAAAAAGATTCAAGACACACAATCAAATGGCCAACAAGCAAAATCTAACAGGGCGTGTGATCGCGGGTGATTTATTTTACCACATTGAAACTTAGAAACTTCACCGTTTCATGTTTTAAGAGTCGAGAAACGGATAAAAGGTGACTCTATCTCTTTCAGTTTTGGAGCAAGCATGAAAGGACAAGCGCTTGGTGATCCTTTCAAATTTAAAGAGTCAGAAAAGATTAAATGACTACTCAGGAATACTAGGCAAAGGGTGTACCAAATAACCGTGAACTGCAATATACACCTTGGTTTCAAAATGAAGGAGAAATCAACCAAGGACTTAACGTACGTGCAGGCAATCTCCCCGAATACTGTGTCCGGTTTATCACAGGTATAGGGCGGTAGACTCGGCTTCCTATGGATAAAGGATAGAAACCTAGTGGGGTCTCCCTTTATATACTCGACGGTACGGGGAGCACAAGTCTATACTAGTGATGTCTAAAGCCAAGAGGCGAACGACATCTACTAGGTTTAAAGACGCCGGAACACGTCTCTAGCCTAGACCACTAAATGTTGCGTTAATGTTTCAATGCTGCCTTAGTGTAAATTGAATAAATTTTAATGTTTATATTCAATTACGTTTCAGTTTTCAGGCCCTAGCGAGTGTGATGTCTCAAAATCTCCTAAATGCACACTATATGCCACAGTATATCATTTCATTCGATGAAAGCTAATTATGAGAGAGTTGAGAGCTTTTTCACACAAACAAAATGATCAGAAAACAACCAACAAAGTCTCTAATGCAGCTAATGTAAACCAAAAACTTTTCTCTCAAAGTCACTAATCACTAATAACACCGAAAAGATTTTAATTTTCACTAACTAGTCGAAAGCAAAAGAGATTTTTTATATTTTCAATGTTTAATAGCAAAGTGCACTAAAAAAAATGAAAACTAATGAAAAGAGCAATTTGAAAAGTGACGAAGAAAGAGCAAAACACACAAATTTCACTCAACGCAAACACACAATCAGATCTCCAAATTGACAAAACAGTCCCTCAAAACCAAAATAATCCCAAAGACTCAAATGGACCATGTAATCTAGGCCTAAAGCGAGACAAAGCGAAATTCGAATGAAGAAGAGAACAAACACTCAAATAACGCAATAAAATGATAAACAACCGCTAAACGAATGCAGAGGAGAAATAAAAAGGTTGACTGAACAAATAGAAACCAAAAACTCCCGAGGGAGGCTCGACACACAAGAGCACCTAGATGCCCTAGGGCTAGAATGTGAAATCGATGGAAACAGGCAAACAACCAAAGGACGAAGGTCACAACCAGTCAAACAAGGATCCATAACACTCAAGCAGTCGAAAAAACAAGACTAAACACACTGATCAAGCTCAGGAAGCTCAGAACAGAGAAAACCCTAGTACCTCACAGGATTGGTGCGACTGTGAGGCTGAAACCAGCGCCAGAATGGAATTGGCACGAGTAATACACTGACAACATGCGCCAGTGGGCACGACTGTCACACTGAAAAGAGCGCCAGCCGAGTTTGATATGGAAAAATAAAAAAAAGCACTCCAACAAGCAGACCAGTGATGATCAAGCTAACGAAAAGCCAAAATCACAAAAAGAGCCAGCCAAAAGAGCCGATCAAGCAAGCAGAATCGAGAAACAACCGAAAAGACAAGACAATACTCCAAGTGTTTAGTTCATAAACTAAACCAGAGATTGACTGAAGTAGCTTTGATCTACTTCACTAATGCAGAGCAATAGCGTTTCGAAGGATATCTGGCTAACTTCAGGCTCCGTCTGTAGCTTACAAAGCAGAACAACAACAAGCTATACGATCCCCAGTGGAGTCACCAATTTGTTGTAGAGGTAAATCCCCTCTGCGGACAGAGGTGATCCCTACTAGCCCAGACCGGGTCTAGCAACAATCTTCACATGCTATAGTGCAGGTTCCTAATT
Source organism: Pinus albicaulis (assembly GCA_034641835.2). Classification (NCBI taxonomy): domain Eukaryota; kingdom Viridiplantae; phylum Streptophyta; class Pinopsida; order Pinales; family Pinaceae; genus Pinus; species Pinus albicaulis. The sequence goes on from CM076570.1 coordinate 1,390,946,623, forward strand.
GCAAATAAACCAACTAGCGATGAAGGCTTACCTAGAATCCAACGCTGTCGCTTGTAGAGAAAGTAGCGCTCCCATTCCTTAGCTCCAGTAGATCACAATCCTCACGATCTCCGTGATCAGACACCTACACACGCAAGAAACAAAACAAACGCAAGCATAAAATCCAGTATATGCAACTATATGTTAGTCAGAGAAGACATAACTCATCATCATAATAAAAAACAGGAGTGGAACCATAACCAATAGTCACTTATCATTAATCAATCAAAGAAGAATACAACCATAGCCCTGACGCTGAATTCTCCTTCGGAGGGTTTCCAGCGGAACACGTCTCGAAAAAGCCTATCGGGGATAGGACAAACCTCTCTCTTCGGATGTCTCGACAATATTATCCTTGCTTGGATTTGGCCTTAAGGGAATGAATCAAGACTCTTGCAGCATAAGGCTCTGATGGCTCTTGGGAACTTGGAGATTAGCTTGCAAAGGAGATGAGCGAGCTTTTATAGATGGAGGAAGGGGAGTTGGGATCCCTATAATCATGGGATTGGCCCTATCCTCAAGGAAGCTTCCATGAGAGGTGGCAAACCACTTCCTCTACATGGAGATCCGGAGCCAAACCTCGCAAATCAAATTAGATACCAGTTTATGGATTGGTTAGGACGAAAATTCCGCCATTTATTTTTAAAAAAAAACTCCTTAGAATGGCTAGCGCGAGTGCGACTTTGAGACAGAGTGCCAATTGGCGCGCCCTCTTTGAAGGATTTCCCCCATTGGCATGGGTACTGAACTGGCTTCCCGCGCCAACGCAAAAAGGGGTGTTTTTAGGGTTTTTCACAAGGAGTTGTCTTCAGGGCAATGAAAGTACATGTTTAGGGGAATGCCATGAAAGTGTTTTCAAGTTATGTCACTACTCACAGGTCACGGAATGAGCCCTCCAATTGTGCGGGATGGGGAATTGTAGGGACGGTGAAAAATTGTTGTGTAACACTTATACAGGATGTAGGTGGACCCCTCATCACCACTATCTCCTTTTGGACAGGGAGGATCTCCCACGAGAGGAAGGGGAGGAGGGAGAGGGGGGAGCACAAGTCAAGGATGAGGACAATTGATCTATTACAACTGTGGAGACGTAAGACATTTCACATGAGATTGCCTGAAACTTGTGCTCCAGTCCTGCAGATATTGCAGGTAGTTCAATCATGTCATTGAATATTGATCGATACTAATAAAAAAAAATGCAGGAGAAACAACAGATGCCCGCGCAAAATGTGCAAAGGGTTAAGGCGGAACCATGTATCAATGTGATCACGCGTAGTGGCATTACCACCGAGGGAGATGAAGAAAAGGCTGCAACTGAACCACTAATCCAGAAAGCTGGCGAAAAAATGAAAAGCTTAGATTTGAAAAAGGAGAAAGAAACCTTCATAGAAGTTCAGAGGGAGATGACCGAAGACAAAATACCTATGATGGTAGATCCAAAAGCAGATGGTTAAACCATTCCTCCAGGCATGTATGAACCATTCCTCCAGGCATGTATGAAGCTGTTGCGTAACCAGAAGGCCGTAGAGAAACTCCAAGCATTAATAGATAACTGCGTAGAAAATATTTCTTTACAGCAAGAGGTTAAAACTTTGAACAAGATATACAAAAAAAAGGACGAGACGGGAAATGCGCATGACTGCACAAATTGGAGACTATGAAATGGATCAAGTCATCCTTGATTTAGGATCAGACGCAAATGTCCTACCCAAGCAGACCTGGAAAATAATGAGGGAACCTAAGATGGAATGGTCGACTATTCAGCTACGGATGGCTAATTAGCAAAATATTATCCCACAGGGACGACTGACGAAGGTGGTGGTAGATATTGCGGGTATTAAATTTTACGCTGATTTTGAGGTAATTCAGATAGTGGATGACATGGATCCTTACCCTGCATTATTAGGCTTGGATTGGGCTATTGACATGGGAGGTATCATTAATTTAAAAAGAAGGAGCATGATCTTTGAAGGTGAAGGCACAAGGGTGATAGTTTCGTTGGATGTAGTAGAAGGAGAGTGGTACACTGAATCAATACAAAAGGAAAAGGATGTTGATCACATATACAAGCTGATCATCCAGGACGATGACTCGATCAACCCCACGGTTGACGACATGTTATGTTGGGAAAAAGACAATGAAAGCTTATCTGACTCGGATGGAGAGATAGAAAATTGACAGAATCGACTACATGACGTATCTGCGCTGAGGTGTCTCAAGGTCACAAAAATCTTCCGATGCATCTCCTCAGAGGTAAGAGAACTACCCTAATTTGATGGCTCTGGTAATGTGAAGGATTTCCTTAAAGCTATTGAAGCAACCGTCCCTAAGGAATGAAGATTCTAGGCCATTGACTTAACCATGCGTGCAACCCTCGCGCGCTGGTGGGAAACCCATTAGGGAGCCTTTCAGGACTGGGGGCAATGCCGAAGGATGACGATTTTACGATTTAACCCACCAGCCAAACTACCAATGGAACTCTTCTCGAGACGAGGGGATCCGCGCAAGTACTTTGCTTCCTGGATGGAATTATGGAAGGGAAACACCTGGAGTGAATGGGTCCATAGGTTTGTTCATGCATTGGTACCAAACCCTACCACTTGGTATTTAGACGCGGAATTACACCAACGTACCCATCACTAGGGTACGATGGCTGATGATTTTATAATGAATTTTGGATTGACAGGAGGAATTGAGAAAATCTATGAAGCCCTGTAAGATATAGATTCTCTGGTCTTCAAAGAGTCCCTCCCTAAGCAGGAGCATACTGTCCCAGCCTGGGATGCGCAAATACAAGACATTATAAACTGCAGAAATTTGTCAACTGTGATGAGGATCTCTGGAATATCACTATCACAGAGTGAGAAGGAGAATGTGCTGTTGCAGGTCCGTTGCAGTAAGTAATTTATGTCATCAAGCCTTTGAAACTGAAGGAAGTCAATATTGGCACGAAAGAACAACCCGAGATGGCCAAGATTGTGGATTACTAGGATGAGGGCATGGTGGGAAAGATCATAGAATTGCTAAAAAAATATTAGGATATATTCCCTACTAAGTTCTTCGAACTCAAGGGGATCGTAAGGGATATGGGAGTCACGAGGATTACATTGAAGCCAGATGCGCGGCTAGTCAAACAATGACCCTATCGCCTGAAATCGAAGTAAAAACAAAAAGTTAAGGAGGAAATGGAGAAAATGGTGGCCACAGGTATTATTGAACCAATAGAGTAGTCAGATTGGGTAAGCCCTATGGTGGTCCAGGAAAAAGAGATTAAAGGAGAGATAAGGATCTACATAGATCTGCACAATTTAAATGATTCTTGTGTACATGATCCTTTCCCTACACCATTCTCCAATGAGATCCTGGATAACATGGGAGGTCAGGAAGCATACTCATTTACTGATGGGTTTTTGGGCTACCATCAGATTTGCATAGCACCTGAAGATCATAGCAAGACAACCTTCACAACTGAGTGGGGCTCATTCTAATACACTGTCATGCCATTTGGATTAAAGAATGCCCCTGCCATCTTTTCATGTGTTGTTGTAGCCGTATTCAAATAATTCATTCACAAGTTCTTGGAAGTCTACTTCTATGATTGGACGATTTTTGGATTAGGAAAGAACCATGTGTCAAATTTGCACATGATGCTAGATGCCTGCAGAAAACACCAAATTTCGCTAAACATCAAGAAATGAATATTTTGTGTCCCATTTGGGATCCTATTAGGACACATATTATGTCAGCAGGGATTGATGGTTGACCCAACCAAGATCACGATTATCATCAATTTGGCAGTTCCAAATATTGAAAAATAGCTGCGCTCCATCCTCGACCACACAGGTTACTACAGGAATTTCATTCAGGGGTATGCTTTGATCACCGCTCCAATGGAGAAATTACTGAAGAAGGATGTATCATTCTTTTGGGATGATGAATGTCAGAAAAGCTTCGAACTATTAAAATAAAAGATGGTGACTGCACCTATTCTTATATTCCCCAACTGGGAAAAGATCTTCCACGTACACGTAGATGCATCAAGGATCACGTTGGGAGCTGTCTTGGCGCAACCTGGAGAAGGGGACATTGATCTGGTGGCCTTTGCTAGCAGAAATATTTCGAACACAGAGCGTAAATATTCTACCACGGAGCGTCAAAGGTTGGCGATGGTGTACGCCCTCCAAAAGTACATGAACTATTTGTTAGGTGGACACTTCAAGATGTTCACAGATCATTCAACCTTAAAATATCTGGTTAATAAGCCTATGTTTTGGGGGGGGGGGGGGGAATCTATCGGTGGCTTCTGCTGTTTCAGGAGTATGATTTTGAAATCATTGTGAAACCAGGGAGGTTGAACGCCGAACCAGATCACTTGTCTAGGATCGAGAATAGGGAAGAAATGACTAACTTAGAAGACAGATTACCTGACATGCAACTGTTTTTCTATCAAGGTAATTGATGACCACTTTTCCGATATTATCCACTTCTTTACCACAAGAAAGGCCCCCGATGGCTATTCAGTACCGTAGAAAAAGGAACTGGTCGCCTGCGCAACCAATTTTACTATAATTGCGAGACAACTCTACAAGCTGGGAGTGGACGAGGTACTACGAAGGTATGTACTCGAACATGAGAGACAAGATATCTTAGCCGAGGCCCATGGGGAACTGCGGGAGGACATTATGTAGGTAAAGCTACTATGAAAAAGTATTAAGGGCCAGGCTATGGTGGCCCACATTGTGCACTGAGGCTCATGCATATTGTCGGGCCTGTGATGCATGCCAATGAACCGGTAAGCCCTCATGACGGGATGAGATGCCCCTGCAACCACAAATGGCCTTGAAAGCATTCAACAAATGGGCCATCGATTTTGTTGGACCCATTAATCCCTTAGGAAAAAATATTGGAGCACGCTATATCATCACTACCACAAATTATGCAACCAGATGGGCAGAAGCTAAAGCCATCAAGGATTGTAATGTGGATACTGCTGCACACTTCATTTTCAAATATATTCTGACTAGGTTTGGTTGTCCAAAGATCCTGATGAGTGACAGAGGTATGCATTTCGTTAATGAAACTATTAGGGCTCTGACTGAGGAATTCCAGATTCACCATGCAAAGAGTACCCCGTACCATCCGCAGGCGAATGGGATTGTAGAAGCCTTTAATAAAATTTTAGAACATGCGCTCACTAAGGTCTGCAACATAGACCAAAGCGATTGGGACGTGCACATCCCCTCTATACTCTAGGCCTATAGAACTACATGTAAGAAACTCTCGGGAAAATTGCCATTCAGAATGGTCTACAAGAAGGAGGCCATCATGCCTATGGAATACGTCGTTCTCAGCCTGCACATTTCGGCTTTCACAAATATGGCAGACTCGGACATCATGGAGGAATGCTTGGTGCAACTGGTGGCCCTGAAAGAAGATAGGTTTATTTCTCAGTTTCACCAACAGGTTCAAAAGGCTCGTGAAAAATCATGGCATGATAGAAACATTCAGCAGAAGGTCTTTATGGAGGATGAATTGGTGCTATTTTACGATAGCCAATTTGCGTGACACCCGGGGAAGTTTCGTCAGCACTGGCTTGGCCCATATATACTAAAGGAAATTACCGATGGAGGTGCGGTCAGATTGGCTACATTGTGTGGAGATCTTCTTCCAGGATATGTTAATGGAGTCATTTGAAACCCTATAGGGACTCCTCGGTGCCGATCAAATAACTATATGGCTAGAATAGCTATATAACGGATGATGCATGCATCTGGCCACATACACAGAGACAGGAGCGATGGATGCGTAGGGATGATGTGCATGACTTGAGGTGCGAGTGGGTGTGATACAAGCGCAGGGGTTGCACGTGGTGGAAAAAAATAGCCGTTGAAACAAAGCATGAGTGTGGAAAACCGAGATTACCGTTCGACGAAGCGGGTAATTCGCAATTAATGTGGCAATTTACGAGGATTTTTTACCGTTCCCGTAATGATGAAATGCAATTAAGGCTAAACGGACCATTTTCCACCCTCATGGGCTATAATATGAAGACTGTTGGTCCCAAGGGATTGATTTGCTATCCAAAACTATTGCACCTTGGCCACCTTGGTAAATATCGTCTAGTCTGTCTAATTTCTATCCACACGACTAAGCGAGCTACTCGCTCTGATAGTAGCAACGCCGAATTCATATTCCGAGTGAGAATGACCGTTACAAACCCTAATGAGCCTCTGCCTGCCACAACTTCTAGGGAAATTGGATCTGATGAGGTACTTGAAGTAACCCTTGAAACAAAGGAGGTCGTCTCTACCTCAGAAAAATGGAAGGGAAAAGGGAAGGTAAAACAGGCGAAGTGGGCTGGCAGGAAGCCTTGTACGTCTTCCCATATTGTGCATTCCCCTGATGCATCCAAGTGCCCAATGATGCTCACAGAGGAAGGCCTGCATGCGACTCTGTTGAATTGGCTTCCGCCTTATGTTAAGCCACGTAGGAAAATAAAACGCTCTCCCATGAATGTTGATGTCGTCCACGCCTGCCTTTAGATGCCTCTGGTCCCAAAGGAAGTGCCCAAATAAGGAGAAATGTTCGGCGACCTCCCCCTCATAAAATTTGATGAACATGATATGGGCAACCTAGACGCCTTCCCTTCGCTAGATCCGGAGCTATACCTGGAACGGGTACTGGATGGAAATGTACTAAGGTTGATCCAACGGTGTGGGTAAAAGGATTGGACGGGTTGGGGAACTTAAACATGCTGCGCATCCCCCACTTTGGCTAATACAACATCACCAACCTGGTTGTTCTCTAGCTGCTGGTGCTCGTTCACGATGGGTGCTTATGGCTCCAAGGCCACATACCGATTGATGCTGCTTTAATTCACTAGATAATTGACCTTCCCATGCAGGGGCCAGATCCTAAGGAAGGCACTGGCAAGAAGTTTGAGCACCAGATTGCTAAAGATGTCTGAAAAAAGATACTATGTCACATGCAACAAACATGGATTTCAGATTGATACAATTAGCAATCCAGGGACGCTCATGGGTACCCTGCTTCTTACATGAAAATTGATGCGCAAATTCCAAGCGACGGTTGTCCTTGCCCACGTAATTCAACTCGCTGGCAGATGCAAAAAGGGAGTGTGTTTCAACTGGCTGTAGTACCTTGTTGACGAATTTCTCAACAATGTGTGTGAGGCCCAGGATCACGGAAAATATTTCTACTACTCTTGGCTGATACTACTGATCACCTTAGTTGTGTGGGAGACTCTTGAAGAAGTAGTCTTCCCCCATCTCGAGCCCAGCATGTGTGAAGGAGCACGGTTTTCTAACCTTTGGGATTCAAAGGATCCCAAGCGGGCCGAGGAGAATTAGACCTTTTGGATACTCTATGATCGAACAATGGTCGCGAAATTTCATTCCCAGCCGCGCTTGTCCTAGATGGTCTACAACAAGTACAAGCATATTGTAACATTTCAAGTGACCATGCATAATGTGCAGATTCAGGCCCATAAAGATCCCGCCTGGTATAACCTTCCGTATATGACCATCGAAGTAGATATTGAACAGGTAATTGCCACTTGGACACCTGAGTGGAAGATTGCAGCCTTGATGACCGGCCCAGATGCAACAGGCACATCCAGCCACAACGCAACACCAAAAGATACAAATCTGCCTGCCACAATGACGGACTCGACGATTCATATTTCAACACAGTGAACAAACCCCAAAAGCGCTATCATGCATCCAAAACCAGATTCCTTGCTGGATCAGAACCTTAATGGTCTCTATGGTGTAGACACGACATCCCCACACAGTGTCAAACGCACCCGCGAACTGCCTAAGGGGTCTAAGAAGAAGCGTAAGGCTATTAAACCTGGCACCGACAGAGAGGTTACATTGACAAAGGATGAAATCGAGTAGATTTCCAATGTCGTCACCATTACTTCTGAGGATCGATGGGATGCTTTGGGAGAACAACACAAGGCCGCAGTAGAAGCCTTGCAATCGAAGCTACAGGCTCTCTGGATCAAAGCAGACATCCTTTAGGAAAGCGTGGATCAAGCAAGGCAGACTCAAGTGGGCCAGCTAGCTCCAGTTACAACCCTGACCACCGTCATGGATAGCTGGATATACCCTCTCCTAGGCACTGCTATTGCAATGGAACCCGCAGAATTATGCAACCGAGTCCGGGCATGCTCGTCAGTCGACCTCGATGTTGGTCGCTTGATGGGTGCGCAGCTACATGAGTTATTTACCTCCATCCCCAGTGAACTTCAGCAAAAAGAACTCCGTGACCTTAGCGAGGCCGAGCAGACTATTGTGACTGAAGCTGTTGAAGCCGCCTAGGTCCAGGCGGAGCACGTCGCCGCCATAGTGCAACAGGATACATTAGAGCAGTTGATAGACTGAATTTGTGAAGACATGATGGAAGTAATTCCTGCCTCTGCTGTGTCGTAGGCCAAGGTTGAGGTCTTGGTCGTTGCCTTGAAGGCATCTCGGACTGAGGTATAGGTTGTTAAGGCCGATTTTAAACTTCAGATAGCACCGTTACAGGCCAAGCTGCAGCCTTAGACCCCCCCGGAAGTGCACGCCCAATGAGAAATGCTGGTCATGTTAGTCATCAATAATTTTTTTCTCTTTGTAGATGACTAAATGATGATTTTAGATTTCTTAAAAAACAAGATTCATGAAACATTGTGAGTTTTAGAAATCTCACTGCCTTCATTATCCTAAATAAACCATTTTCATTATATTTGATTCCTGCCCCCTTTAGAGGTTACCTTACTGTTCTTAAGGGAATTCATTTTGGGCTAGTTCATCTTATTTTCACTCTCCTTCCCTACCCACACTCTCATTCACTCATTTTACCTCTAAAAACCCATTTTTCCCTTCAAAACCCTTCATGAAAAATCCTCCTTTATCACTTTCCTTTATAAATGTTAAAATCGTGTAAAAATGTATTTTTACATTGCTTTTAAGCCAAAAAGTTTGATTTTCGAGTCCTTTTATGTTTTTATATTAAAACCCTGTTTTAATACATTAACTCCACTCTTTCTTAACCTAAAACCCCTTTATTCTTAGCCCTCGCTTGAATGCACCTGCCTCGTCACCATACGACCCTAACGCTGCCTATATTATAGCCCCCCCTGCTCCTTATTTTCGAAACCCCTCAGAAACCATCCCCAAACCTTATAAAAGGCACATTATGATTGATTTATATGGACCCCTGGCCCCGCCTCTGTATCAAAACATATGCCCATTCCCTCTCCGCCACCTGTCCCCCGGCTCCACCTCCAAACTAGCCCACCACTCTCAAGGCTTGTGTTCACCGTCGATCTCTGCCCTTGAAATCCGACGGCCTGCATCTCATATCACAAATTTAATTACGCTCGCGTTAAATAATCCCTAACCATGAAAAATGGGCGGTTTCTGCCTGCCACGCGGTGATCGCTCAATGGTATTGCATCACTGCCCCGAAAACCATTACCACCCTTCCAATTGTGCGAAAACCGCCTCCGGTTTTCCAAAAAACCGCTTATCTCTCCGCGCCATAATTCAAACACCCCCGCTGTAGTTCAAACTTTCTGCTAGTTTTGCCTACGGAACCAAGATCCTATTCACCATTTTTTGCCCTCCAACAGACCGAAAACCCCTAAAAATGAAGTAAACCCTCCACACAGGCTTTAAGAACTAATTGTTTGTTTTAGTGTGCAGGTTTAATGGCAGAAATGCAAGAAATTCATTTCTATGGTTCAAGATCGATTGAATAAGGTTTGGGTGATGATCCAGGGCTTCATTTCATTCATAAAGGGAACTAAAGGCGAAGAATGAAAGATTGAACCCTTCGAATCATGATCAAGGGTACGATTTAAACTCTCCGGCACGGAAGAGCACATCCCTGCATTAAAAACACAACCCAACAGTAAGCACAAAGAAAGGAAAGACAGTCAAAAGACTGTAGACAAAGCAAAGATAAAATTAGAAAGGCTAATCACAGATCAAAAGATAAAAACAAAGGATTAGCCAACAAAACGGAGTTTAAAGAAATTAAAGGCAGAAAGATAAAGGTTAAAGGATTAAAAAGACAAAGACAGAAGATCAAAGAGTTAATCAGGGAGATTAAAACATAAAACATAGATTAAAGACAAAAAAAAGACAAATTAACCCAGGAACATATTCGAAGGTTCAAATCCACAGAGGCAGTTACTTCTTCAAGATATTTTGCCACCTACAACATTGTTTCCTTCAATAAAGCATCAAACAGTTATGACACTCAGTCAGAGATATTTTCCATCTACCAGCAGTTATTGTAAAGTTAACGCAAAAAGCCTTAAAGTCAAATATTTCCAGAAATCATCTCAAACAGTAAAGTTAAGAGTTATTATTATAGAAAGGTAGTCAGTCTTATCTTACCTTGGGCCTTGCATGGTCACAAAGGTCAAGAGATCATTCAATCTGTCATAACTATAGTTAGAAGCCCTAGAATAGGATCACTTATTCTTTCTGAAGTTAAATACTGCTTGTATAATCCATTTCAGAGGTAGGCATTTGATGAATCTTTGGAACAATACATAGTCTTTTGGAGGTTGAAGAGAAATTGGTGTTGCGGAGTTTGTGAATGACCTGTCTTGATTGAAGATGGATAAGGCTACTTGCAGGATCCCTGAGCTTGGTTAATGGTGATGTGATTCTATTTAGTTATTGTTTTCTCATGTATCATTGTGTTTCATCCTTCTAAATTGTAGTAGGACAAAGGTTTTAGAGTAAGAAATGTTTTCAAAGGCACCTTAGCTCTGTTTGTTCTTCACTGCCTCTATGTTTTCTTCTGCTAGGCCTTTTTAAAGAATTCTTAATTGCTCTCTAGACCCCCCAAGCTTGTTTATTTCATGAATGGTTTAATACAATAGGTATCAAAGATGATTTATGGTTAGCCCTGCTTGTTTGATGTCTCTAAACATTGTTCTTGAGGTCTCTCTCCAAAGTACCATTGATTAGGTTTTCCAAAGAGGCCATGTTTCGATCATACCCTTTGTCCATGCTTGAATAAATGTTTTGGAGATATTCGTAGCCGTGATCAATGATGTTTAGGTGTTCCCTCTTCTTTGATTAAAGTTATATGTGTATCTTGAATGTTTTCTAACCTTGAAGGTCAAATCACTAGAATTTAAATGAATTTCTCGCCTTCCATATTTCATTGGATTGTATGTCTGAAATGCTTATTTGCTTGAGTTGAATCAAAGAATTATTGGTGTCCCTGTCTATTGATTTCTTCTTCATGCTAAATAGTATTGAGGTCTTTCCTTGTTTTTAAGTACATGATAAAGGATTCTTAATTTCCCTTTGTCCTAATTTTTTCACAAACTTGATGTTCATTTCATTTCACAAAAACCTTGAGAATCCATCTGACCAATGCTAGATTTTCCCTATGATCCACCCTGATTTACTATAGAAAATTTCTATGACTTTTATTAACTCCATAGCCAAATGAATCGAATTTTTCCTCACGCTATCTATTCTACTTGATCATCTTACCCAACCGAAACAAACAAACAAAACCTACATTTAAAAACTAGCCTAAAATCAAACCCTAAAAGCAAAACAAGTTCACATCTTTTGCACGAAATAGAGAGAGCCCTCTCTGAGTCTAGGAAGGCTAGGTCCTAGGACTCCAAAGAGTGGTCTGATGTTACCCTGTGCATTTGATCTCACCAATCTAACAAATCACGGGAACCTAACAGGTCACAAAAGCAATGAACACTATTACTGCTCAGATCAGTGAGGGCATCACTCTGTTTGAGGCTGCTATGGAATTATGGTCCCAGGTGCAGCATGAACCTATCCTCTGCCAAATAGATCAAGAGATGCACCAAAAGGAACAATATTTTGAGTAGATGGAAGCCACTATGACCACCCTTGTTCCAGCTCAACGACTAGCACGTCTTCGGACTAGCCACGCGCTCAAAAGTGAAATTGTGGGGCACCGGCGCAAGAAGCAGGTACTCAGCGACCATCTGACGCCCTGGGATGATGAAGCTCTCAAGCTTTCGTAGGAGTTAGAAGGGGTTGTACGACAGTTGATCTAGACCTTGGATAATGTCATCGCTGCAATCGAAGGGCCAACTTCACAGAAGCTGGTTGACATTGCACAAACCACCGCTGAGTAGAGCCTCCGTTTTCTGCCCCCGTTGACCACCATGAGTGAGCAGCTCAAGGAAACGATGAAGACCACGTTGGTGCTATGACTCAGGATGAGTCACACATTTGTGTTGGGGGACTGTTTAAACGAGGTTCCCTAACCACATTTTTTTCCTGTTTTGTAATATTTGGTCTAGCGCAAGGGCTTTGGGGGTGGGTCAAAGCCCCGAGGTGTTGTAATGGGTCAAAGGGTAGACTGGGAGTCTGCAAACCATAGTATGCAGACCATAGAAGTAGTGTAGGCTAAGATGCTATAAATAGGGGGATAAGTCAAAGTTTAGTAGTAAGCTTTTGGTCTAAGACAAGCTGGATACGAACTTTGGATCTTTGTGTCGATAGTCTGGGTAAGGGCTCCTACTGGCTGTGTGTGTGGAGACCCTAAGTCCTGTTGTGTGCGGACCCCGCTGGCTGTGTGCGTGGGCTAGTCATAGAGTTTGTAAGTAAGATCTGGATATAATTGAATGAGAAGGCTATTTTGTGATATCTGAGTATTTCTGTGTTACGATTATGGGCTAGGTTATATGTTATTTATGAGATAATGTATGTTTTCTGAAGATTGATGGTTTTTTGATGCGCACGTGGATGCGATACTATATAAGGGAATGAATGCATAGGTTTGGCTGTAATTTTTCTTATTTGATTGCTAAATTGTTACGTCTGATTTATGAGCTTTGCTTGAGTTATTCTGACCAATAGATTGTTAAGGGTTCCGGGGTTAGGGCTTCACCAGCACAGGTCAGTTGGATCTGAAGGGACCCACTTTTATTAACCTTCCCTCTCTCAAGATGCAGAAACTTAGTTCCAGCACCCTCCCATACTACTTTGGGTGAGACCTTGACCTACGTAAGCAGGCCATTTCGAAAGGGCCAGTAGTATCGAGGTTTGTTGGCAAACCTTAAAACCAAACCTGGGTCAAGACCCCTACAACCAACAAACTATAATCATCTGTTTTTACCTTGAAGTGTCTTCCCATTAGGTAAGGTCACCATTTCTTTAATGCGTGTAATATTTCCAACATTTCCTTCTCATAAATAGCTTTCTGTAAATACTTTCCTTTGATTAGACGACTTTTAAAAGTAATGGGTCTTCCTTCTTGCATTAAAACAACACCAATTCAATTTCCTAAGGTATCACATTCCACAATAAAGGTTTTTGTGAAGTCTGGCGTAGCTAAGACCGGTGCTTGGCACATTGCCTCTTTAAGATGTTCAAAGGCCTTAGTTTCTTATGGAGTCCAAGAAAATGCATCTTTCTTCAATAATTTTGTTAGAGGTGCTTCTATTCTCCCATAATTATTAACAAAATTGCGATAATACCCTGTTGACCCGAGAAATCTTCGCAGATGCTTTAGGGTTGTGGGGATTTTCCATTCCTTAATGGCTTTAATTTTTTTATGGTCTACCTTAACACCCTCATGAGATACAATATGAACAAGATATTCCACCTCCTATAATCCAAATAAACATTTGGAGGTTTTTGCATATAATTATTTCTCCTCCAATACTTTGAGCACCGTTTCAACATGTTGAACATGATCCTTCCAAGAATGAATGTGTATTAATATATCATCAAAAAATACTAACACATATTTTCTAAGGAAGGGTTTGAAAATGGAATTCATTAACCCTTGAAATGTAGGTGCATTGGTAAGGCGAAAAGGCATGACCAAAAATTCATAATGAACCTAGTGAGTTCTAAATGTTGTTTTCCAAATGTTTTCAGTCTTCATTCTAATTTGATGATAACATGAACGAAGATCCAACTTGGTGAAGTAAATTTCTCCATGTAATTCATCCATTAATTCATCAATGAAAAGAATAGGAAATCTATCTTAAATAGTGAGCTTGTTGAGCTGCCTATAATCCGGACACATGCACCATGATCCATCCTTCTTGTGCACCAATACTACTGGAGCAGAGAAAGAACTTTGACTAGGTTGAATTATACTAGCCTCTATAATTTCTACAATCATAAAATCAATTTCGCTTTTTTGGCCATAGGGATATAGTTTTCTCTTATTTGAAAAGTTAAAATTAGTTGCATTTACTTTTTGAAAAGGAAAAGTTTTTTTTTAGTTTTTTCTAAGCATAGCTGATTTCATTCTAAATATTTTGGGTTAAATAGCTGTTAGTGAGGATAGATAGATGTTTGAATATTTTTTAGGCTGAATTGCATTATTTGGATGTTTGTTACTGCATGGATGTGTGAAAGCTTTCTCCTTGTAGAAATAATATCTTTCATCAAATTGAATATTAAAATAATTTTCTGCATGGTTTGAGTCAGATTCTCATAAAATTTCATATGTCCAATCCCCCTCCGGGGCCTTATAAGAAATTACACTAAAATTAAGCGCTAATAAAATCAATCAATAAATATTTTTCTGAGCTTACACCAACATTAGTTCAGGCTAGGATATTGGGATAGGCAGAGTGAAAAAACTGCCCAAGATCGCAAAACTTGAGACTAGTGTCGTTAAAGAGTGAAAATCCTGCTACACTCATACTATTGGGACCACTCCACTACTACTAGAGTTAAGTGTGAGACAACACTGGGTTGCGTGAGAAGGTAGCTTGCCTTTGATCGCATAATAGTGGGCATTCTGTATGTTGGGGTTCCCCTAGGGGATGTCGAAACTAGATTGATGATCTAGGTGTTTTGCCCATACAACGCGCTGTCTACGACCGTGACCCCCATGATAGTGTTTGTGATTTGAGGTATCTTTAGTTTCCATACTTCTAGGGATGTACAAAAGGTGACTTGGGCAGGCTGCCCTGGTACCTGACACAGACAAACCTACTATGTCTTTGGTCTTTGGAAGGGTACTTGTCTTCATGAGGGTGCTTACACCCATCGTCTGAGGTTTGGGCGCAACTCAAGACTAACCGTAACTGTACATTTTACCAGCTCTCTTTGTATGCTATTGTGATACTGGGTTTCATCTCCAAAAACAGGTAGTACTCAGACATGGTATTACCCCTTAGGTTGCTTGATTGATTGACTTTAGAGTTCTTTTTTTTTAGGTGTGAGGTTCTAATATCACCAAGGCTTAATAATACGTCACAATAAAATTTTGATAAAATTAACTGGTCATCGTGGCATCCTTAGACCCTGTCGTCTTTCTAGGCGACAGAAAGGTCTCCCTCCATTGACACTGGGGGAGGAGTCGAGTCTCGATGACCCAGTGCCTTCTTCGGAAGAGCAGTCTCTAGTGTTGACCCCTGATTTTCACCTTGCTCCTTACACTACGGAGTTGCCTAAGGATCCTGCCTAAGGATCCTTTCACTAAAGGAGTTGTACCTCCTTATAATCCTCCTCTCATTGACCCGTTGGGGCCATTGTTTATTCAGGTAGCACCAATAGTAGCCATGTCTTTGGTTACACCCACATCCACTTCACAACCGAAAACCGTTGGGTCAGTTCTGTTGGTGGCCAAGTCGAGTCCACCACCATCTTCCCCGCCAGTTGTTAGTTCTAGACAACTGATTGGAAACCCTAGTAGCCAACATATGCCTAGTCCTAGAAATTTGGCCATGACAACTGTGAGTGGAATTATGAAATCTTCGGTATCTGCTCCTCTCGTGTCTACTCTTGGACCCCCTGCTTCCACTTCCACTAGCAGGGATACTTCGGTTCCCTTTAGCAACCCTTTCAGTTAGAATCCACTGTTGAGTTCAAATCCCTTGGCTACTATGCCAGGGGGAAGTGTTACCAAAAATTCCATTTCAGGGGGCACTTCGGTACCCCTACATTCTATGGGACAAGCAGGTCCATCGATTTTTAATGCCATTCCTCTTAGAGGTCAACCTTATGGTGTAGGGTCTATGCCAATGGTCAATTATCTGAATAGTAGTATGCCACAAGCTAAATCTATCACGTCTATATGGGCGACCCTTCCCCAAAACCATTTGGGGCAAGGGGGCAACTATTACCCTGGGGGCAACCAACCATTTGTCCCCCAGTACAATATCCCTTATGGACAACAACCTTACATCCATATACCTCCACTAGCTGGAAATTTTTATCAACAAAGTCCTACTTATCCCGTTGGAAACACTTTTATGGGAGGATCATACGGTCTAAATGGTTAGCCAACACTTCCTTGGTTAGAATCGGGAGAAACCACGCAATTTCCATTCTTGGCATATTTAGACATCCACGATCTAGATAAATTGACCAATGATCCTATCAATCATAACCCACTTTGGCCTCCTGTACCACATAAGATTCCATCTGACATCCCTAAGTTCTAAGGGAAACAAGGGGAGGAACCAACTACACATATCACCACCTTTCATCTCTGTTTTTCTTCTAATTCCATGGTGGATGTTAGTATCTGGCCAGAATTTTCCCTCGTACTCTCACAAGCAACGCTGCCAAATGGTACATTGAGTTACCACGAGCTGCAATCAATACTTTTGTTGTCTTAGCAACGAAATTTCTTAAGAAATTTCAACTACCTATCTGATAGGAAACTGAAACGGGACTCTTAACCTCGCTGTGCTAAGATACCTCCACCCACATCTTCGATCACAATCATGAATGGAGACGTAGGCGGAGGTTAGTCAAAATGAAAATCCCAGATCATCTATTATCCAACTAGTTTTGTAAGTCACTCTTTACACCCCTTGCTAAAGATGTTTGCTTGTCTGGTGCGGTCACAAAAGACCAAAATATCCGTCATGCACAACATATAGATCTCATATATTCATAATCTGGCACGTTGTATGAGTTACTCCCCCATGCCCCTAGCAACTCGAATTCTCCCACTACTCAATTACCCCGAGCGCATGCTAACGGCCTCGTTGGTACAACTTCCGGTGTACCTGTAAAACAACTCAAAGGGCAAGATTCCCAACCATCTTTGGTTGCCACCTCCCCTACCCAATCGGTTGCTCTTCCTACCGCTGAGGTACAGTCTATGCAGTCTACACAAAAACCTAGTGGTAGGAACAAGAAGAATAAGAAAAATACTGCTCCTTATAAAGAGTAGCCCAACACTAAGAATAATCCCAATCAGAGAAACGTTGCTAATTTAAAACAAAAAAGGAAAGGAGAAACCTATGAGATTCCCTTGCAAAATTTGTTCGGAGGACCATTTGACCTATAAATGTCCTTAGCTACAGGAATGGATATATTTAATCACGCAAAAGGACTCTGGAAGGACACCTGCCGTCCTTCACAATCCCTTTCCTAATTCGCAGCAGCAACAACACATGGTTGCAAACTTGCCACAACCCCCCCAAAGGGGAAATGGTGGTACTCATCCTTCTGGTGAAGGATCATCTGCCATTTATGGCATGGAGACTGTTGAACTCCAAACCCGAGCTAAAATCTATGGAAATTCAGTCATCGAGGCTCAAGAACTTGGTTCAAGTTCGAATCCACCACCACCTAACGATCTTCATATCGAAAGGCCTGCTGCTAACCCTATCATTCATCCCCCCAAAGGGACCCTTCAACACATTAATCATAACACCTCTGCACGTGCTTCCCATAACTACTAAATTGTAGAAGAGTTGGTGCAAGCACCATCATGTATGTCTACAATCGAAGTGTTGCAAACCTGCCCAACGCAAAGGAAAGCCTTGCTTTCGACCATTTGTGGAATTGACCCCCAGGATTCTATGCTAGCCATATTTGACATGGAAAAATGAAAACCTCACCTTTCACACCAGCTTGCTTTCCAGGTTCAAGTTGTGTCCAAAGGGAGACCAATCCATCACACTGTCATAGATGAAGGTGCTTCTACCTGCGTAATGTCAACTACGTGTTGGCTCTCGTTGGGTTCTCCTACTTTGTCTCCATCGTCGAATTCCCTCATAGCTTTCGATGGCCACACCTTCCTCCCAAAAGGCTACCTTTCTAGCTACCCCTTTACACTTAGCCATAATCTTGACTATATTATTTTTTTGGGTCGCAGTTGGTATTAAGATAGTATCTGGCTCAGAATTTTCCCTTCCACTCTCACAAGCAACACTGCCAAATTGTACATTGAGTTACCACAAGCTGCAGTCAATAATTTTGGTGCCTTAGCAACGAAATTTCTTAAGAAATTTCAACTACCTATCTGATACGAAACCAGAACGGGTCTCTTAACCTCATTGTGCCAAGATACCTCCACCCACATCTCTGATCACATTCATGAATCGAGACATAGGTGCAGGTTAGTCAAACGCCAATCCCAAATCATCTATTATTGAACTGGTTTTGTAAGTCACTCTTGCCACCGCTTGCTAAAGACATTTGCTTGTCTTGTAGAAATTTGATAACTGATATGTTATACACTGAGATTCTTCTGATCACACACTATTTTAACTTCATGCACAATACAAAATCTCTTCTACCATTGATCATTAATTGCGGAAATAAAAACAATCGCATGCACACATTAAAACCATAAACAATCACACATATGAACACAGTATTTTATGGGAAATATTAAAGTTGAAAACCCCCAACTATATGTATATTATATGTCATAGAGATCATGTAACAATCATTATGCAAAGCTATTCACAAGCTCTCAGTACAATCTCCAATTGCTACACACTAATCAAGCCCGATCTAGCAAATCATATGCTCCAATCTCTACCACCTGATAGCCTGCCTCTAATGTGCAATCACTGCTGAAGAATGGCTTTGAATGAACTCGAATTGGTCCAGCCTTGCTCACGCAATCCTCATTGGCATCTCCAATCACTGGTTGTTGCAAATCAATGCATCACTATAGTCACAACTGATAGTCATCCTGCCCTTTCACCTATCTCTCCACTGGTCTCCACTGAAATCGTCCATGCACTATAGTTAACTGATGTATTCTTCAGTTGATTAATGAGTTAATATTTAGTGAATTAATTAATAGTTAATTCACACCACTCTCACTAGTGTATCAATCAGTTAGACTAGATACAACTAGCTCAACTGTGTCTAACTAAGTTAAACTAAACACAACTCCACCAACTACCTCAATAACTCTACCAAACTCTTGTACATGAGTTCTCTTTGAAGTATCCATGCAATAGCTCACTTAGCCCCTCAGGAATAGCGTAATTCCTTAAATAGGCTCTGTGCACATGTGCATAATTGATATACGAAAGAATAAGATAATCTTTATAGTCAAAATAAACTAAGTAAAACTAATAATATTAAAACCTCTAATATTTTTATTTGAAATCTAAAAATAGATTCCTGTCTAAAATAGAAGTCAATATTTTTTTAACCGACCAACCATCCAAAAATAGCATCCTGCAACTCATAGAACATGATCCATATGTCTAAAAATAGACTTTGTGCCAAAAATAGCCTGCGGGCCCACTTAGTGAAGGTGACTTCTTTCCACTAAGCTCCTCATCTTGTTACAATCTCAACACTCCCTCTCAACAAGATAAGGATTATCTGCAACCCCTATCCTGCCCCTGTGGTATTCGAATTTTCTCCTGGTGAGCGCCTTCGTCAAGATATCAGCATCCTGATCCTCCGTAGGAATGTATGAAAGTAACATGATCTTCCGCTGCAAACAATCTCTAATATGATGATACCGGATGTCAATGTGTTTAGATCTATCATGAAATACTGGATTAGCAAGGAGACAAGAGTTTGATGCGACTCTGATTATCACAATATATCACAGTAGGATCTAAGTGTGAACCGAACAACTCGACTAGGATCTTCCAAATCCATATAGCCTCGCATGCATCCAAACTGGCCGCCGCCACTGACCTCCTGTTTCGGGCCCCGGTGCCTGAATCTACCGCTTCCTACGCTGCCAGCTGCTGTCGACCCGATACTGAAAATCCCTCTAGATGTGCTCTTTCTGTCCGTTGGACTCCCTTCCCAATCTGCATCCGTGAAGCCACACAACTTCACCTCATCCAACTGTCTGTACCATAGACCATGTCCCGATGTGCCTCTGATATAGCGCAATACATGCTTGCCCGCCTTCCAAAAGAGCTTGGTAGGCTTAACCATAGCTTGCGAAAGCTGGTTAACTGCATAGCATATATCGGGTCGAGTATTGACTAGATACATAAGCGACCCCACCAACTATCGATAAACGGTGGCATCCACTACCTCTGCCGAAGTAGCATCCTCCTTCCTCCATCCACCAGGAAGAGGAGTATCAATAGGCTTGCAGCTATGCATGTTGAACTTCTCCAGTATCTCCCGAGCATACTTTCCTTGAGACACAAATAGTCCATCACTGCGCTGCCAAATTTCCAATCCCAGGAAATAAGGAGGGAGGCCCAAGTCCTTCATCTCAAACTCCTTTGAAAGATCAGCCTTGCATGAGTGTATCAATAGTTCATCACCCGTCAAAATCAAATCATCTACATAAATTACAATGATCAGCAACTTACCCTCCACCACAATCTGGTATAGGTTCGGATCCACCTCAATCTTGGAGAATCCAAGTCTGGTGAAATAACTATCTATCCATGTGTACCAAACATGAGGTGCTTGTTTCAACCCATACAACGCTCTCTTGAGTCTGCACACATGCGACTCGCTGCTGAAGATCTCAAAACCTTCGGGCTGCTCTATGTACACCTCCTCCTCAATCACTCCGTTGAGGAACGCAGTATTCACATCCATCTAATGAATGTGCCACCCCATCTGTGCAGAGAGAGAAAGAATCGTCCGTATGGAAGAATACCTTGCGACAGGTGCAAAGGTTTCCTCATAGTCGATCCCCTCAATCTGTGAGAAGCCTCGGGCAACAAATCTTGCCTTGTACTTCTCCACACTCCCGTCAGCTGCTTGCTTCACTTTTTAGATCCATCTCAAACCCACCACTGATTTCCCTTCTGGCCTTGGGACAATCTCCCATGCACTATTTCTGACAATCGAATCATACACTTCCACCATGGCATCTACCCAAGCGGGGTCCTCCACAGCTTCCTCGAAAGAGGATGGCTCTTTCACGATACACTTGCTCATGAGAGCCATGTATCCAGTATACTAGTTAGGTGACTATCTCTGTCGGCGCTGTGATGTAGGTGCTCCTACAATCTTCTCTGCATCTTGAGCCAGTCGCTTAACTTCTGTAGTGCGCTTCCACCCTCTGATGGTTGGCGCTGCATGAGTGGTCTCTTCCACTCCATGAACCTCTTCTTGTGGCTGATACACATCCAGAGGCTCATCCTTAGGAACTAGTAGCTCCTCATCTGCATGCAAGTGTGGCTCCCTCTCAAGCGAACACTTCATGGCTTTCTCCTCATGAAATTTGATATCCCGTCGCACAACAGTCTTGCGACTGTCTGGCAAATACACACGATAGTTGTGGGGTATGTCGATGTGCCACAAATATCAGCCTCTGCGATCGCTCCTAGCTTCTTGGCATCCTTACGTCCACGCGAATATAAACGGGTGAACCAAAATCCTCGAATGGGAAGTATTAGGCTTCTTACCGACGCCTCCTCGGGTGTACTCATGCCAAGTATCCTATGAGGATAACGTTTCGCCACATAAACCGCGATATCGCATGCCTCAGCACACAAGTGATGGGAAGGCCCTGATCATGCAACATCGCCCGTGCAGCACCCACGATCATTCTGTTCTTCCGCTCAGCAACCCCGTTCTGCTGTGGGTTATGAGGTGCTATGAGCTCTCTTCGAATTCCTTCTGCGTTGCAAAATTCCTTGAATTCGCCAGAGATGAATTCACCACCATTGTCGCTCCTAAGAGCCTTCACCTGCTTCCCCGATTCTTTCTCAACCAGTGCCTTGAACTCACAGAACTTTGAGTATGTCTCGCTCTTCTTTTGCATGAAGAAGATCCAGCACTTCCGAGAAAAATCATCAACAAATATCACATAGTACCTGTGCTTTGCTGTCAAAGCTACTGAGAAAGGTCCACACATGTCTGTGTGAATTCTCTCAAGGATCTTCGTCGCATGACTATCCTTCTCGTGAAAGGTGGCTTTCACCAATTTTCCCAAAGTACATCCCTTGCACTGATCTGACTGCACAAGTGTACCTTTGGGAAGCCCGGTAGAAATCTGCTGCAAAATTTTCAAAGCTCCATGGTGAAGGTGGCCCAATCTCCTGTGCCATAGCTCGCCCTCATCCCGACTCACCACTCCTTCTGCCTTGCCTGCCATTGCTGCGCAACCATCTACCTGCAATTGATAAAGGTTCTTAACTCGAACCCCTATCCTCCGGGTTTCACCAGTTTCCTTACTGCGCAGGAAAGCCTTTCCATCGCTAAAGAAAACATCATATCCCTTGTCTTCTAACATGGCCACCGAGATCAAATTATTCTTCATTCCTGGAACATGCATCACTTCCTTCAATATGAAGGGTTTACCAGACTCCCTCTCAAAGGAAATGGTACCGATACCGGTCGCACTGTATCTACCATCATCGCCCATCTCGATGTTCACTCCAAGATCTTTCTCATCCAGATTAGTAAAAAAATATTTGTCTCCGGTCATATGAAAAGACGCACCACTGTCAAGAAACCACACTGAACCCATCATACTTGAGACCAAGCATGCGATTAGCGAAATATCCAGCTCAAACTGCGAGGCTAAGGCCTCTCCAGCTGCAGATCCAACAGCCTGCTTATTTTTGATCTTCTATGGACAATTAGTGGCGTAATGTCCGTGTTGGTGACATTGAAAGCACTTCACCTTGGACATGTCCTGCTTCTTACCTTTCGCACCAGATTGAGAAGCATTATTATTTCTCTTCCCCTTCCTTGCTTTAGCAGCCAAAGCGCAATTTTCTTCATCTGAGTTATTTGATGAAGATCCGTCCTTGGTACTTCGCCTTATCTCCTCTTGCACAAGATCCGACCAAAGTCGCTCCCATCTTGGAAATTTCTCCCGACCATTGACAGAGTCCTGATAGGAATGCCAACTCTTCGGAAGCCCAAGGAGAGCCAAGCTCACAAATTCCTCATCATCTATAATCACCCCCACACTTCCCATCTCATCCCTACATTGGATGAACTTCGTGAGGTACTTGGGCATACTGTCGCCTTTCTCCATTTTTATGTTCCTGAGTTTATCCTTGAGCGCCAACTTCCTCTGGTCGCTCTTGCTTTGGAATAGGTCTGTCAACGCTTTCCACATCAAGAATGGAGAAGCCTTACCATGAAGGCTGGACACTATGTGATCCTTTACACCTTCCAACAGAATTCTTCGACACTTTGTTGTATTCTTTTGCCATGCATCAAGTGCGGCAGCATCGCCAGAAGCAGGTTTTGGAATTTTTGCATCTATGAACTCCTTCAACCCATTTTCATCTAACACCGCCTCCATCCTGTCCTTCCATGCAATATAATTCGAGCTGCCCTCAAGGGCATACTCCAATCGCAATCCGTTGAAAGACATCTCAACTTCGACACCAAGAAAACACTGCTGCAAATTCGAATTCCACCAGCTCAAAACTCACTCGCTTCAATGTTTGCAATTGCTCCAATGATCAATATCGCTCTGATACCATGTAGAAATTTGAATAACTGATATATTATTCACCGAGATTCTCCTGATCACACACTATTTTAACTTCATGCACAATACAGAATCTCTTCTACCATTGATCATTAATTACGGAAATAAAAACAATCGCATGCGCACATTAAAACCATAAACAATCACACATATGAACACAGTATTTTATGGGAAAGCTTAAAGCTGAAAACCCCCAACTATCTGTATATTATATGTCATAGAGATCATGTAACAATCATCATACAAAGCTCCTCACAAGCTCTCGGTACAATCTCCAATTGCTACACACTAATCAAGCAGGGTCTGAAAATCATGCTCAGTCTACGCACGTGCTTTGCCTCTCTTAACGATGCTGCCAGATAGCTTTGGTGGAAATTAGTTGGTATGAACTTTTCACCGTCCTCATTTGGAATCTCCAATCTTTGGTTATTGAAAATCCATGCAACAGAAGTATAGTCATGTTGATAGTCACACTACTCTTTCACCTACCTCTTCACTGGTCTCCACTGAAACTGTCCATGCACTGTAGTTAAATGATGTATTCTTTAGTTGATTAATGAGTTAATAATTAGTGAATTAATTAATAATTAATTCACACCACTCTCACTAGTGTATCAATCAGTTAGACTAGATACAACTAACTCAACTATGTTTAACTCAGTTAAACTGAACACAACTCCATCAACTTCCTCAATCAACTCCACCAAACTCTCTCACATGAGTTCTAACTGAAGTATCCATGCAATAGCTCCACTTAACCCTCGGGAATAGCGTAATTCCTTCTGTCAGCTCCTGTGCCACATCTGTGCACTTAACTGAAGTGCTCCAAGAGAATAAGATAATGTTTAGAGTCCAAATATTATTAAGAGCTAATAATATTCGACATATCTATTTTTAGACTGGCAATCTAAAAATAGATTCCGCCCAATATGTCTAAACATAGAAGTCCATATATTTTTCCAACTTGAACAACCATCCACAAATAGCATCCTGCAACTCATAGAATATGATCGACATGTCTAAAAATAGACATAGTCTAAAAATAGACTTGCGCCAAAAATAGCCTGCGGGCCCAGTTAGTGAAGGCGACTTCTTTCCACTAAGCTCATCATCTTGTTGCAATCTCAACATGTCTGGTGTGGTCATGGAATACTAATCCATCCGTCGTGCACAACATCTAGATCTCATCTATTTACAATATGGAACGTTGTATGAGTTACTCCCCCATGCCCTTGGCAACTCGAATCCTCCTACTACTCAGTTACTCAGAGTGCTTTCTGATGGCCTCGTTGGTACAATTTCCGGTGTAGCTGTAAAACAAATCAAAGAACAATATTCTCAGCCATATTTGGCTGCCACCACCCCTACCCAATCGATTTCTCTTCCTACCGCTGAGGTACACTCTGTGCAGTCAATACAAAAACCTAATAGCAGGAACAAGAAGAATAAGAAATAGACCGCTCCTTCTAAAGAGCAACCCAACACTACGAATAATCCCAATAAGAGAAACGTTGCTAAAAATGAAAAAGGAAAGGAGAATCCTTTGAGATTCCCTTGCAAAATTTGTGCGGAGGACCACTTGACCTATAAATGTCCTCGGCTGCAGGAATGGACAGATTTCATCACGCAAAAGGACTCTGGAAAGACACCTGCCATCCATCACAATCCCTTTCCTAATTCACAACAGTAACAACACATCATTTCAAACCCGCCACAACCCCCCCAAAAGGGAAAATGGTGGTACTCATCCTTCTGGTGAAGGATCATCTGCCATTTATGGCATGGAGATTGTTGAACTCCAAACCCGAGCTAAAATATATGGAAATCCAGTCATCGAGGCTCATGAACCTAGTTCAAGTTCGAATCCACCACCACCTAACAATCTTCATATCGAAAGGCCTGTTGCTGACCCTGTCATTCATCCCCCCAAAGGTACCCTTCAACACATGACTCATAACACCTCTAAACGTGCTGCCTATAACTACAACATTGTAGAAGAGTTCGTGAAAGCACCGTCATGTATGTCTACACTCGAAGTGTTGCAAACTTGCCCAATGCAAAGGAAAGCCCTGCTTTCAGCCATTGGTGGAATTGACCCCTAGGATTCTATGCTAGCCATATTTAACATGGAAAAATGAAAACCTCACCTTTAACACCAGCTTGCTTTCTAGGTTCAAGTTGTGTTGAAAGGGAGGCCGATCCATCACACTACAATAGATGAAGGTGCTTCAACCTGCATAATGTTAAATTTTTTCTGGCTCTCTTTGAGTTCTCCAACTTTGTATCCATCGTGGAATTCCCTCATAGATTTCGATGGCCACACCTCCCTCCCCAAAGGCTACCTTGCTAGCTACCCCATTACACTTAGTCGTCATCTCTACTATAATATTTTGTTGGGTCACAGTTGTTATTACGCAATGATTGCCATTGCCTCTTGGGTTTTCTAACTCATCCTTTTTCCATTAGATGGGAAGATATGTGGAAGATAGTTATAGTGGACCAGCTATCCTTTTGCACCCCTGATTATTCTGCATTACCTAGTAGCATTGTGCCCTAAGTAGGAGGAGTTCCTAACTCTTATGTCAGTGTTCTAAAGGAATATTCCCTGATGGGTTGCTTTCCTCTCTCGCCGCGTGAGGTTCCACACATGATTGCAATGATATCCACTGTCTCGGATGGCTATATCGATCCCTGGGTCCTACCGGTGCCTTCAGAAATTGATTCCTACGGAGATCAGATGCCACTATTGTTGATCAGTGGTTGTCATTGATGTCAACCCAAGCAACACCAGGGGCTACCCAGATCTTACATGGGATTTTTGACCTACAAAATTACTGTATTCTAGGTCAAGACTATTTTTTATGGTTTCTACTTATCGAGATGTTTCTGTTGATATATGGCACGCCATGTAATTCTTCAGGGTTTGAGAGATATTCATGTTTGAAGTTTGTAACCCCAGTTAGTGGGCTAAAACCACATGGGATTGTGGCATGGGTCATTGAAAAGTTAATAATTAATAAATTTTAGCTCCTAAAATCCCTCCCACGTTCACTTGTTGAATACCCTCTCAACCTAAGCATTTATATAAATTGTGATCCTCATATCCTCCTTATTTAGGGATTTCGCTACCTGAAACAGGTCATCATGGAATTTGCGCTCTAAATTTTTTTTATACGAAGGTTCAGAAGCTGAAATTTTTATGAGGCAAAGCCAAAATCCTCAGGAAGCTCCTGTAAAAATTTCAGATCAAGGTGCACAATTTTTGGAGATATGATCTGTGGAAGTCAGTGTTTTTGCAGGCTCCTAAACTTCATCTCAAAGAAGTGACCTTGGGAAAATAATCATAACTCTCTCTCTGAGTATCATATTGGAATTATGTAAAATGTGGAAGATAGTGGACAGAATTTTGTTTTCACTGTATCAATTTAGATCCGAATGAAGAAACAATGACATGTGGCACGTTGTACAAGTTCGCTCTACTGAACTAGTCTATAATTAGGTCATTGTGAGAGATCGGGCATAACTCTCTCTTGAAGAATCCAAATTGGGTTAGACCTGTGGAATTGGAAAGAAGACTCAGAGGAATACTACAAAACCTAAAATCATATATTGGGGATCTGAAGTAATAGAGATACACTAGATTGAATATCGAGATCCTAGAAGGAAAGAAAAATCTAGATCTATGTTGTCAAGGGCTGCAAAGGACCAGAATTTCTAGAGAAACAACGCAAAGCAAGGTGCAACAGAGGGTAGCATAACAAGAGCAGCAATCAAGGTGAAAAATAGCAGCAAGAAGTTCACCACATGAAGTCTTCAAGTGGGCAGCACTGCATACAATCATT
The DNA here is from genome assembly GCA_034641835.2 of Pinus albicaulis. Classification (NCBI taxonomy): domain Eukaryota; kingdom Viridiplantae; phylum Streptophyta; class Pinopsida; order Pinales; family Pinaceae; genus Pinus; species Pinus albicaulis. Next base: position 1,390,974,153 of record CM076570.1, read on the forward strand.
ATAAAGGTATCATTATACTAAGTCATTGTAAATGTATCATTGTAAAAATTGTACAAGTGTCTATCTGCCAAGAGTTGAAGAGGTAGTGTTGGGAGGTCTAGGATCATCATTAGGTGGTTGTGTCATAGTTGAGGTTATGGTCCAGTGTGTCTTCTTCTTCTACATCATTCTATATCATTGTAAAGTGGACCATTTTCCATTGTACATGAATCCATTGTTATTTTATTCTTCTATAGGGTGGTAGGGTGGTGCTAGCTGGTGCATGAAATCACCAATAGGTTCAAGCCTGTGAAAATTTTAGGGTGGTAGGGTGGTTCTAGGGTGAGTTTTAGCTCATTGGGTGTCGGGGCATCCGTTCAGTTGACTACTGAAGAATATCGGGCATTGGAGTGTCCATCCATTGGGAGCTGGAGAAGAATGCTTTTCTAGATTCTAGGAAGTTGGAGCTTTATTTTCAATTGGAGTTGAATATTAAAGAATTATTAGAAAATCATTCAGGTGGTTTTTGTCCTAGAGAGGGTTTCCACCTTAAAAAATGTGTGTATTTGTGTTCCTTTTGTTCACTGCTATCATTGTACAAACACTGATAATAATTGAAGAGTAACTAATGCTCTGAAATATTAATAATAATACTAATTGAAAGGAATACTGATTCACCCCCATCTCAGTATTTCCAACAATTGGTATCAGAGCTTGGTTCCTTCAATAGCAGTTTAACAGCTGGAAGGAGGTCATGGAGCATACCAATAATGGTGTACCTCTGTTCAATGAAAATAATTATGCACTTTGGAAAGGAAGAATGGAGGTCTATCTCTTGGCAGAAGGTTACGAAGTATGGGACACTATTCAAAATGGATTTACATCAACCGTGGATGAACATGGTAAGAAGAATTTAGTAAATTATGCAAAAGAAAAGAATATTATTATCAGCGGACTTATTGAATCTGCTTATCATAAGGCGTTGGGTTGTAAAACCACCAAAAATGTATGGGACAAGCTTGAGAATATATATCCAAGTGACTCAAATGTCAAAGAAGCAAAGCTTCAAATCTACAGAGAAAAATTTGAGCAACTCAGAATGAAAGAAGCCTTAACAACATTGTTGCATACTTCCAACACGTTGATGAAAAACCAACACTCTGGAAGGATTAGTAGAGCTTGTTGACGAGAATACTATTATACGAAATATTCTTAGAAAGTTACCAGGGAGATTCAACCCAAAGGTATCAGTCTTAGAATATAGTGCAAATCTGGACAAACTCAACAAAGAGGAATTACATGGAGTTCTCATAGCATATGCAATGAGACTTGATGAAGAAGAGGGTACTTCACATCTAGAAACTGTGTTCGATGCATCTAAAAAACCAATAAGGAGAAACAACCTTCAAAGGCACATACCTGCACCTACAAGTGTGAAGAAAAGGAAGATGATGAAGAAGGTCTTTCAGATGGAGAATATGATTAATTTACAAGAAAACTAAAAATTGGTAAGGGAAAATTCAAGGGTAAACTTCCATTGATATGTTTCAACTGTGGTGAGGTTGGGAATTTCGCAACAAAATGTCCAAACAGAAGTTATGGAAACTCAAAAGAAAAGAAAGGCTTTAAGAAATTAAACAAGCAAAGAAAAAATAAAGGATTAAAAAGGAACTTTCTCTCTAAATAATATAGCTCATCATCCGATGAAGACAATCACAACGAAGAATAAGCCAATGAGAGAGTATTGTTTATGGCCAAGCACATTAAACTAGAGGTATCAAACAATGAAGAAGAAGGGTTGACCATAGAATAATTTTATAAGGAGGAAATTAAGCTTATAAAAGAGCTCAAGGCTGAGACGATCCGTTCCAATACTCTTGAAGAACAAGTTCAAGGTCTCAAAATTAAATTTGAAGATCACAAATGTATTGAAGAGTCACTTCAAAAGAAGTTGGAAGAAAGCAACCAAGAAAGGGAAGCATTAGAAGCCGAAGTAGTCTCGCTGCGTAAGGAAGTGAAGAAGGGAAAAACTATCCAAAACTATGCCAATAGCTCAAGGGAATTGGAAGAACTCATCAACAATCAACGATCTTACAACGACAGGATTGGCCTCGGTTACAAAGAAGAAGAAGTAGGACCTTCTACAACATAATACAATGAACCTATGAGATCTGACATGCATGTAGACTTCATTGGACAAGATTCACAAGAACAACCTTGGAAGAAAATTCCTCGACGAAGATTTCCATCCAGGTACGAACATATTTTTTATGGCGATTGTTATTCATGTGAAAAATTTGGTCATAAAGCTATAGAATGTGGCACGTACCCTAGGAACCAATACAATTCCAGGAGATCTGTCAGATATGAACCTCCCAGGGTTCAACGAAACATCAATATATTTGAACATTTAATAAATAATATTGAATGTTACAAATGTTGAAACTTTGGACACATAGTTAGAGACTGCAGACTTGAAAATCCTCCAGAAGAATCTTCGAAGCCACACAACGAAGGAACATGGAAGAAGAAGAAGATTGATAATTGTGCTCTCGCTCTCAAGGCTAAAAAAAACAAATATGTGTGGTATGTTGATAGCGGTTGCTCAACGCATATGACTGGAGATAGAAAGAAATTGTATCTCTGAAAGAGAAGAAGGATGGAACCATGTCCTTTGGAAATGATGGATCTTAAAATGTTATAGGATTAGGTACCGTCACTCTCAAAAGCAAAGATGCTCTAACCAAGAATGTTCTATTGGTTGAAAACATGAATCACAATCTGCTTAGTGTTGGATAAATGTGTGATCAAGGACACACAATACTATTCAACTCCACAAAATGTGAAATAAGGGAAGGCAGGTATGGTGAAATTGTGGCTATAGCAAGTCGAGCTCCAAACGACATATATGTTCTAGATGAAGCAACTAAAGCACGTCTAATAGCTAAAGAGGATGATATAATATTTGGTAGCCATGATGATCGACTAAGTAATAATTTTTCTACAAAGATGCAAAGTGAGTTCGATATGTCTTTACTTGGAAAGCTGACATACTTCTTAGGGCTTCAAATATCTCAGCAAGAGAAAGGAATATTTATATGTCAAGCCAAGTACATCAAGGAAATGCTCAAGAAATTCAAAATGGAATATTGCAAACCCATCCTTACTCCGATGGTAACAAGTTGCAAATTGAGCATAGACGACTCATCTAAGGATGTGGATTAGAGGTTGTACAGATCTATGATTGGTACTCTTATATATGTAACAGCCTCCTGACCAGATTTTATGCAAGCAGTTGGAAAAGTAGCAAGATTCCAAGAAGCACCAAAAGAATCACATATTATTTTCGTCAAAATAATTCTTTGATATCTAAAGGGAACAAAAAAATATGGCTTGTGGTATTGCAAGGGTAAAAATCTCATTAGTCAAGCCTTTACATATGGCGATTGGGTAGGAAGTGTTGATGATCATAAGAGTACTAGTGGAGCTACATTCTATCTAGGTGGTTGTCTCATATCATGGTTGAGAAAAAACAAACCTCAGTCTCGTTATCTACAGCGAAAGCATATTACATCGCAGTGGCAACATGTTGTACTCAAGTCCTTTGGATGAAACAAAATTTGCAAGATCTTCAAGTACAATTCAGTGAGCCTATTCCCATATTATGTGAAAACACGAGTGCCATCAACATCTCCAAGAATCCTGTCACGCATTTGAAAAAAAACACATTCCGATATAATATATTTTTTTAAGAAAAAAAGTTGTTGAAAAGAATATCAAACTTGAGTATGTTGGTACAAAAGAACAAATTTCTGATATCTTCACTAAACCTTTACCTCGTGAAGCATTTGAATATCTTCGCCAGAAGCTTGGGATTATCCCAAGTTCTCATTAGATTTTCCTTATTCGGAATATAAAGAAGGAGTGGAAGTGTGTACAGGTACGCAATATGGTTGTGTGTCAGGGGGAATTACCCTTTGCCATTGATGTCAAAGGGGGAGATAATGTTGCAGGAAGAGGTGTCATGATTGTAAATGGAGTACTTGTTTTGCCATCAATGCCAAAGGGGGAGATTTTTTATCAGTGGTTGTCATTGATGTCAACCCAAGCAGCACCAGGGGCTACCCAGATCTTGCATGGGATTTTCGACCTACAAAATTACTATATTCTGGGTCAAGAATATTTTTGATGGTTTCTACTTGTCGAGATGTGTCTGTTGATATATGGAACGCCATGTAATTCTTCACGGTTTGAGAGATATTCATGTTTGAAGTTTGTAACGCCAGTTAGTTGGCTAAAACCCCATGGGGTTGTGGCATGAGTCAATGAAAAATAAATAATTAATAATTTTTAAGCTCCTAAAATCCCTCCCATGTTCACTTGTTTAAGACCCTCTCAACCTAAGCATTTATATAAATCGTGATCCTCATATCCAACTTATGTAGGGATTTCGATACCTAAAACAGGTCATCGTGGAATTTGTGCTCTAACATTTTTTATAATAAGGTTCAGAAGCTGAAAGTTTTATGAGGTGAATTTGAAATCCTAAGGAAGCTCCTGTAAAAATTTCAGATCAAGGTGCACAATATTTTCGGAGATATGATCTATGGAAGTCAGTGTTTTCGCAGGCTCCTGAACTTCATCTCAAAGAAGTGACCTTGGGAAAATTGTCATAACTCTCTTTCTGAGTATTGGATTGGAATTCTGTAAAAAGTGACAGATAGTGCACGGATGGCAGTTTTATTTTTATCAATGTCAGAGCTAAATGAAGGAACATTGACACATGGCATGCCGTACAAGTTCGCTCTATTGAACTAGTACATAATTAGGTCATTGTGAGAGATTGGGCATAAATATCTCTTGAAGAATCCAAATTGGGTCAGATCTATGAAATTGGAAAGAAGACTCAGAGTAATACTACAGAGCCAAAAATCCCATATCGGGGATCAAAGATAACAAAGATACACCAGATTCAATATCGAGATCCTAGAAGGCAAGAAAAAGCTAGATCATGTGTTGTCAAGGGCTGCAAAGGACCAGAATTTCTAGGGCAACAAAGAAAAGCAAGGTGCAGCAGAGGGTAGCATGACAAGGGCAGAAATCAAGGTGAAAAATAGCAGCAAGAAGTTCACCACATGAAGTCTTCAAGTGGGCAGCATTGCATACAGTCATTATAAATGTATCATTGTACTAAGTCATTGTAAATGTATCATTGTAAAAATTGTACAAGTGTCTATCTGCCAAGAGTTGAAGAGGCAGTGTCGGGAGGACTAGGATCATCATTAGGTGGTTGTGTCATAGTTGGGGTTATGGTCTAGTGTGTTTGCTTCTTCTATATCATTCTATATCATTGTAAAGTGGACCATTTTCCCTGGTACGGGAGTCCATTCTTCGTTTATTCTTCTATAGGGTGGTAGGGTGGTGCTAGGCTGGTGCATGAAGTCACCAAAAGGTTCAAGCCTGTGAAGAATTCAGGGTGGTAAGGTGGTGCTAGGGTGAGTTGTAGCTCATTGGGTGTTGAGGCATCTGTTCAGTTGACTATTGAAGAATCTTGGGTGTTGGAGTGTCCATCCAGTGGGAGCGGGAGAAGAATGCTTTTCTAGATTCTAGGAATTTGGAGGTTTATTTTCAATTGGAGTCGAATATTTATTGAAAAGTGTGTAAATACATGAAGATTGTGTAGGGATATGCATTGTTTATTTCAAAAAATATGAAATGACAATAATAATATTTTATTCAAAAAGTGTGAAATGACATTTATTATGAGTACTTTACTTTATGACTTTAAAAGAACTTAGAGCACTTCCATGGTTAACCATGAGTTCTTATCCACAATTGAGAATGTGACAAGTAAGTACCTTTAACTCAAGCAATGCCACCTCAACCATTAGGGATGATGTCATCCCATAAAATGTGATTGGTTCTCATAAAGTGAATTTTGATTGTACATTTTCCTTAGAAGGCCCATTTTAGACCTCAAAATTCCCCTAATGTCTGATTCGGACATGACCACTATCCAAATTTCGTCTTTCGACCCACCTGAGATCATTCCATCTGCTTACACGACTATTACAACTATAGATGTGGAAGGGAACACGGGAAATATTTCTAAGACCATGCTAATAGATATCTCGGTCAAAATGGGTATCATGGAAAATATACAGATTGGAGCAGATTGCAGTCTGGAGAAAATTGCATGCTTCACATCCCTTTTTAAGGAGTTTCGCGATGTTTTTGCTTGGTATTATGATGAAATTCCTGGCATAGATCCTTCTATAGTCGAGTAAAAAATCAATATTTATGACAATGCCAAGCCTATCCAGCAAAGGCTCTGACTTGTCCACCCTTGCAAAGCAACAACTATCAAGATAGAAGTCGAAAAACTCTTACACGTTGGTTTCATCTATCTCATTCCTTTGACGGAATGGGTATCCAATTCGGTTCCCATAGATAAAAAACAAGGCACCATTTGAGTCTGTGTTGAATATCGTTATCTGAACGCCACTCGTCCAAAAGGCAATTATCCTACTCCGTTTATAGATCAGATTATCGACGATTGCGCTGGATGCGAATCTTTCTCCTTCATGGATTGATTTTCAGGATGTAACTTGATAGCAATTAAAAAATATGACCAACATGAAACTGCCTTCATTTGTCCTTAGGGCACATTTTCATATGGTAAGCTCCTATTCGGTCTGAAGAATGTTAGAGCCACTTTTCAAAGGGCCATGGACTATGCATTTCACGACATCAAAAACATTGTACAAGGTTACTTGGATGATCTTTCTTCTCATTCCAAGAAACAAGCCCATCACCTTGCGCATCTTAGAGAGATATTTGCTTGGTGTAGGTTCTACAACATTCGTCTGAATCCACATAAGTGCGTATTTTTTGTCGAGTCTGGACGTCTTCTTGGATTCCTTGTCCCCAAGCACAGGATTAGGGTTGATCCCAGTAAGGTAAAGGCTATTGTTGAATTACCTGCGCCATAATCCATTTTGAAACTCCAATGTTTTCAAGGGAAGGAAAAATTCTTACGTTGCTTCATCATAAACTATGCTGATATGATGAAAGGCTTCATGCACTTACTGAAGAAAGGGGTACTGTATTTTTGGGATGATCAAGCTCAACTGTCGTTTGACGCCCTAAAACGAGCACTCATTTCTGCCCCTCTTCTTAGTTTCCCCAACTATTCGCGTGACTTTCTCCTCTACTTGGCAGCCTCGCCATCCTCCCTGGGAATGGTTTTGGTTCAAGTTCATGATGATGTTAGTGAGCATGTGATTTATTATCTGTCAAAAGGTCTCATTGGACCTAAATTACGATATTCACATGTGGATAAAATTTCTCTTGCAGTGGTCTTCGCTGTCACCTGCCTCTGACACTATATATTGCTGCGACAGACTACCATTATTGCTTTGGAGAATCCCATGCAACACATCTTGTCTCATCAGATCATTAGAGGAAAATATTCCAAATGGATTGTAATCCTCCAATAGTTTAATTTGGTTTTCGCTGCTGCCAAAGCTAAGCAGTCTCCGGTCTTCGCCTAATTACTATCAAATCTTCCTAGAATCTACCTAGAGGAAGTACCTCATGATCTATTTCTTGATGAATCCGTCTATCTGGTCGATTCTATTGATCCTTGGTACGGGGAAATTCTTGTATACCTCCAAACTCAACGGTTCCGTCCAAATCTCACATTAGATGGCCGTCATCGCATTCATCACCAAGCGAAACACTATCTCGTGTTGAACGATACTCTATATTATCATGGTTTCGATATAATTCTTCAATGTTGTCATACTCTTAACGAGGAAAAACATGTTTTAAATGAATTCCACGCTTGGGCCTGTGGTGGTCATCTCTCTGGCATAACTACTGCTTGAAGAATCTTGCATGTAGGATACTACTGGCCCACTTTTTTTAAAGACTGTGTTATAACGGTCCAGAAGTGCCATCCGTTTCAAATTTTTATGAAGAAAATGCGCGCCCATCCTGCCCCTTTACATCTAGTTATCTCCGTTGGTTCTTTCGCTAAATGGGGAATAGACTTCGTCACATGAAATCCCACTTCTGCTGATGGACACAACTACATCATAGTTGCAGTCGACTACTTCACGAAATGGGCTAAAGCCATTCCCACTTTTTGGGCTGATGGAGAAACCATTGCTCTTTTCCTGTTCAATCAGGTCATCTATCATTTTGGTGTACCCTGCTTGATTGTCACAGATCATGGTTCACACTTTCAGAACCAAATGATGACGGAGTTAACTTCCATGCTAGGTTTGTGAAAATATTAGTCTTCATCCTACTATCCACAAGCTAACGGTCAAGTCGAAGCCATAAATGGTGTCCTCAAGACCATGATTCATCAGCTAGTTGGAAATCATAAAGCCACATGGCATCGAAAGCTATAATCCACGTTATGAGCATACCGAACGACAGTGAAGACTGCTACAGGCTTCATGCCATTCCATTTAGCATATAGTCTGGAAGCAATTCTTCCAATCGAGTGTGAGATTCCATCACTTAAACTGGACGTTGAACTCCTACCCAACACCACTGCCGAAGAAGAGCACTTGCTCTCACTCGATCAATTGGAAGAAACTTGTCGAGATGCCACACTGGCACTCGAAGCCCACAAGCATCTAGTGAAAGCTCAATACAACAAATCTATCAATCCTCATTCTTTCCAAGAAGGTGATCTCATTCTACTCTATGATCAAAGACACGACATCTTGGGGGTAGGAACACTTCAACCATTATGGCTTGGTCCATACGTTGTCACGGAAGTCCTTTCTAAAGGGGCTTATGAAATTTAGTACTGTAATGGGATTCCACTCGTTGAGCCTTGCAATGGGCTCTATCTAAATAAGTATTTCACCTAGTGTCCCACTAGGCATCTGCTTTGTAATTTTATGTATATAAGTTTTGTCTTTTTTTTGGTGTGTGGAATATTTTGGGTTTTTGAGTTTTTTTTCTCGTATAGGCTCTCTTCTTTTACATGGATGTCTTCATCATCCTTGCCATACGTTGGATATGTGGATGGTGCCACTCGTCACACACGACACATTGCATCAGCTGCTTGGGTCCTCTATACACCTGAGTCGGAACTACTTGGTTCTAGGGGAATCCTCCTTGGCAATGCCACCAAAAATATTGTTGAGTACATGTCGGTGATACAACTCCTCACTGAAGCTACATCTCACGACATCTCCAATCTAGTGGTCATGTTATATTCCAAGCTAGTCGTTATGCATTTGAAAAACTTTTATCGTGTCTGACATCCTATCTTGTTACGTTATTACTTGAGGGTACAAATTCTAAAGCGTCAATTTAAATTCATTTCTTTTGAGCACATTCCTAGAGAATCTAATGCATTAGCTGATTCGTTAGCAAATTATGTGTTAGATTGGCATTTGTCGCATTTATTATAGAAAGATTCATACATGAGTGTATATTTTTCATCATAAAAAATACTTAAAAATTAAAAAATACAAGATCAAAATTTCCAAAATATGTATATGTATATATATATATATATATATATATGTCGTGTCCAGTCAAGTTACATTAAAAAAATCTTCAAAACTTTGGTGTTTTATACAAAAATTGGCTCTGCTAAGCCTCACTTTGAAATCTATACATCTATCATCTAATATTGTTGAGCTTGTTGCTCATGGTAGTGAATAACGGCTCTGTCTAACCTCCTTAGAGGCACCAAGAATTTCTCCGCCACACCCACTGGGTGTCGCTGTAGATGAATAGGGATCTCCCTCATGGGAAGAGGCGACACACGCATGCTCAATCCTTCGAGGTTCCATGCAACCTCATGCAAATTGCATGTATCATCACCCTCTTCGGAGACTACTGCGGCCTCTGCTACTGATCTAGCCCCAAGTAGCTACATCCCTCATCGTGCATAGTGAGGGGCTCAAGTAGGACAGATGGGTGCCACATCTGTTTCAAGCAATATGCTTCCTTTCAAAATCTTTTTCACCCTTTAAAAAAAAAATTGCATAAATATTCAAAAGACAAAAAATACTTAAGCAACTGATTTTTATTCTTACCTATTGGCCCTCCACTAAGTGCCTGGTGGAAATCTCATCTCCGGATCCCCTGTGAAGTTCATCCCTGCATAGGGATAGTCTTCGATCATTAGTATCTGGTTTTTCAACCACTCAAAGGATGCATCATCGAAGAAATGCCGGAGTGGACCCTCTCTAGTCCGTGAAATCAAGGTGGACCAACGACCCTGTCTAGGTTGGCATCATCCATGATCATCTGAGGCCTCATAAACGACACTCTCTCTAGTTTGAAAGAAACAATAAGTGTGCCAAACCCAAACTCTCTTTGGGATTGGGTCTTGCAGGTTGTCAATTATTCTCAAACCTGGCGGATAAGGCCTTCACACCAATCGAACATCTACGGCTATAAGCAATCCAAAAATAGTAATACCTAGGCCTTGGTGGCCATGTGATGACTCTTGGCCCCTGCCAAGTGAACGATCATCCGCAGAAGTGATCCCATTGGTCTCGAGGCCACCCGTGCTATAGGAATATGGTTACTTACCGACGCAGTATTGTTTGTATAGTGAGCCAGGATCAACCCCATAGTGGTGTGGGGATCATCTCTCGACCCTTTCAGATTGGGCCTTGTCCCTCTGCAGGACAGGCTGATCAGAAAGTAGACGTATTCCTTCTCTATTGTGAGTTCATGACCCCCTATGCGGAAAACATGCTGCTGATCATCCCACTGTTGGATTATCCACCTCAAAAGGTATTCATGCCCCTTCACCATCTCTAACCTGGCATATTTCATTAATCCACATCTTTGGAGAACAAGCAAATTTTATGGATCGGTGACCATTTCGTGTTCCTGTCTTTCGTGCTCTCTCTCATGCCAAATACTCATGGTAAAAGCTTTGCATCTGCACAAATAAAGTTTTCAATGGATCAGTTGTGGGCCAAATCATTGCACAATAGAGCAAACCAAGTTTAAAATTTGTTTGGGTCAGCTAACATGGGGCCCAGTGCGGAACAGGGCATGCTAACACACTGTCCCTTAACGGGCAGTGCATGTAATGCGGCCCTAGCACTAGGCACCCGCGTTACCCACCTAAAATATTTAGGGCTTGCTGAAAAATAAATTTTTAGCCACTAAAAATAGTAAAAATACCAATGGAAAGAAAGATAAAGACTCAAGCTCTTATCTGTAACTCGTGGAACTAGAAACTGTTGCTCAGATCGTCCAAAATCAACAACATAATTTTCACCTATTTTTTCGCTCCAGAGCTCTTTCACAGCACACAAACAATGAAAATGAAGGCCTTTTTCCTTCTTATAGACATTTTGGAGGTATGACTCACTCAGATAGTCATTTGAAATTGGTAAAGTTCCGCTATTTTTTGCTGCAACTATTGGTTTATCGAAGTCATCGATGCTCTGATGAATTGTTAGTGTTTATATGCAGATTTGACATGCTTGACCTGGAACGAGGCTTCTTTTTAGGGACTTTTTCTAGCTTGTAAAACTGAAAAAACCCCGAGTTTCCTTCGTCGGGCTCATTAAAATACCATGATGAAGAACTATGAGCCATTATTTTCCCTCTTTTTATAGCTTGTTAAAGAACCGAAAAATACACTGAGTTTTTCTCCGCCGGACTTGTTAAAATTTCACAGAGAGGATCGAGTTTTTCTTCATCTGACTCATTAAAACTTCACGAAGAATATTGAGTTTACTTTGCCTCCTCGTACTCATAACAAAATGAGGTAGACGTCTGTTGAACATATGTTTATCACTTTATCCAGACTCAATGGACTAACTTATGAAAAAAGAACTGTGTCGGGCATACTATTCTTCCTTTGTCGCACCTGGTTATCAACCATGACAAAGGTACCCCCTTGGAGTTGTCTTTTACAATATTTTTTCATAATACCTAAATATGAAAAGATCACCGAGTTTACCCTTCTGGAATCATTAAAATTAATTTGATGGGAAAAATTTGGACAAAGTGGAGACTTTTCTGTTATGATTTGAAAGTTGATTTGGCAGCAAAACCTTGAACATGGAACTTCCCAGAAAATTCTCTCATAATTAGACAAACCCTACCATTCTATGAGTTTAGCCTTCATATGTCAATGTCCCTGCATTGGTGAATACTGACACTCTTTGGTTTTCATATTCCTAAGCTGTCTGATACCTTGTTATTGTGCCTTCTGTTGTTCAAGAAGATCTCACTATCTAGTAATTATTGTATCAGCCAAGCCATTATATCCCAGAAATCATTTGTTGTCATTAGTTAGTACCATTTTCTCTTGAATATATTTAGAACAAAATAATCTTTTCCTATTTCGTGTCAACTGATGTAGGACGCCTCATTGCCTGGCTTTTGAAAAATCTCTTCTTATCGACTTCAACATCTTATCTAGGAAGTTGATCGAGAAACATTTTAGTACCCTAGAACTTGCAGACCTTAGTGGCAGATTACCTTGTGTTTGATTGGGGGTTTTCATCACTGGCTCCCAGTCAAATGATTCTATGATTGTTCGACCTCAACACCATTTATTCACACTCACTAGATTGTATTGTTCATCTTGGAGACAATCATCCTTATCAGTGGCCATCCTCATGTCTGTTAATAGTTTTCATCATTGACTGGTAATTAGATGATGTCTCGCATGTTCAACTACAACTCCTTTATTCACATGTGCGAAAACATGCATTTTAGTGAAGCAACGACCAAGACCTTGGGTTGAGGCTTACATATTTTAGCTTTATTTCCTCTCCCAAGATGGTATATTGTTTTCAGAGACAACTTATCAGATTGATCCTGTCATGACACAAGCTTCCATATTTTGCTTATTGGTGGACATACTAGTCATATCTCTTCCTGGAGAAATCATTTGGATACATCTATTAAGCATGGGAATGCCCGACTCAGGAAAAATACCTATATTTCTGACATATGTTGTTTGTTTCAGGTTTTCCTCATTCCTCCAACTCCTCTCACTCTACTACACATGTTATAAAGTATTTCGGCCATAGTCTTCACCTCTGACCTCACACTTTAGGGGGCACCTGTTACAGGACAAATGACCTTGTCATAAGCTCAGAGGAGAAGGATACATGGAAGGAATAAAATGACCTAGATAAAGAGCTATTTTGCCAAATTAACGCACCCTAAAGACAACCAGATCGAGTTATAGCACATCACTGCCTCTCAGAGGGAGCGTTAATCCCTAGTTTAATGCACTTTCTTGCCTAAGGGGAAACATTACCCATGTTTCATGAAGAAAAAGGGACAAATCATGTAGTAATTGATTGATATTTCCTGCTTTTTCTCAAAGGAATCTGTCCAAAAAGTAGCAACCTGCGGTGCAGGCTTCTGATTGGAGATTACTAAACCTAGTTGAGCATCCAAAGAGGGAAAAAGAAAGGAAAATCAAGAAAACATCATGATTTTTCCCTATTCAAACTGATGGATAATATTGGAGGGTTTATTCTTCCGAAATTATTATAAATTGGAGTCCAGGGCTCATTTTCAAAGGTCGAAAGGTTGATCGTGTGTAGAGCTTAACTTTGTTTTTGAGTGTGAGGCTTCATGGTTGGCAAGGTTCATTGAGAAATCTTGCCCTAAGTATCATTACACTCGGATATTGAGGAGAGAGAGAGAGGAGTCAGAAGACTGAGGGAACCTTTGCCAAACCAACGGTTGTAATCTTCCTTCTCTTATTAATAGAGCTGCCTCTATTTTTTCCACTTGGTGTTTTATCAATGCATCTATTGTTTATTTGTTTACGAAACATGATATAAGTGGCTTATATCTACATAGTTAAATGTTGATTATATACTTGTTTAGTTGCTTGTAGTGACACAACTGTGAAGTTTACACTTGTGCTTTGTTTGTTTGCAGGATCCAAACTTGGAGTTGGTGAGGAGGATTTCTGCCACACTTCCTAGCGCTCTCCAATAGATCTGTCGTCTACAAAGAAGTAATCCTTCAATATATCACTTTGTTAATTAAGTATTAGTATGAACATGTATGTAGTTTCTTTGTGAATAATGAAGCTAATATAAATATTTGCCTTGGGTCTCAGTAAGCCCGAGAGGGATTTACTCCAGCTACCACCTGTGCATTTTACCCCTAAGAAACAACACAAGAATTCCTGAATAATAGCTAGAACTGTCCTTTGATTTCCTATAAAAATGATGAAGTACAAGCTATAATACTTCCACTCTCTAATGTCCAACCTTTAGATTGACTAAAAACCACATACATATAGACTGAAAAAAACTTCCCCTCTCTCAGGGGTCGAATCCCTCAGTGTAGGAACAACTTACATGAATTTCTCAACAAAACCCTAATGACTAGAGAGGTTAAAACAAATCCTCCTTATAGACTTTGACTGACCTGCTCCTCATCAATGAGGTCCAAAATTATATCAAAATGAATCTAACAAGCCCATTTAACTTCTATTACATAAACTTAACATGAAACTAGAGAAATTACATCATAAAAAATAATATTGATTGAAGAAAACTCGAAAATTTCATTAATAGGCAAAAGCGCAGTGCCACTCTGCAAAAGTGGAATGACAACCTTTGAGAGGAATTTTAATGGCCTTCCACTGCTCCAAATCCAGCTCTAAAGGAACTAATGGAAATATGAGGATGTCTAGTTATCATTAGACACCTCAAGCAAGAAAAATGGACACTCTAAGATAGATAAAAACTCATTCTTGCAAAGCTACTCCTAAAAGTGCAGCGCTTAGTCCAAAATAGTGGTAGAAAGTGACTTTTTTGCATATTTTTGGGAATCTTATCCCAAAAAGTTTGTTGAAAAGGCACCAAAAGTACATAGATGACATGTATAAGTTATTATATATCCATCAATTCAAACATTTTGGAATTTGGAGGTCTGAGGAAAAAACACAGTGCCAAAGCGTTGTGCTTTTGGCTGAACTGATATCCCTGTTTAAGCCAAAAATCACAAAAATGAAAAATTTCACAAAATTTCTTCAAAAATTACCCAAAATTTCTCCATGAAGCCAGGTGATGACGTGTCAAGCTACGAGGGAGGCTTCAGTTAGAAAATCAAGCTAATCTTTCTCTTTTTTCCTCATTAGGGTTTGCTTCAGCTTTCTTCTTCATTTGTTTGATTATGATATGGGAGACCTTGATCCTTGTATAATAATGCACGACCATGAGTATTTGTAGGTTTTTATTCCTGTTTTCCCTCTTAATAATATTTTCCAAGTGGAAATTCACCCTATCCAGCCAACCGACTTTGTCTTTCTCAATTTCTGCCAAAATGAGTTCATCAACATATATTTGACCTTTTGGCAGAGATGTTTCTTTTTTTTGCTCAAGTGCCCTCTTGAGACCCCTTGTTCTTGGTATCCTTGATTTAACCTACTATTATTGATCTTCTAAATCATCCACATCAAAAATTGCCTTACCTTTGGCATCATCCTTTATCAAATCTGCTTTGGGCTTGTTTAAGAGAAGTTGATTTACTTTTAGCTGCATGTTCTCATGTTGCAAGAATGATACCAAGAATTTTTCCCTTGATGAAATGTCTTTTAGCTATCTAATCTTAGCCTCTTTCTCCATGATGATCCACTCAAATTTTTTTTCCCTCTTCATTTATTTCCAAATTTACCATATCAATGTCAAGATGAACTTGTCCCTCATTCTGCAATGGTGCCTCATGATGTGATGATGCTTCTTTCCTTGATTTAGGCTTGGACCTTTCAACAATGTCTGGAGAAAACACAAGGCTCTTTCCTCTAACATATGTTTGAGTCACCTCTACCCTAGGAGTTTTGGTGATATGTTTTCTTGTGGAAGCTACCTCTTGTTGTGCTGGTGAAGTCAAAGGTGTAGAGTGACTACTAGACTGAGATGGAGAGGACAAAAGAGAAGTTTAATATATAAAACCATACCATGGAAAATGATATGTGCTAACTGATGGAAAACCATGATTTTCACGATGCCATGGTGAAACAGAAAAGAATGATGATCTTCTCCCAATCTATGTACCTTCTCTTCCATTTTTACCATGCTTCTGGAAAGGTAATGAGGTAAGTTGAGAGCTTTTACACCAGTGAAATGCATCAACACTATAATATTCCAAATTTTCCATCAGATTATTGGAATATTAGAGTTCTTAATTTTCTTGATTAATTAAGTAAATAAGAGGGTCGAGGGACCCATAAACTGCATAGATGAATAAAATCCACCTTTGGTGTATGTATGTGGGTTATTAGATGGTAGATCTGCATTATGGAGTAGTGGAGAAGCTTATTAATGAAGGAAGAGTGGAGATCATGCATCATTAATGAGTAAGATCATGGAGATAGTAGAGGAGTCAAAGTAAGATCATGGAGTAATAAAAGTAAGTTCATAGAGAATTAATGATAAGATGATGGAGGAAGTGGTGCATTAAATGCACACATGACGGAGTGAGTGGAAACTAAATGTAGAGATGATGGAGATCATGGAGAGACAACACAGTCTTCATGGAGGCTAGTGGCCACATGTGCAGCGCAGTAATGAGGTGGGCCAAGGCTAGGGGAGGCTCACAAAGCATAAAAGGAATATGAAGGCAACCATAGAACTTAGATTTTAGATTTGGATTTGTCATTTGACATTTCTTTGCACGCTTAAGCTTTTTAGCTAATTCTGCAGTGTTTTTTAGCACACGGGTGTTCCCGAGCGGGAATCCCACCCTTATCCACAGGGGACTTCGAGTGCCTACTCTAGAAAGGTTCTTTAAGCAGCTATTCATCATCAGGCATTGGTGCCACATTCAACCCCTCTCTACAACACATTCATATTCAAGAATTACGCATTCCTGCTTAAGGGTTTGAGAGGAGTAGTTTGTTTCTAGCATTTCAGCTAGGAAACCGGTGGAGGGTTCATCCTTTCAATTTTTTCTTACATTTTAGTATTCCAAGAGCAACATATTGATATGCGACATCAGGCCATCATTATACACCTCCATGCAGCAGAAATTCCCCTAGGAATGATGAAGTCCACTACTGTAGATCTATTGGAGGAAGGAAGTTTCCAGTATTTTAACTGGAAATCCTGTGAGGTATCATCCCCTCACTTTGGAGATATTATTTCCATAATTGTTGAGCTGAATTGCAACATCTAGCATTAGGCTATAGCTTCACCCTCCTTGACAACGTAGTTATCTCAATCTGTTGTGTATTCAATAGCTGCAACTTGGGAGGAGGACAGAGGAGATAGATCTCAAGCTTCTAGCTTGGAGATATGAAGGAGGGATCAACCCTTCATGCATTGAGATGATGGTATCTTATTGCAGCCATATTTATCTTCAATTCATGTAGTATATCTGCATACCCAATAGTTATACATTGCAAGCCCTAGGAGGGGGATTTTACAAAGTTTTAAAATATGGAAATACTTCTTGGGTTATTTTGGGTTTCCATCATTGAGCCCGGATTTGAAATCCTGACATCATCTGAACTCCGAAACAATGAGATCTACGCATTACCTTTCAGAAAAAATTTGTATTTCCAACATTTGCAGAAGGGACAATGCAGTATGACCTCCAATAGATCAGCAGTTATGCAGTGCCTTTCGTGAGAGGGCTTCAGGGTCTCTCTAGCCTTCCTTGTTGGTTTGAGTGTTTATATTTTTGAGCACTGTTGTATCTTGTATTTCACCTCCATATTAATAAAATGACCCAACTGTTATGTCTATTTTCATGGTGTATTTAGTTTATGTGCACATTGTTTTAGTTTCCAGTTATTGTGTTTCTATATTCCCGTCTTTCCCATTTTGGGATAATACAGTGGTATCAGAGCATGATCTTTGGCTCAACTTGTGGGCACTACATCTTATGACATCATAAGAAGAAGCAGAAAGTGGAGATCTATAATTGTGGAGGGATTAATTTTTTACACACTTCTTTTCAGATCTATGCAAGATATATCCAAGGAGGTCAAACAAATGAGAAGGGAGAGGCAAAAAGAGACGTCAAGAAGGTTTCAGAATGAGGAAGGTCCAAGCACTTCTTATCAGCAACAGAAGAAACCGACAATGCAAATAGCCCCACAACAATCTACTATGCCACTTTCTTTGAAGAGGAAGGTGAATGGCATGTATATGGAGGAAAATTGGAGCATGAGACTCTAAGTAATTATCTTGCAGAGTAAAAATATCAAACAATAGCATTCAAGGAGAATCTATCTCTCCAACAATTTTTCTAGCTCATGGAAGAACGAAGATCCCGTAGCAGCAATAGAAGAAAGAGGCACATACATAATAGATTATTCTTGCCTACATTTGATGGGTCATCCACAAGAACAACAAAGGCTTGGAGGAAGAAGTTAGATGCATTATTCCTGCTACATCTAGTAGTGGAAAGAGAGGCTATTGAGATTGCAACGCTGCACCTTGAGGGTGAAGCAAAGGATTGGTGGTTAAACCATATGAATCATGCAAGAGTGATTGATTATTCATACTTCACTTAAAGGGTGATGACGAAGTTTTGTAGAAGAAAACTGGAGACACTTTCCATAGAGATATTTCCTATCATTGATGAGAAAGTACATGAGGAGCTAAAGGAAGATGTCAACACTATCACTCCAAAGAAGAAGCAACCACCACCATGACCAGAAGCTGCAGAATTACTTGTATCAGGAGAAGGAGCACTTGCATATTTGTAAGATAGTCTTGAGCTCTTGACATTGGGAGTCCCATGCATGATTCAGGAGATGCATGAGGAAAAGGAGGCAGATTCCAGCACTGATACGGTAGTAGAGGAGAAGCCATCACCATCACCAGTAGTTGGAGAGGACATTGCACTAGTTGGAGGAACTCTTGTGGCTTTGCAAGATGTTCCCAAGTTTCTTTTGATCTAAGGTTTGCAAAAATTTCCATCCCATATTATTTCAGTACCTCAACTTGAGATTTGTGAAGACATGCCATTAGGGCAATTGCATAACCAAGGATTAGAGAACCTTGTTGATTCAGAGTAGCAAACTATCACTACGCAAATGACCCTTGAATTTTTCAAGGAGGAGAGGTATAGCCATCCCAATTTTTCAGTGTTGAGCTACACACAACACTTTGTGTTGAAGTATGGAGTTTCAGAGGAGAGGATGAGCATAGTCCTAATCAGTACAATGATGGGCTACGAGTTCATCATTGTGTATGGCCACGCGACATAAGATGCACCATAATGTATACCAACAACGCTGTCATTGAGAAGCAGTGATGAGTTTAGGGCCCAATTATTCTTGGAGAATTCCGAGGGCCGATTCAGTCATGAAGCATTGGAGGGACATATGATAGATGGTAGACATATTGTGATGGATAACATTTTACATCATCAGGATGGAGTTTTCTTGATGAGCATCTCACAACTCAAAGAGAAGTTTCTACCTACAACATATGTAGAACCTCATGGGTTCTGTAGGGCTATTGATGAGAGGATATCATGGAGAGACCTCAAGGAGGGTGCACTTCAACATATCATGGAGTGCAAAGCTTATCATCATATTGAGGAGGATGGTATCCTACCTTGAGTGGATACCAAGTTGGAGCATGATATGAGTCATCACCCACAATTAGATGGATCGGTGGACATGATGAGCAAGTGGTTGGAAGGCTACTTGTAGATCTATGATACGGGGCAGCAAGAAGCATAGTTGCACTGGTTTCTTTTGGGTGAATATGGATACTACCCAAAATTTCACATTTGTATGATCCATGCCTTGCATAGCACTGGTGTGATGCAACATCAGGAGGCATGGCTGTGCTGGTTACTCTTGAGAGAGTTTGGCCATCACATAACATATCCTATTTACATGGATGTGTTAGTGTTTGGGACATTTTATGGCACTCACATGATGTGGTAGTAGGGAGCTTGGTTATGTTGTTCTGAAATGACACTCTACATGTTGATCAATATGTTATTGATCCATTATTTGCATCATTATGATGTGAGGTGGTAGCAAGAATCCTTGTTTCTTTGGTTACTCTTGGGAGAGTATGGGATGACATTCTCCCATGCCTTGCATGATGATGATGGAGGATGGAAACAGGAGGCCTTACTGCATTGTCTTTTTTTGGGAGAATATGGCCACCATACTTGGTATGATGATGATATGGTATGGAAGTAAGAGGCATTACTGTGGTGGCTTCTCTTGAGAGAGTATGGCTACTACACTTGGTATGATAAGGGTATGATGTGGCAGTAAGAGGCATTACTGCAGTGGCTAATATTGGGAGAGTATGGTTTGAAATTTTACATGTCCATCCATATGTCTATACTTCTTATTTTGTAGAGTGTTGATATGATGCTTGGAGCAAGCAAGACCAATAGGGCCAATGATGAGATCATAGAGAGATGACATCTACTCTATGTAGCATGGGTTGGAGAGATAGTTCATGAGTTGGGACTTTCCACTTTTGGAAGAAACCACTTCACTTCTTATATCTCATGCATAGAGGAGACCCTTGTACAAAAAATGATCACCACTTGGAGATTCATTGATGAGGAGAGGCATCTAACTTCACAGTTGGAAGCCATTCTAGACATTCTAGAGAGGCAGTTATGGAGCTGGGCATTCATAACATATTGGAGTAGATGGGGAGGCCTTCCCTATGATGATGCCATTGGGAGGAATATGGATTGTTGTAGCATCTACATTTGAATTGCTTGAGGGAAAGCAACATTTTGGCGGGGAGGAATGTAATATTCCAAATTTTCCATCAGATTATTGGAATATTAGAGTTCTTACTTTTCTTAATTAATTATGTAAATAAGAGGGTGGAGGGACCCATAAACCCCATAGATGAATAAAATCCACTTTTGGTGTGCATATGTGGGTTATTAGATAGTAGATCTACATTATGGAGTAGTGGAGCAACTTATTAATGAAGGAAGAGTGGAGATCATGCATCATTAATGAGGAAGATCATGAAGATAGTGGAGGAGTCAAAGTAAGATTATGGAGGAATAAAAGTAAGATCATAGAGCACTAATGATCAGATGATGGAGGAAGTGGTGCATTAAATGCACACATGATGGAGAGAGTGGAAACTAAATGCAGAGATGATGGAGATCATAGAGAGACAATGTAGTCTTCATGGAGGCTAGTGGCCACATGTGCAATGCAGTAATGAGGTTGGCCAAGGCTAGAGAAGGCTCAAAAAGCATAAAAGGAAGATGAAGGAAACCATAGAACTCAGATTTTAGTTTTGGATTTTAGATCTAGATTTGTCATTTGTCATTTATTTGCATGCTTCAACTGTTTAAGTCTGCAGTGTTGTTTAGCACACGGGTGTTCCCAAGCGGGAATCCCACCCTTATCCACAGGGGACTTCGAGTGCCTACTCTAGAAAGGTTATTTGAGTAGATATTCATCATCAGGCATTGGTGCCACATTCATCCCTTCTCTGCAACACATTCAGATTCAGGAATTACGCATTCCTACTTGAGGGTTTGAGAGGAGGAGGTTATTTCTAGCATTTCAACTAGGAAACCGGTGGAGGGTTCATCCTTTCACTTTGTGATTATATTTCAGTATTATAAGAGAAGCATATTGATATCTGACATCAAGCCATCATTATACACCTTCATGTAATAGAAATTCCCCCAGGAATTGCACAATCTAGTCCTGTAGATCCATTGGAGGAAGGAAGTTTCAAGTATTTCAGCTGGAAATCCTGTGAGGGATCATCCCCTCACTTTGGAGATATTGTTTCCATAATTCTTGAGATGAATTGAAGCACATAGCATTAGGCTATAGCTTCACCCTCCTTGACAATGCAATTATTTCAAGCTATTGTGTATTTAGCAGCTCCAACTTGGGAGGAGGAAGGAGGAAATAGATCTCAAGCTTCTAGCTTGGATATATGAAGGAGGGATCAACCCTTCATGAATTGAGATGATGGTATCTTATTGCAGCCATATTTATCTTCAGTTCATGTAGTAGATCGCATACCCAACAGTTATACATTGCAAGCCCTAGGAGGGGGATTTTCCAAATTTGTAAAATCTGGAAATCCTTCTTGGGTTATTTTGGGTTTCCATCATAGAGCCCAGATCTGAAATCTCAACATCATGTGAGCTCCAGAACAACCAGATATACACATTCCATTTCAACCAACAATTGTATTTCCATCATTTGCAGAAGAGACAACGCAGTATGGCCTCCAGCAGATTAGTAGTTACATAGTGCCTTTTGTGAGAGGGCTTCAGGGTCACTCTAGCCTTCCTTGTTGGCTTGAGTGTTTCTATTTTTGAGAACTGTTGTATCTTGTATTTCACCTCAATATTAATAAAATGACTCAGATGTTCTATCTATTTTTATGGTGTATTTAGTTTATGTGTACATTGTTGTAGTTTCCAGTTATTGTGTTTCTATATTCTTGTCTTTCCCAAGTTGGGATATTACAAATAGTCTCACATGATATTGATATAGACTTGAGTACCTACCCTCACATGTGAATAATTTCATGATCATTTTCATGAGAGGGGCATACTTTTCCAACAATTTTCTGAATGTAAAGATGTGTGTTGGAGCTACTTTGTATGCTGGTTTCAAATACATTTTTTAGCTTTCAATGTTAAGGTCTCTACTCTTGAACCAATTTTCTCCATTTTTGGAATCCTTGTAGCTGTGGCAATGGCCTCTTCTGAAAGAGTGATGATCCGAATTTATGCAGGAACATAATGAAATACAGAAATACACATAAATGTAGAGATGCAGCATGAATGAAACTTCATTTCATTAATAACAAATAACTGAAATATGCTTATAGACAGAATGGAAACAAACTAGCTAGGGCGTTGGTAGCTTATCTATGAGAAGATATGTGGCGGCTACAAACCTCTGAACTATGTTACAATGAGGCCAGAGGCCTATTTATTATTGAGAAACAATGGAAAACCCTAAACATCTAAAAACCTAACCCTAGGAGATGAAGTGACAAAACTATGGGCCCCATTTGGGTAAATTGGTACATCAACTTCCCGGGGGCAGAACTTTGGAATACGATCTCTGTTTGACGCACTCAATACCTCGTTAGAAATGTATATCCAAGGTCTGAAATTTTTTAGTGATAAAAATTGAAGGAACTTCCATGTTGCTCCCGGTTTTTCCAAAAAACATCGTTTAGGGTGTTAGCGTAAATTCTTAACGCAAGTGTACGAAAAGTGCTCACTTTAGCTGTGTGTGACAAACAACCCTAACAACAAATATGACTTCTTAAATTCCTTATATCTGCAATAGATAGTTGAAAAAGATGCTGCAAAAACCCATATCTATGTAGTAAAAGTAGTTAAACAGTAAAAAGAAATAAGAGTTTCTCCATGCATCCAATGGACAAGACAAGATATAAAAAATGATGCTACCAGGGAACAAAGAATGATGTTACTAGTCCCTCTCAATAGGATGGGTTCTTGGCTTTCCTCAATGCTTCAGATCCAGAAGTCTCTCTCTCTCGATGATGTAGAAAACCCAAAACATGTTGAACTCTATGGGAGCTTAAGAAGCAAGAAAATAGTAGCAACAATGAGAATGATCAAAGCGCGACAATGAAAGTGATCAAAGTGAAGAATGCATGGAAAACCCTCTTATTTATAACAAAATATTGAGTTATCCTCGATAATGGCGAATAATAAAATATTATTAACCAAGATCTAGATCTAATTGTTTGGAATATTTTATTATATTTTGTTGGAGGGAAAAGGAATTTAAATTGGTTAAATACCCTTGTGTAGAAATAGTAAACAAATACATGATTTATTTATCATTTCAAGAATGGGGTTAAGGAATAATTAACAAATAATGATTTGTTTAATTATTTCTAGATGATTTTTTTAATTATTTCTAGGTGATTTAGTCAAATTTAACAAGGAATAATAACTAAATAATTATTTAGTTAATTATTCCGAGAGAAAAATAAGAAAAATAATGATTTATCTAATTATTTCTCATAATTGGGTTAAATATGACCAAGAATATTATTTAAACAATGGTTTAATTAATTATTCCTAGAGGAAAATCAAATAAATAAATATTTATTTAATTATTCCTCATGGGGTTTCTTGTTTCAACCAGAAACAACTTAATAAAAAATTGGTCTTACATGGTGTACTTCGATCCATCTAATTATACATGGTTAGATGACCAAAATTGTGTAACATAGGGCCTAAAAATGGCTTCGGAAGTTCAGGACCCGAAAAATTGCTAAAAATAGTAAGTTGTACTGAAACTGAAAAACTTAAAGAAACAATGGTGGGGGTCCAAAAGGAATAGGTGGGTGGCCACCAATATCCACCTGGATCATTCCTCCCCCCTTTGGAAGCAATGGTCCCCATCGCATTGAGTTCCTCCATGAGATGAGGAAACTTCTGCTGAACTTGGTCGCCGGTGAGCCGCTTGCCTTGGTGATGGTGTATGGCCCATATCAAAGCGGGTGAAACTTGCGATGGGTCTAGGGAAGCTCCTTCTGAAAATGTAGCCCCAATTTTCGCCTAATTGGAAGTTGTGTTGCACCCGATGCTGATCATGGCACTGCTTGTACTTGGTATTGGATTTGTCGAATATGTCGTGGACCCGCTGGATGTGATCAATAAATTTGGTTGCTTTATCAGCCTCAGATAGTACATGTGTGGATTTTGTTTGTGTGGTCACATGAGGTATGGAAATATCATGCGGCGGCATGCCTGGGGTCAGATCAATGGAGTGCTTGACCTGACAATGTAGAGGAACCTCTGTGGGTGAGGAGAAAATATCCTCGTATTCCTCCACGACTTTTTCCATATACTACTGTTGTGCAGGGGATCCCTATTTGGAGGTTGTGGCCACAATATTCTTCTTTCCCTATGGGAGAATTGTAATGAAAATAAATTTCCTAGTTTGGGAAACAATATTACTGCATTTTTTTACAGTAGTCAAAAAGATGGAAGGAGGTTGTACTACCTCCGGTATCCTCTACAATTTATTTCACAAAGTAATAACAATAGAATGAGGCCTAGACTCATACAAAGCATGTCACTTCCACAAGTATGATTGGCCCAATAATACATCAGATACATTAAGAGGAGCAACATCACACAATACCTCACTCGTGAATGGATTGATGTTGTATGAAAGGCGACACTGTTGGTGGACGCGAAGATCTCTTCCTTGGTAAAGCCACTTGATGGTATATGCTTGTGGGTGTGCTATGGTCGATAGGTCGAGCCACTTCATGACCTTTGCTGAAATGAGGTTATTTTGGCTTCTGGTATCGACAAGGAATTGTAGTGGAGAACCCTTCACCCACATCTATGAATGGAAGAGATGCTCCCCCTCTTTTGGATCCTCGGGATCCTCCCTATGGAGCTTGGTGGTGGAAAAAATGGTATTGGGATATGCATCAATGATATACTTCCCTTTTTCATCGCCCTTATCTGGTTCTGACTCAGGATCAAAACATGCATCTGATTCGAGTGCCTTTAGTTCGGCCACCAACAACTGTTTGGCCTGACACTCATTTGTGCTGTGAGTGGGGCTATTATGAAATTCACACCATTTCCCCTATCCTTCTTTTGACTTGTGGTGTTTTTCTAAGTCACCCTACTTTGGCTTTGCCCCTTGTTCTACGGTTCGGGGGCGCCTTTCCCTGGCTTCGGATTCGCAGATCCAAAGTCTCGTTTCTTTTGCTTAAATTTCTGGTTGATCTTGGCGGCATAGCGATATGCTGTGTTAAGCGAGGTAATGTCGAGTAAATCCATTTCCTCCTGAATGTATCTATGAAAAAAGCTATGATACTTGAGCATAAAATGTGTCTCTGGATCTTTAATACCCAACTTTGTGTGTAGGGTATTGAACAAATTTGTCAGTTCGTTCACATCTTGATCCCTTTGCTGCCACAACGTGGTCCATTGGATGTACTTGTCCTCATAGCTCCCGACAGGGTAATATTGTTGCTTGATGTCATCTCAGAATGAATTCCAAGTGGATGCGGTCGAGAACAGAGAGGGTTACCTATCATTCTTTTGCTCACAGTAGGTTTCCCATCAGTCTTTGACATGGGGGGCAGCTTTGAGAAGTGCAAAAGTAATATTTTATTGGTTGGATAAATAATGGACCTAGAAACACCCTTCCATCAAATTCAACCATTTATCTATGATGTCTACATCTATCTGGCATTAAAATACATGAATGTCAAAGTTGACTTGTACCTTGAAAGGAGTGGTGCCTCCAGGGTGGCTTCTGGATGTAGATGCGCCGCCAGTGGGAAGCCGCTGAAG
Organism: Pinus albicaulis; assembly: GCA_034641835.2. Lineage (NCBI taxonomy): Eukaryota > Viridiplantae > Streptophyta > Pinopsida > Pinales > Pinaceae > Pinus > Pinus albicaulis. The sequence continues at coordinate 1,391,000,424 of CM076570.1, forward strand.
GATCTGAGCAAAGTTATCCATCATTGCGTTCCTTTATTTCCGAGGGCCTTGTTGAGCAATAATTTGATAGGATCTACCGCTCCTAGGTCTTTCTTTTCTTCTGCCATGGGAGGTCGTTGGGGTTTGCGAGGCTGATCTTGCAAGGGTTCAACTAGATCGAGTACTAACTCCTTATACCCTGACCTCGTTGGGAACATGTAAAGAAAAACAGAGAAAGAGTAGACTACTCTGATACCACTGATATGGATTTATGTAGGAACACAATGAAATACATAAATACACATAGACGCATAGTTGAAACAGGAATGAAGCTTCATTTCATTAATAAGAAATAATAGAAATATGCTTACATATAGAATGGAAATAAACTAGCTAGGGCGCTAGTAGTTTATCTCTAAGAAGATATTTGGTGGATATAGGCCTCTGAAATATATTAGAACGAGGCTCGAAGGCCTATTTATTGTTGAGAAATAATGGAAAACCCTAAACATCCAAAAACCTAACCCTAGGAGATGAAGCACCAAAACTGTGGGCCTCGTTTGGGTAAATTGGTACATCAACTTCCCTGGGACGTAACTTTGGCATACAATCTCTGTTTGACATGCTCAATACCTCGTTAGAAATATCTATCTGAGGACTACAAATTTTGAGTGAGAAATATTAAAAGAGCTTCCATGTTGCTCCTGTTTGTTCCAAAAAATGTCGTTTAGGGCCTCAAAACGGCTCCGGAAGTTGAGGACCCGAAAAAATGCTTGTTACACTAAAAAATGTCACCTTGACATTATGCTAACAGTATGAGCTCATTAACACTCATACTTACCTCCTTTGCAAGTCTTACAACCTTTGTTCCTCATTCCAAGCCCTAAAAATAGAGGAAAAACCCTTAAAACTAAAAAAGGCCTTGGGTACGCAGTTAATATGAGACTTACCTGCGTTCTTAGCTAGGGTACGCAGGTAATGTGAAGAGGAACTGCGTTCTAGAATGCAATTTTCCAGTGTTATGCTTGCAGACTTCCTGTAAAGTTAAAAAAGCGCGAAATCAAAGTGAAAAAGTTGATTTTTGGTCAATTCTGGAAGGTTCTAGATGAGATTTTTTGGGGATGAGTACACTTTAGTAAGGTGCATGTATCCCACACCTTAAGGAACTAATCCCTTGATGTGAGGAGCCTATCCCTTTGAAGGAGGGTTCTATCCCTTTAAAGGTGGAATCCTAACCTCCTCATCTGCTCTATAAAAGGAGGCATTGAGTAGCCTCAAAGGGTTAAGTTAAGATTTTGGAGATTGAGATTTTGGATATTGAGAATTGGAGTTCAAGCTTTATGTGTGATTGAGCTGAAGTGCTGTTGAGATTTAGACTTCTTTCTGTTGAGCTTTTGAGAGGAAAGATCACATACCTCTTTGTGCTTCTGGAGGAAGAGTGCAAGACTTATCAAAGTAGAGGAGATTCCTGCTTCGGACCCCGGGAAGGCCTTTCGAACATCAAGGCTAAGGTTGTAAGGTTCTTCTATTATTTTAAGATTAATACAATCAAGTTCTGTTTTTCTCAATAAATTGTCGTTCGATTGTTTATTTCAATAAGCTGTCGTTTGATCGTTTATTTCATAGATTCCTTGATCACTATGATAGGTATGTTTTATGATTATTTGTTATACAGGTGCTATTTGATATTTTCTTGTTTGTGATTGTAGATCAACGAAAGATGATACTTTCTTGCGACAAAAGAGCTCTTGTTGCGACGAAGGATTATTGATACGACGGAAGCACTACGACCGCAAATAAGCATTTGGATCTAAGGTAGGATCGACACCTTCATAGCATTTATTTGTAAAACGAATATATTTAGAGAAAGACAAACTTAGTTGTTCGTTTGTTGCTAGATTGTCTTCTGACACTAGGGAGATCGGTCTTGTCCGCAAGAACGATTTATCCGGCCAACAATGCTAAAAATAGTAAGTTGTGTTGAAACTGAAAAGATGAAAGAAACGATGGTGGGAGTCCAAAAGGAATAGGTGGGTGGCCAAAAATATCCACCTGGATCAACATAACACCACCCCTACAATATTCACCTTATCTCTCTTCAAATTGGTGGCAAAAGTGCTGGTAAGTTTGTCATGAAAACCAAGTTTCTCAACCTTTTGGCAAAAGGCAAGGCAACCAACATCCTGAAATGATTTCTTAATGATCGGTGAAGAAATGATCTCTTGTGCTGTAGTGGGATCATACCTGTTGATCTGACCTCCCTTGTGCCTCTTTGTCTCAGTGGTTTCATAATCCATAGCTAACCCTAACTCAATGGGAAGGGGTCTTAGGGTTTAGTGTAGGGAAAAACAGGGGATTTGGGCAATTTTTAGGAATGAAGGGAGATGAAGGGGTTAGGGGTCACCCCAATTCTTGGGAAAATTTAGGGGGTAGGGATATATGTTAGGAAGTAGTGAGAAGTGACATTTGAGGGAATGTGTGAAGGAAAGGGTGTCAAAAGGGGAAAACACAGTCCTAGCCTAGGAAAGTGTAGTCTAGGCTAGGGTTTGTGGGAAAATAGTGCAAATGAGGGATAGGGGTGTGGGGAAGTCTTAAAGGTATTATATGGAAGGTTGGGGAAGTTACTAGAGCTTTAAAATTAGGGTTTTTCTCAACAATTTGTCAATGAGATTATGAAACCAAGTAAATGCAACCAACACCCTAAAAGAGGGAATTGATCTTTCCAAGAATGAAAAAAAGTTAAAAGAGGTAGTTTAATGACCCAATTACTTGTATTTGATACAATGGAACTTGATATTTGATGTAGAAACCACTAGAATGAAGTTTTTTCCTCCTTTAAGAAAGCACAACACCTTTTGGAAAAAGCGCAACACTGCTAGTGAAAAGCGCATCACAGGAGGAAAATGAGCACTTTGATGGCAAGGAATGGTTGATATGAGGGTTAAAATGGTATTTCTTGGTGGAGTGATGTATTTTGAAGTTGATATGAGAAAATGAAATTCTCTTTTGGTCTTTAAATAGTTTGGAAATCGATTTTCTTCTTTAGTGGTGTAGTGACCCCACCATGTTCTTTCACTTTTTGATTTGGAACTGCAACTTTTAGAACCTTTTGAAACATATTGCATCATGATAGAAATGAAATTACACTTTTGAAACTTTTATTGAACAATTTTCACTATTAATACTCCTTCAATGTTGAATTTGATGGTAAAATGACCTATTTTTATGATTTTGACCCTAATACCTAATAATGACACTACATGAAATGAGTTGAATGATGACCATGGTGATGTGACTGAGATGGTGATGAATACATTTCAATGATAACTCATCACAATGAGTGATGGAAATGACGAAAAAATGGACTTGAAAGGAGTAGTAACACACCTAGAAACACTAACGAGTGACCAAATATTTGTTTGAAAACCTATTGAAACCATAAAAATTTGTAGTAGGACCCTATCAAAACCCTTGTAAGAGCACATTTGATCACTGATGACTAGAAATATTGGCAGGCACTAACATTGGCTCTAGATGGGGATGGCATCTCCTTAGGAGGTGTCAAGAACACTGTAGACCAAGTAGCCTTATCCATTGAGTATGGAGTCAAAAAAAAGAGAGCAAACTCAATATTGAAAACTGACTGACAAACTGAACTAAATTCGACTTAAACAAAACTTACTGAACTTACAAACCAATAGTCAATCAAATAAACCTTATGGCCTTCACCTCGGGCTTCAAGCCTCCATGATTAACTCCTTCACACTTCGAGAGAAAAGTAAAATGGTATGTACAATGATGATGAGAAACTTCAGAAATTTGATCAAAAGAGGTAGTGCTTGAGGAGCCTACCATTTACTGGTCCTCCTGCATAGTCTTGTCCATCCATTTCCTCCAACAAGTAGGCATTCTTCCCTCTTGAAGCTAAAATTCTATATGGTCCCTTCCACAAGTTTTCAAACTTTCCATGCTTTCATTTTTCTTAATTCTGAGCATCCCAATGGAGAACTACATCTCCCATATTAAAATCATCCACTTTTGTTTTCCTATCATACACTCTTTTAATCCTTTCTTGAAGCTTAGAAGTGTTTTAAAAAGATTTCTCCTTGGTTTGTTGCAAATGAATCATTTGGTTTATCCACCGTTGAACATCATTTGGTTCAATGGAAACTTCCAACAAAATATTCATGACTGGAACAACAAGAGAAGTAGGAAAGACTATATCAACTCCATACACTAACTCAAAAGGAAACATGCCATATGGACTTCTTATTACTTACTATATCTTCCCACAAAGCATTGATGAGTTTCTTGTGCCAATTTTTCTTATTTACTTCCAGCATATTTTTTATAATATTGACCAAAGACTTATTCAAAGACTTGGCCAGTCCATTTCCTTGCGGATAGTATGAAGTTGAATGACTCAATTTGACATTTTACTTCTCAAAAAATTCCATCATATTTTTGGACTTAAATACAGTTGCGTTATCCATGATTATCTTCTGTGGAAAACCAAATATAGATAAGATATTAGATTCCATGAATTGAAAAATTACCAAAACAATAGCTTACCTGGTCGGGATTGCCTCAATCCACTTTGTAAAATAGTCAGTGGCTGTCAAAATCCACTTGTGCTAGGCAAAAGATGAATGATGGATCTCACATTTGAAATCGATACCCCATTGCTGAAATGGTGCCTGAACTGATCAAATGGGTTGCAAAGGCAGCAAGAGCAACTTCCTCTTCCCTTGAAAAATTTGAAATTCATGACATCTCATCATGGTCTTGTATACGTCAGCAAATAGAGTGGGCCAGTAAAATCCAAATCTCAAAACTTTGTTCGAAAAAGTGAAGGAATTGGCTCGCAGGACCATTTTTATTAGTGGGACCTAGTTTGGAAAAACGGGGTCTAAAACCTTCCAAGAGTGTATTGAGGCATCAAACGAAATTTTTTGGGCATAAAAATATGTCGCTTTCACTCAAATCCATTTCATGTTATTCTACACACAGGTATCTTTCCAACGACACATGAATTGCGCCAATCAAAGTTCGTATGCAAAATTTATGCCACTCATAAATTGACCTTCCTGATTTCACACCTATAGTTTGGGAGAATCTCATGTCAGCTCCCATTATTCATGGAAAAGGGGCTAGCCATGTGATTATGATGAAAAAAATCTTAAAGAGTTTATATTGTAACTCTAGTTAAGAGTTGATGTAGTCAAAATTAACCACTAGTAGGCTATCGGATTGTGTTATAATTGGGTCACTAGGAGGAAGAGGCATTCCATTTTTCTTCCGAGAGAATTTTGTTCCATAGCTGAGTGGAGATAGCCAGGAGAGATAGGAGCTAGAGAACACAGAGAGGATTGTGCACTGTAGCTATCCACAAGCCACAGGAATTACGTTCTTGTACCTGCAACCATTTTTACAGACAGAGAAAGAGAGCGAAGCGACCTCACCTTCCAGCTAGGTTTTCTCCCAAAAGGGTTTCCTAAAGAGCATATCTTGTGTCTTATGTGTGTGCGCGAGCTTATTTTTTAATTCTCTACTTTTATGCATTATTTATATTCACATGCATGCATTGATTATAGTTAAATCTATAGATCTTAAAGTTAATAAAGTTGTAAGAGTGTAAATTTTTAGTATTTTAATATATTATTATCAGGTTTTTTGTGATTAACTATCCAATGGAATATCCACGGTAGTTTACAGAACATTCATCATGACATAAGACTCGGCACAATCCATTAATTCACACTCCTTGCCATCATTTAACATTAATTTTGGATATCATGTGTCAATAAATCACTCTGCCACCTTTGCATTCCCTCGCAACATGTCCCAATTATATTAGTAATTGCACCTAAAAACGAGGAGTTAACAGTTAAGACTCACTAAATGGATTTATTGATCAAGACATATTTCCCTAAGTAAAATAAACAACTAACTACTAGAAAGAAGAGAGAACCAATTTGCAATGATACCTTCAAATCACTTGCTCACGTAGATGCAAATTTTCACTAGTCAGCTATGTACCAGAGGTATTTGAATCTGTCATGAGATGAGAAGAGAAAGAATAGAATTTAGATCATAGAACTAGAAAACACAACATGAATCCCTAAAGAATTTAATTTTAGAGGAATAGCCTACTTGTGTGCATGAAATTTTGACCCAAAAAACAAAAATTGTCAAGATTGGAGTAAAAAATAATCTAGCCCCCTAATCCCAAAAGCATTTAGAAAGTTATTTAAGATACTAGAACCTAAAAAGATACTTAATTTATCTGAGGTTGATAATTTCTTGGACTCCTAGGTGGGTGGAATGAACATTATTTATGAGTTCATCATGCCTTCGGTACAAATTCCTTTTGACATTTCTTTCTTAGATATTTTTGTTGACACCTAATCCTTGGGATTAGGTGAATATGTAAAATAATGTAAATAGAAATTAAGGAGAGATGGAATAAGAAGAGACACTGGGAGATAAATACCAAGAGTCTCTCCCTCCATGTATATATTTATGATCACCCTTAATGCAAAATCACAATTCGCATTGTGGAGTTACCTTTTGGACTGACACGGTATTAAAGCCAGCTCCATTTTTAGCTTTTCTACCCTTGTTGTAACTTCCTCCCATTTTTCCTATTTTACAGAACTGGCATTCTCTGCTCCCATTTAGAGTTTCTTCATGGAGATGTTGAACACATGAGGGTGTTGGGGAATCAAATATTTGTTGCTTGGAGGAGCTGCGAGGACATTTGAGCAGAGGTGCACGAATGGTATGCTGATTTTTTTTCTCCATTACTGTGTTAAGGATGTCTGTATTGTGCTATTGAGGAGTGGATGCATGTATTGTGCAACAATTTTTATTTTTTATTTTTAATTTTTAATTTTTTAATTTTTTAATTTTTTAATTTTTAATTTTTTAAATTTTTAAATTTTAATTTTTAATTTTTAATTTTTAATTTTTTAATTTTTTAAATTTTTAAATTTTAAAATTTTAAATTTTAAATTTTTTAAATTTTTTAAATTTAAATTTAAATTTAAATTTAAATTTAAATTTTATTTTTTTTAAATTTTTTTTCTATTGTAGCTCCCACTACACCGTCACTCCCGCATAGTGTGCATAGGTTGTTAGAACCACTTTGGATTATTAGTTTTCATATTTGTTGCTATTATTTTATCTCCGTAATGTAATGAAGACTCATTGGTAGTTCTGTGTCTGAAACAGAACATGTGATTGTATTGTGTTTTGAAGAAGGAACATGTGAAGACTCGCCAAGACAGACTATAATCTTCGTATTGTAATGAAGACTCACTGGTAGTTCTGTGTCTAAAGTAGAACATGTTATTCTACTCCCACAACACTGGCATCGAAACTCCCACAACACCGACACCATCTCTCCCACAACATACACTCATCGACCTCCCACAACATATGCTCCTCCATACGTGTTGTCTCCATTATAACGCTCCTCTCCCACCACACTTCTCCCACCGCACCGGTCTCCCCATACCACACTCCATTTTGGTGCCTCCATATAAATTTTGTCCAACGCATCAAACCATGGAAGCTATGCTCCGTACCGATGGTATCCCTCCATGGAAGCTATGCTCCATACCATTGCTCTATCAACATACCACTGGTTGACTCCCAATTCAATACCGCACTCCCCCATATAATAACTACCCCAACTAATCCCTACCCCACATTCAACCTCCCCCAAATTCAATCTTCCCATTTACCACTTGCCCCATATAATACCTCTGTTGTATATATATATATCAAAATTGTTTTTTTTTACAAAATTACCACCAAAACTGCATTTTTCACAGTATAGTGGCAACAAAGTATAATTTTTTTACATTGTACATATATTTGAAATGCATTCATTGATATCTATTATTAGAGTAGTTCTCTCGGGAAAAGAGAACTATCCTGAATTTTCAAGGAAGATAAAACACACTCTCATTTTTAATGAGTTATGGAGAGGATTTTTAAAGGAGAAGGAGGCAATGCACCTGCAAATCCCACCTCAGACAAGGAGATCATCATTTGGGAAAACAAGAACAAAAAGGACTATGCCTTGATTGCAGCATATGTAAATGAAGAGGTGATTCACCATATTTCACCATTCTCAAACGCTTATGAGGTATTGAAGAAGTTGAAATAATTTTATGACACACTCTCAACTTGAAGTTTTCCAATTGATGATTAAAATATTCAGTTTTGAATTGAAAAATTATGACCCTCTTGCTTTAGCATCAAAAGTAAGATCTATCATGCATGATATTAAAAACACTAGTGTTGAAATAGACATACGTCTCATAGATTATGTCAAGGCACTATATCCCACTTACTCACATTATCTTGAGTCGTTGCAAGGAAGTGGAAATCTCCAGGAGATTAACTTTGACTCCATTGAGAAGAAGTTTGTTGAGAGAGAAAATGATTTTGGGAAGAAGAAAACTCCTTAGTCCTCTGAAGAAGTTGTGTGTCTTGCACATAGAGAGAATAATCATGCTCAATATTCTTCTAGAGGAAGAGGAAGAAGAAATCTTAGAGGCAGAGGGGGGGGCAGAAAATTTCAGGGAGAAAATTTGGATCTTCATTACATACGTTGCAATAGAGATGGTGTTGGAGCAGGGTCTCCTGCAAGCTGTGAAATTGGTCCATTTTGTGTATTTTTTGATTATATTTAGTCTAGCGTAGGGATTTTGGGGTGGGTAAAAGCCTCTAAAGCATTGTAAATGGGTCAAGGGTAGACCAAGAGTCCGCAAACCATGGTTTGCAGACCATTGGATGCATAGGATAAAATAGTATAAGTAGTTGAACCTTTTTGAGTTGTAAGACAGACTAAGAATGATAAGAGATTGCTGCTAAGTTCGAATCGATAGATCTTGTCAGGGTTGTTGGGTAAGGACTCTTGCTGCTATGTGCGCAGAGGTCCTCTATCCTACTGTGTGCGGCCCCTGTTGCTGTTTGTGCAAGTTGGGTTTTGGGGTATTGTAAGTAGATTTGAAGGATTAATGAATGCAGAAGTATTGTTGAATATCTGAATCCATTGGAATTACTGTGATATGAATCTATGATGTTTGATTACTTAATATATGCTGCTGTATTATTGATTTAAGCTTCGAACATACTTGTGTTACTTATTTATGCTGTAATCTGGATTTCTTCTGTTTTACTTCATACCAGAATATCTGGAATAACAGCGTTATCATTATGTGAGTTCATGATATGTTGATTTCTGTGAGTATCATTACTGTTGCGCACGTGGATGCAAAGGGAATATGTAGATATAGGCTCTGTGATACAAGATCTGGTCACTATAAGGTTGAATGAAGCTCTGATTGACTTACCTACCCTATCCTAAGGTGCAGAAACCTGGTTCCAGCACCCACCCATACTACTTTGTGTGAGACATTGGCCTGCGCAAGCAGGTCACTGCCGAAAGGGCCAGTAGTATAGGGGTTTGTTGGCAAAACTTGAACATCCAAACCTAGGTCAGGACCCCTTGAGCCAACAAATGGTTCCGTTGTCGGGACCTAGAGAATTTTGAGAGAGGGATCGGGTAATTCCAAGGCCGTACTAGAAGCCTGAGAGAAAGGAAATTGATGAATGGTTTGAACATCAAGTTCAGGAATTTGCCGTAAAAGAAAACCGCAGTGAGAGGTTGACCGCAATAAGTACATTTTCATAGAGATGTATGAGATCATCTTTGTAACGATTATGATCAAGCTCCAGGATTGGCTCGCAAGGTTGGTGGAATTTTAGAAGTGTTGGAAGGACGACCGAGTCACAGCGTGGACCCCCGAACTAATCGAATAGTTAGAAAAGACTGATAACACCATCACTCGCACAGTGGACCATTGGGTAGATAGTGTGTTAGGAGGATTTGTGACAGAATTTGCCATCGATCAGTTTGTCTCCTACTATGAAGCAGAACGAATATTCTTCAAGGGGTTCCGAGGTAAGTTTCTGAAGACCTTATCATTGCTGATCAAGATATTATTATGCGAAAAGAGTATTCTGTGTAGCCATATTGAGTGAATGACCTCTGATCTGGATGGAAGTGCAACACGAAGTGGAAAATAACCAACCTAGAAGGAGATATATTGGTCTATAGTTTGGTAAGAGAAGCAACTTTGTAGAGTCCTCCATCCACACTGCTTTCAAACTAGCCTAGAGGTAAGAATTCACCTACACCCCTGCCATCGGAAGACGACATGGTTGCGCACATGAAGTTGCCGACCTTTAAGGGTGTAGGGGATGAAGACATGGACCAATTCTGGTTTGTCGTAGGATCTATATGGATTGTGCAGAACGTAGCTAGTGATGCGGTGAAAAGGGCACAACTTTCCCTTGCCTTCGAAGGAAGAGCTTTGGACTGGTACATGGGATACATCAGCCAAAATGAAAATGCAACCATTGAAGATATTAATAAGGCCCTGAAACAACAGTTCAAGAAACCTAAGTCCTACTCCCAAATCATGGTTGATCTAAAGAATTTCAAGCAAGGGCCTTCTAAATCTATGTGGGAGGCCGATCAGTGACTAAAGAAGGTGATCAGAGAAGGGGGATTCCAATATGATGATAGAAATCACACAAAATGGTTCATTTCTATGTTGCTACCTCACCTGCGCGTGTCTATGGGGCACCAAAATTTTGAATCACAGGAGAAAGCCTTGGAGGGTGCCATGAAGTTAGAAGCTGCGTTGCAGGACGAGACTCAGCTGGGCGTCCAACAGATCCAGGGACAGATGGAAGCGATGCACATAGAGATCCAAAAAATGCGGAAGGAACGGGGGGCAGAGGCTAGCCCTGAGTGATGGTGCATACGATGCCGAGTGAATGGTCATACCAAGGATAACTGCCCTTTGTTAGCAGACTATATGCAGGCTGGGGGGCCTAGCCCATTGCGCCCTAAGGAAATTACGAGACCCAGTGGGCCAGCGCTATGGTGCGATGATTGTCGCGTTGCGGGGTTGCACGATACCAACCATTGTCCCCACCTGGCTGCATATGTTTGAGAGGTAAAGCAGCAATGGTGTAGGTTTTGCAGATCGGTGGGACATGATGAACAAAAATACCGGACATATGATTTGATGATTGATCGAGGAAAATTATATAGAGTACAATCATACCCTACGTCGCCAAGAACCCCTGCAGGCATAGGTGGCTCTCTATCAAGGGGCAAGGGAGGGGGTCGAAGTGGAAGTACAGGTCGGGGATGAGGAAAGCTAATTTGTTATAACTGCGGAGAAGTAGGACACTTTGCAAGGGACTGTTCGAACCCTACAAGGCAATCCTGCTGATATTGCAGACAACTAGACCATGCGATTGAAGATTTCCTAATCTTGATAGCAAAAATGCAGGAAAAATAGCTGACACCTACGCGGAATGTGCAGAGAGTTAAGGTTGAGCTGCGAGACAAAGATCAAAGTGTGAATGTTGTAACACGCAGTGGGATGGCCACCAGGGGACTTGACGAGGAGATTGCAATGGAACCTCTGATCTGACAAGCTGTTATTAAAAAATAAGGTTTGGACCTAAAAAAGGGAAAAGAAAAATTTGTTGCAGCTCGCAAGGACTTTGTTGATGCAGAGGCAGCTACTGCTCGAGCACCTCCAAACCTCAAGGCAGATGAGGAGGTTGAGCCTTTTTTGCAGGCATGTATGAAGCTGCTGCGCAACCCAAAGGCTCTGGAGAATCTTGAGGTATTAATAGATAGTTGTGCAGCGCGACCCAATCTACCCCCGAAGGTCAAGGACGTGCACAAGCTATACAGGTATAAGAAACACACCAGAAGAGAAATGCGGTTAACTGCACAGATTGGTGACTATGAAATGAGTCAAGTTATTTTGGACCTAGGGTCTGATGCGAACGTGTTACCTAAACAGACTTGACAATGAATGGGAGAGCCTAAGTTGGAATTGTCCAATATTTAGCTGCGCATGGAAAATCAACAGAAAGTCATCCCACTAGGAAGGTTGTCTAAAATTACGGTGGATATCGCAGGAGTAAAGGCTCGAACCGACTTTGAAGTAATTGAAATTGTAGAAAATGTGGACCCCTAACCTGCGCTCTTAGGGCTGGACTGGGCCATAGATATGGGCGGTATCATCAACCTCAAAAAGAGAAGCATGGTGTTTGAGAATAATGGTACAAGGGTGATAGTACCATTATATCTCGTGGAAGGTGAACGATACACAGAGTTGGTGCATGATGAAGAGGAGGTGGATCACCTTTACAAGTTGATTGTGTGGGACGAAGATTGGATCAAACCCACGGCAGAAGGAGTACTCTGCTGGGAAAAGGATTGTGAATGCTTCTTTGACTCTGATGAGGAGATGGAGAATTGGAAAAACCGGTTGCACGATGTCTCGGTGCTGCGATGTCTTCAAGTCACAAGGGACTTCCACTGCATTTCCTTAGAGGTAAGAGACCTACCCTACTTTGATGGTTTTGGTAGCATTAAGGAATTTTTGTGAGCATTTGAAGTAGAGGTTCCCAAGGGATGAAGGCTACGGGCCCTTAAGCTAGCCATGCATGGAACACCTGCTCGCTGGTGGGAGACGCATGAGGAGGCATTCCAGGATTGGGATGAATGTCGGGATATGATGATCCTGCGATTTTAAGCCCCAACCGGCGTGTGGGTCAAGACATTCCTTTAATCAGAAGATCCACATAAATATCTGTTTGCATGGGAAGAACATTGGTGTGACGGGATGACTAAAGAGTGGGTTCACTTACTGATTCATGACCTAGGGCCGCTTCCATCTGCATGGTACTTAGATGCGGAGCTACATCGGCGCACCTACCACTGGGGGACGTTGAAGGACGAGTTCCTAGGAACATTTGGGTTAGTACGCGGGACCGAGGTGCTTGACGTAGTCCTGCAAGACATTGAAACTAGGGTGTGGGGTGAATTGAACCTGTTTATCGCACCGGAAATACCCACATGGGAAACGCAGATACCAAGGCTAGTCATTTACCGCAACCTAGCCCCAACAGAGGGTAAGGATGATCCACGAGCTGCTTCTGAGTCAGAATTGGAAGGGGTTTGCATGACTACTGAGCCGGTTAGGCTGCGAATGGGTAGGAATGGGACGCACCCTACGTTGGCTAAGAATAGGGATGCAGATACAGAAGGTGGAGTTATCATATATTCGATGACTCTCAAAACAAGGAAATAGCTACGGTCACTCCTCGGCCATAAAGGGTATTACAGAAAGTTTGTTGGGGAATATGCACTACTTACAGCGCTTATGAGAGACTTGTTTACGTAGGGGGTCCGGTTCGGTTGGGATGACACCTGTCGGGAAAACATGTCTTTGATTGTGAAGTACCTTAGGAACAAGCCTGTGTTGGGGGAGGATGTGCAAGAGGTGTGGGTGTTTATTCCAAGCTCAGCAGGTACGCTGAGTGCACATAGGGAGCAAAAAGTGACAGTTGGAACAGTAAAATTGGGTAAAGAGGAGAAGTTACTGTTGAGTGGAGCCGGCGGCTGGCAATTAATGGGGCGATTCCTTGAGATTTTTTACCGTTTACTTGATGGTAAGCTCCGAGTGAAATTTAACCTACCGTTGGATGACTATAGGCACATAAAGTAGGATGGCTAGCTTAGACAATAGTTCCGTATTACTTCCGTAACCTGTATGTAGTTTTTCTATGTTGCACAGTTTTCTGGGCCTGTAGCATCCTTTTCATGGCAAAGCAACCCACTCTCATTGCCGATAGGCCCCCAGAATCAAGAGTCCCCGTTCCCACTAAAATAACAGCTTCTAGTCCCACGAAAGCTTCAGTACCTACAGAGCTTGAACGGGAGGAAGTCATGATTGGGTCGGGGGATGAAGAAATCAATAGGATAATTGCACTCTGGCTCCCTGGGTGGAGGAGTGGCTTCATCCCTGGAAAAAAGAGCACCGAAGGGACCAACGCAATAGAAGTGACCTCCCCTATCAATCGTAAGGAAACCACAGGACCAAGCGAGAGGGGCTTGGACGCAGCCGCGGAAAGGGACTCACAACTGCCACAGATCGTTGATAAGGATGCCAGGGCCGGTCTGCAGCTGGCACTAAGCATGCAAGGGATGAATAATGAAGCTACCACCTCCCTCCAAAATACAAAGCAGCCGGGCGAGCCTAACAAGGGGCCCCGAAAAAAGTAGTGCGCCCAATGCCAGGAATATGATGCGACGGTCACGCTATTTGACGGTGACCTCAAACAAATCACAGACACAATTACACTAGGCACAGAGGATAGATGGGCAACCATAGAGGAACAACAGAAGGCTACAATTGACACCTTTTAGACTAAGCTCCGCGCCCTCCAGTGGAAGGTAGATATGCTACAGACCAGTGTAATTCAGAGATGGGCTCCCTTGGCAATCAACTGTACCGTGTTAGCACCGAAAGAAAGCCATCTCTACTCTTTGCCTAGCACTGCCCTTGTAGGAACCCAAATCCAAGTAGATACAGGGGTACACTTGGATCTGGCTAAGTTTCCCAACAAGGCATTACAGGGTCTCCACACTGCCGTGATCCAGGAGACCCACCGACGATACCTGGAGGTGCATCAACAGCTCGGTATGGCCAAGCGGGCCATCATGTGGAAAGCCACAGAAAAATCCCTTGCTATATCGCAGCAGGTGGAGCTTGAAACAATGATCCACCAGCTCTGCATGGAGGTTCTGGATAGAATCCCGGTCGCAACTACACCTCAGGCCAAGGTAGAAAGTATGGTTACAGCAGTAAAAGTGTCTCGGACAGAAATGTAGATCACCAAGGCACAACTAGAGAAGAAAATCTCTGACTTACAGGCCACATTGCAGCCTACCACACCACTGGAGGTTCGAGCCCAATGTGTTGCTCTGGTGGCTGAAGCTACGAACACCATCACAGGGCAGATTTCTCAGGGCGCCTAGTTGCTAGAATCAGCCATGCAACTCTAGACCATGGTCCAGTTCAACCTGGTCCTCCGAAAGGTCAATCAGGACTTACAACAACAGGAAGAAGCTTTCGCACAGGTCGAGGCTACATTGCCCACCTTGGTGCCTGCACAACGGTTAGCACATTTGCAGACCAACAACACTCTCCAGGATGTGATTGAGAAACTCTGGCACAAGAAGCACGTCATCGAGGAATGATTAAAGCCATGGGTTGCCAAAACCCTCCAGCTCTCACAAGATGCCGATGGCACGGTCACGCGACTAAACCAGACATTGGAAAATGTCACCGCAACAACCAAAGGGCCAACATCCCAAAAGCTTGTGGACCTCGCGCAGAGTGCCGCGGCCCAGAGTCAAGAGGTGCTTCCTCCACTAATCGCCGCCCTCAATGCACTATGCGCGCAGGTGGAGAACCTACCATCGCAGTGACTCGGGATGAGTCACAAGATTGTGTTGGGGGACTGTTGGAATAGGGTCTCCTGCAAGCTACGAAACTGGTCCATTTTGTGTATTTTTTGATTATATTTAGTCTAGCGCAGGGGTTTTGGTGTGGGTCAAAGGCCCTAAAGCATTGTAAATGGGTGAAGGGTAGACCAAGAGTCTGCAAACCACGGTCTGCAGACCATTGGATATATAGGCTAAAATAGTATAAGTTGTTGAACCTTTTTGAGTTGTAAGACAGACTAAGAATGATAAGAGATTGCTGCTAAGTGAGAATTGATAGATTTGGCCAGGGTTGTTGGGTAAGGACTCCTGCTGCTGTGTGCGCGGAGGGCCTCTATCCTGCTGTGTGCGGACCCTGCTGCTGTGTGCACAGGTTGGGTTTTGGGGTATTGTAAGTAGATCTGAAGGATTAATGAATGCGGAAGTATTGTTGAATATCTGAATCCACTGGAATTACTACGATATGAATCTTTGATTTTTGATTACTTAATATATGCTGCTGTATTATTGATTTAAGCTGTGAACATACTTGTGTTACTTATTTATGCTACAATATAGATTTGTTATGTTTTAATTCATACCAGAATATCTGGAATAACTGCGTTATCATTATGTGAGTTCATGATTTGTTGATTTTTGTGAGTATCACTGCTGTTGCACATGTGGATGCGAAGGGTATCTATAGATATAGGCTCTGTGATATAAGATATGGTCACTATAAGGTTGAACACAGCTCTGCTTGACTTACCTAACCTCTCCTAGGGTGCGGAAACCTGGTTCCAGTACCCACCCATACTACTTCGGTTGAGGCTTTGGCCTGCGCAAGTAGGTCAGTTCTGAAAGGGCCAGTAGTATAGGGGTTTGTTGGCAAACCTTGAACATCCGAACCTGGGTCAGGACCCCTCGAGCCAACAGATGGACATGATGCATCCACATGTAATCTTCCTTGGGACATAATTGAGGAAGAAAGAAATGAAGCCAAAGGTAAAACCCATGACAAAGAGAAAGGTAAAGCACCTGAATCCATTCATTATGTTGTGGCACATTGTAATATTAGAGTAAATGAAGGCTTGTTCAATGCTTCACTTGCTTCATGGAAAGATGATTGGTTGCTTGATTCAGGAGCAACATGGCACATGAATTTTAGAAGATATTTTTTTTGAAGAATTTACTAACAATGTTGATGGAGTAGTGTACTTTGCAGACAAATTAAAACTGAAGCCATCAGGGCTTGGCATAATCAGGCTCAAATTGTCTGGTCTTCCACACTTTCTTCTACATTATTTTCTATACCTCCCAGAGTTGAGGAGAAAATTTATGTCTTTGGTCCACATCCACCAGCAAGGACACTCCATTCATATATTTGATGGCAAGGTTGAATTTAGAAAAGCATTAGATCACTCACTTGTCATGACGGGGAAAGAAGAAGAAATAATTCTAAAGCTACAAGGTACCTCTGCTCATGCACAAAACTTTGCATACAGTTCTCACTATGATGAAGGTAAATTTCCATCAAGTCTTTTATGGCATGCTATATTTGGACACTTAAACTATGAGAGCCTTCGATGTTTGAAGAAAAATGGTGTTACTGGTTTTCCTACAGTTACTAGGAAACGTAAGAAATGTGATGCTTGTATTCTAGGAAATCATAGCAAATAGTCTTTTCATGATTCATAGTCTAGAGCACATAGAAAAATTTCACTCATTCATTTAGATTTATGTGGCCCAATGCATGTTCCTTCTACAAATGGAAATAAATATATGATGAAATTTATTTATTACTACACAAGAATGTTTTGGGTTTATTTATTGAATAACAAATCTGATGCTTTTCAAACATTCAAGAAATTTCATGCATGGATTGAAAATGATGCACAAACTCATATTGGCTCTATTTGCACTGATAATGGAAAATAATACAATTGAAATGAATTTGAAAACTATCTTCACCAACATGGGATAAAACATAAAAGAATTTTTCCTTATAATCCCCAATAGAACGAAGTGGCTAAAATAATGAACATGACAATTTTAAATATGGTACGTTCCATGATGTTTTTCGAGAATATAAAATTGATGTTTTGGGTTGATGCAATTATATGTGTTGTGAATATAAATAATAGGTGTCCATCTAATGCTACTAGAAACAAGAATCCTTCTGAAATGTGGCATGGCCACATTCCTTCGGTAAACCATCTCAAGTTCTTTGGCTCCACTTGTTATGCCTTGATACCTAAGGAATAGAGAAAAAAACTTGGTGACAGTAGTCGTAAGTGTATCGTCTTTGGGTATTAAAATACCTCTAAAGAATATTGTCTCTATGATGAAGTTAATAAGAAGTTTATAATATCTAGATATGTCATCTTTTTTTAATCTTCCAAGGCTGACAATGTTGTTTAGCAGAAACTTGATCGCTTGGACAAATTCGGGCATGCAAAGTCATTTCAAGAATTTGATAATAAAATTTCACATATTGAAGGGGGGATTCCTATATTGGATCAATCCATGGAATATTCTTCTGAAGCACTCTCTCCCCAACATGAAGCTCCAACCATGGATGACACTTTCAGTGATGTGATTAACAAAATTGGGAGACTAAATCTTGATTCAACCCTAACTTAGTCAACTGAGAAGCCCGGGCCATCCCAGAAAGGTCCTCCAAAATGGATGACAAAGACACTTAAAAATGTTCATCCTGATGTGGTTGGAAAGACAGGAACAAGAAGTTCCACCAGGAAAAATGGAAGTGATGTAGATGATTCTGATTCACCTATTGCTATGGATGTTTCTTATGATCATGGACTGAATTTGTCTACAGATTGTGAACCAAATTCCTTCAAATAATCCACTTCTCATGATGAATGGAAATAAGTGATGTAGAAGGAATATGATGCCTTGATAAAGAATGGCACCTGGAATCTGGTTGATTGTCCATTGGGAACCAAACCAATTGGCTACAAGTGGGTCTACAAGAACAAGTATAAAGTTGATGGCTCACTTGAAAAACAAAAATCCAGGCTTGTGGAAAAAGGTTTTGCACACAAAGAAGGGGTCAATTATGAGGAGACATTTTCCCCTACAACAAAATGGGCTACCATCCAGACACTCTTTTCCTTGGCAGATCAAAACGGTTGGAAATTCCATCAAATGGATGTAAAAATTGCTTTCTTGAATGCAGATTTGAAAGAAAATTCTTTTATGTCCCAGACAGAAGGATTAGTTGTGAAGGGCCAAGAACACAAAGTATGAAACATTAGGGGAATTTTGAGGTCTAAAATGGGCCTCCTAAGGAAATTATAACATAATAGTGGAAATAATAAAATAAGATTGGATTGCATCATCAACTTTTATGGGGAAAAAGGAAAAAAACTATTTTTTCAACTCATATTTTCAACTTATTTCCCTATGGGCTTACTCAAATTTTGAGTGGGAACACTCGTTGGATGAAAAATTTGATTCCTCATCAAAGGAGTACCCATGTTTCATACCTTCGATGGACCATGCTACATGAAAAATGTGATTGCAATCACATTTTTTCATTTATTTCTCATTTTCGTGTAGAAGGGTCCATCGAAAGTATGTAACATGGGTACTCCTTGGATGAGGAATTAAATTTCACATCCAACGAGTACTCCCACTTGACATTTGAGTAAAACCTTAGGGAGATAAGTTGAAAATACAAGTTGAAAAAGTAGTTTTATTATTTTATTATTTTATTATATTTTTAATTTTTTACCCCAAAAATGGTGAATCATCCCCCATGGTTGACATCATCATCTTGAATCTTATTGGTTCTTATAAAGTTTATTTTGGTTGTACATTTTTCTTAGGAGGCCCATTTTAGACCTCAAAAATTCTCTAATGGCTTCTAAAATCCTTGTATGGCCTCAAGCAAGCACCACAAGCCTTGTATGAGAAGTTAACTAAGCATCTTTTGAAACTCAACTTCAAACATTATGATCTTGATAATGCAACTTTGTTTGTCAAGAAAGTTGGCAAAAAAATTGTATATCTTGTGGTGTATGCAGATGATCTTTTGATGAAAAGGAATAATGAGATCTACATTGCATTCATAAATAAGGAATTGAGGAAAGGTTTTGAAATCACTGACTTGGCCTATGTTCACTACTACCTTGGTATTGAAGTAACTCAACATCCAAAGTTTATATTCCTCTCATATAAGTACATTAGAGATATGTTGAATAGGTTTGGCATGGCTAAGTGAAATCCTTTGACTACTCCAACGGAACAGAATTTAAAGCTCACATCCATTGAAGGAAAAGAATTTGAGGATGCAACAAAGTATAAATAACTTGTAGGAAGTCTCAATTGTTGGGTGTGGAGCGTGATTATCTTGTTTATTTTGTATCACAACATTGGGCCCATGTACCTTAATGGGGCGGCAATGCCGCCCGTAATTAAACGTTGCCTGGGGGATCCAGGGGGGGTAGTTGCGGCTTTATGGAGCCCCCCCCTGGTGGGGGGTTTCGGGGGCAGCGCCCCAAAAGCTAAAAACAGATGTAAAATTGCCTTGTAAAAGTATAGTAATTTCTAGTCAATCTGGGCCGTTCATTAGGCAGATGATCTGACAGTAGAAGTTATGTTTAGTTTAGGGTTTTTTGCCATAGAAGGCAACCCCTTGCTTTTATGAGGGTATTGTATTGCGCTTGTGTATTGTATGTGTTTTTCAGAGCAAGAAATAGATAGGGAGACTGTGAGAGAGAAAATAGGATATTACTGTGGATCTACTGTAGGTTGTGTCTCTTCATTTTGCTGGATAATAAAAAGGAAGGACTGACTGTTTGGGGTGGATGTAGCCCAAACTGGGTGAACCATGTATATCTGTGTCTCTCTAATTTTATGTGTTTTGTGTGCTTGTGTTTTCCACATATTTTATGTGTTCATTTCTCTGTAATATATAATTTTCTAACAACTGGTATCAAAACCGAAGGTCTATTTGGTTGGTAAACTCGCATGAAAGAAGGGTTCCTGGTTTGAGTGGGAGTAATGGCGGAAGATGGTAAGTTTAGGGTCGAGAAATTTAACGGCCAAAAATTCCCGCTGTAGAAGATGCAGATGGAAGATTATCTGTATCATAAATATCTGTACCTACCATTGAGCAGAAAAACAAAGAAGCCGACGACTATGATAGATGCAGAATTGGAGATTCTCGATAGAAAGGCACTCAGAACAGTACGGTTGTGCCTTGTGGCATCGGTAGCCTTCAATAGTTCGAAGGAAACAAAAACAGAGGGTTTGATTAAGGCATTGGCAAAACTATATGAAAAAACCTCGGCCTCAAACACGGTATTTCTTATGAAACGTTTATTTAATATGAAGATGTCAGAAGGTGGATCTGTTGCAGACTATTTAAATGATTTTAATACAGTTACCAGTCAGTTAAGTTCTATAGGGGTAAACTTTGATGATGAAGTTAGAGTTCTGTTATTGTTGTGCTCATTTCCAGAAAGTTGGAATGGTTTAGTTATGGCCATTAGTAAATTTGTCTCTGGATCTAGTACTTTAAAGTTTGATGATGTTTTCGGTGCTATCCTTAGCGAGAAAATGCGATGGAAAAGCTCTGGTGAGACATCGGGTAATGCTTTGGGTGCAGAGTTTAGGGGAAGAAAAATGGAAAGAGGAAAGAGCTCGGGATTTCATAGTAAATCAAGGAAAGGCAGATCCAAGTCCAGATCGGGGATAGTGTGCCGAAAATGTAGAAAGAAAGGACACCTGAAGAAAGATTGTAGATCTCAGAAGGGAAAAGAAGGAGATACATAACAAGAAAACAATCATGAAGCAAATGTGATAGGTGATGTGTTACAAGATGCTTTGATTCTTTCATTCGAAAATGTTACTGATTCCTGGGTGGTAGATTCAGGGGCCTTATTCCATGCCACACCTGATAAGAAATATTTTCATGACTATGTTCAAGGAGATTTTGGACAAGTTCGTTTGGGTGATGATAAACCCTGTAAAATTGTTGGAATGGGTAAAGTTCTTGAAAAAAAACAAAATGGAAACAAATGGCTATTAAAGGAGGTAAGGTATGTTCTAGATCTGAAGAAAAATATGATTTCAATAGGGCAGTTAGGCGGTGAAGGTTGTGTGACAAATTTCACAGATAAAACTTGGAAGGTCACCAAAGGAGCCCTGGTAATAGCAAAAGGCGAAAAGATTGGTACATTGTATTTATGCAATGGTATTTATAACTCTATTAATGCTTTAACTTCCAAAGGTGCAGATGCAACATTATGGCATCATAGGCTCGGACACATGAATGAAAAGGGGATGAAAATTCTTCACTCAAGGAATTTGTTGCCGGGTTTGAAGAATATTGATTTGGATTTTTGTGAGAATTGAATTTATGGAAAACATAAGAGAGTCTGATTTCTTAGAGTTGGGAAAGAAAAGAAGACAGAAAAATTAGAGCTTGTGCATACAGATGTATGGAGTCCTGCTCAGGTATCATCTCTCAGTGGCTCTTATTATTATGTTACTTTTATTGATGATGCAACTAGAAAAACTTGGATTTATTGTATTCAAAATAAATATGATGTATTTGATACTTTCAAGAAATGGAAAGCTTTAGTTGAGATTGAGACAGGAAAGAAGTTGAACTGTCTCAGATCAGACAATGGAGGTGAATATTGCAACAAAGAGTTTGATAGGTACTGTTTAGAGCATGGAATTCGCGGAGAAAAGATAGTTCCACCGAAAGGATGAACAAAAAAATCAGGAACGTGCAAGGTGCATGAGATTGCATGTATGAGATTGCCTTTACAATTTTGAGCAGATGTTGTAGATACTGTTTTTTATCTAATAAACAGAGGGCCTTCAAGTTCCTTAGATGGTGGTATTCCGGAGGAAGCATGGATAGGTAAAAAGGTAAACTACTCTTTTTTAAAGCCTTTTGGTTGTGAGGCCTTTGTCCATATTAGTAAATAAAACAGAACAAAACTTGAGGCAAAATCAAAGAAATTTACCTTTATTGGATATGGTGTTAATGATTTTGGTTATCGCTTATATGATTATGAAAATCACAAAATCATTAGGAGCAGAGATGTAATATTCAATGAAAAGGTATTATATAAGAATCAGTTGCAGGAAAAGAAACAGGAAAAAGAAAACAAGGAATACTGCAGGTTGATAGAATCAACGAAAAAGTAAAGGTGTACTAAGAAAATAGCCGTAATAATCAACAAAAACAACAACAACACCGCGCGCGAGGCACCTCAAACACCGAAAGTTGTGTTGAAAGATCTACCGAGATAAGTAATTTTCGACGATACTCTCCTTCATTATATTATTTATTGTTAGTGAGATTCTGGTGAACCCGAATGTTATGAAGAAACGATGCGGGGTGGCCCAAACGATGCGGGGTTGAAAGTGGAAGAAGTGGGAGCTAGCCATGGAAGAAGAGATGAAGCTCCTTAATGTAGCAAACTTGGGACTTAGTCAGGTTGTCTGCAGGTAAAAATACATTGCAGAATAAATGGGTTTACAGGCTGAAGGAAGAAGATGGAGGAAAACAAAGGTACAAAGCTAGACTTGTGGTGAAGGGGTTTGCACAAAAGAAATGTATTGATTTTGATGAAATATTTTCTCCTATTGTTAAGATGACTTTAATCAAAATTATTTTAAGTCTTGTAGTAGTGGAAGATTTACATCTTGAACAGTTAGATGTAAAGACAACATTTCTCCATGGAGTTTTGGAGGAAGAGAACTATATGGAGCAACCAGAAGGATATGAGGTCAAAGGGAAAGAAAAATTAGTGTGCAGTTTAAAGAAGAGCTTGTATGGCTTAAAACAGGCTCCAAGGCAGTGGTATCTAAAATTTTACAGGTTTATGTCTGAAGAAGGTTATCCTAGATGTCACTTTGATCATTGTGTTTATCTAAAAAATCAAAATGATGGCAGTTATATTATATTGTTATTGAATGTAGATGACATGCTTGTTGCAGGGTCTAACATGCAGGAAATAAATGCGCTCAAAAGAAAATTGGAAAATTCATTTGAAATGAAGGATTTGGGAGCTACAAAACAAATCCTTGGTATGAGAATGACTAGAGACAAGAAAAATAGCAAATTAACACTGTCTCAGAATGAGTACATACAAAAGGTGTTGAAAAGGTTTAATATGCAGAATGAAAAACCAGTTAGTACACCTTTTGCTAGCCATTTCAAACTTAGTAATGAGATGTACCCCAAGACCCAAGAAGAAATGGACTATATGTCTAAAGTTCCATATGCATCAGCAGTTGGAAGCTTAATGTATGCAATGGTCTGCACAAGGCATGATATTGCACATGCAGTGGGAGTTGTAAGCAGGTACATAAAAAATCTAGGAAAAGAACATTGGATGGTAGTAAAATGGATTCTTAGATATTTTAGAGGTACCACAAATCAAGAATTATGCTTTGGTGGTTCAAACATTGCTCTACAGGGATATGTTCATGCATATATGGCAGGTTGTTAGCCACTGATAAATTCTGTTATACCAAGAAGTGGCTAATTTTGTTATTCAAAACTTCAAGAGATAATTCCCTTTCAAAACCTATCATATTTGAAGCTTTTATGAAGATAACTAACCTTTAATTTAATCTTCACTGCTGATCCCTCTTATCCTAAAACATTTGCTATTTACCAAGAGAAAGACTGCTTAAAAGGCCTCATTTTCCATCATTTTCACTCCTACAACACTTCCATTTTCACCCATTTTTCCGCCACCAAATTACTATAAAAACCCTTCATTTTGGCCTCAAAATCTTCCAAAATCCCTTTAACACCTTTTTTTCTCCTAACATTTGGTTTAAAAATCTCCTTTTTTTGTTTTTAAACTCATGTGGTGATCATTTTTTAAAAAACTTCCCGGATTATCCACATTGCTAGAAGACAGGTGTCGACGTTTCGAATCCCAACGGGAATCCATGATTAGGACTTTCTTGAATGAAGAAAATGAGAAAAAGACTAAGACCATAAATATAGGTAGAAGAAGCTTTCTAGAAAAGAGCCGACCAAAGCTTATAATTTTTATATATTTATTAGTTTATTTTATATATATATTGTAATCCTAATTCAAAATTTTTTTATTTTATCAAGGTTAATAACCTATGTTATAAGGTTTATTTAAAAGAATAACTAATCTATAAAAGAATCTAAACAAACTAATATAGTTTCTAATTTATAATTTTAGAGCCTAGAAAATAATTAATAAGATAAAGATTTACTAAAATTAAAAATTATTGAAGGTGAATTATTATAAGTTAATTAAACAAAGGGCTAAATAAAATATAAATATATAATAGAATTAAAATGATATATCATTTTAATTTATTATATATCCAATTTTTTCTAAACCCTCAAATTGGCTTAAAAACCCTGTTTCTTAGCCTAAAAACATTTATATTACATTATATAGAACTTTAGCCCCCGAGGGCTTAGCTCCTATAATCTCCTGTTTTCATATGACCTTAAGGCCCGTAGTTGGGAATTTAAAGGGCCTTAAAATAATTCCCAAACCCTTATTTCCTTACTTTCCTTTGGTATTTCATAAACCCGATAGTTTAATGTTTTGGTCGAATATCGATCGTTGATCTAAACAGATCAACGACCCTCACTCCTCCTCTCGCCCGTTTCATTTCTCCCATACCTTTTCTCCTTTTTAATTTCCGCCCCGAGATTAGATCTCCACCGTCCATTTGATAGATCTGACGTTCACGATCTAACTCGATCATTCCAAACTCTCCATTTGAAAAATGACCCCGTTCCCTCTTTCAATCCTGACCGTCCAGTGATCAGATCCAATGATCGGAATTTAACCTGATAGGCCCAACTCCTTTGGGACCTACCTCCCGCCTCGTAAAACTCCCGTCCATTCAAAAACTTCCGCGTGGATCCCATTATCTCCCTGCCCTGCAACTTACCATGTCGCATTTTTTCCGCACTGTCGGATCTTGACCCTCCGATCCAACAGTTGATAATGCTTTTCGCAAAACTTTTGCGACTGCACATTAATCTCCAAAAGTTTTGCGAAATCGGCGGTTTTATAAAGGACGTGTGTCGCGCGATGAATCGTATCCCATTATTTTTGTGAAAACCATAAAACACTCCCAACGCTGCGCGAAAACCACTAAGGTTTTCCGCCATACCACTTTTCTCCATTGCATTGACGTTTCACCATCTAATCCTGGCCGTTGATTGATTTGATCTGACGGTTCACGTTGCATCCCGATCTCCAGTCTTTGCCTTTCATCTACTCTCCCAAAACGTCTCGCTGGGAAATCTTGGCCGTCAATTACTTCAATCCAACAGCTTTGATTGTGTTTTACCTTCAAGTCTTCGCCCTTTGATTTTTCCCGCGAGCATTCCATCAAGGCTTCTCCACCGTTGATCTTTGAAGATCGACGATCCTGATTCATTTTTCCCATCCATTGCATTTCCCCACCGTATGAACTCCCGAGCGCTCTGTCGCTTGATCCTGGTCATACATCGTTTAAAACCAACGGCCTAGATTACATTTTAACCCCCAAGTCATTTCCTCCATTTATCCTCCGAAGATCTCCTCACCTAATCGCACCATTCATATTTTTCATCCCACTGTCCGGACTTAATCTGACCGCCATTCACCCAACCGCCCCCAAATTGACCCCAACAAGCGATCCTGACCGTTGGTTAATTTCATCCAATGGTCACAATTTAACCTCACCTCCAAAGCAGCCTAACCTATATTTTCACCAGATTTTTCATAATTTTTTTTTATTTTACAGGTTATAAAGCTTTTCCACAGTTTTTTAAATGAAATGAAAGCCTGAGATGACGATCCGCAGGCAATCTTCCATGAGGAAAAGGGAATCTACAGGGTCCAAATCTAAAATTTACCCATGTCTCATGAACATTGGTAACGTTATAAAACCCTCTGCGCGCCTGCTACATAGCAAAAGCACAATCAAAGTTCATTTATTGAAGAAAATTAGCATTGAAGATAGGAGATCGAAGAGTATTAGTGTTTAAAGGTTTTAAGTAGAGTTTAAAGGGATTAAGGGCTAAAAAATAAAAAATCAAGTGCATGATCAACAGTCAGCAGAGTATGAAGACCTGAAGACAAAAATTAAGCCTAATTAGGCCTAAAACACAGATCAAAGGCAAATTAACAATGTTTTAAGATAAAACAAAAAAATATATCAGTCTGAAAGGCCTCCAGTGCCACATCAGAGGCTAATTGAATCCTCTCCAGCTACCGAAGATCCACCTGCAACATTCATAAATCAAAAGAAGGCCTACTTACTGCCCAGTTAGTGATATTTTGCCTAAAGACAACTGAATAGTTATTTTAAACAAAAGAAGATATTTCAAACTGTCAGTGAAGATATTGTAAAAATTAAATAGGCCTCGAAGTCAATCTTTTTGCCCATTAAAGGCTAAAATAGCAGAAACAGAGTTAATGAAGCAAAGTTGTAAATGAAATGCATTCCCGCCTTAAGCCTTGCATGGTTTTCACGGCTAGGAGTTGCATTTAGTGTAGAATTTATTACACTTCAATCCTAAAAACTCTTCCACCTCCTCATTTCTTCTACAAATACTCCTGAAGAAGATGAGAATTTGGTTGGTTGGTCACTAGTTGTAATACTGAAACTCTCTGAAATAATACATAGTCTGCCTGAAGTTGAAGAAGAAATTGAAGTCTTGGAAGCTTGATGATGTTGTGACATGCTTGTTCTTGAGAAGGATCTACCATTGGATTCATGAGCTTGGCTGTTGGTGATGTATTTTGAACTGTCTGATGTTTTTCCTGTTTTCATATTGTTCCATAAATGCTTACTACAGTAGGATGAAACGTTTAGGCTAAGAAATGACTTTTGGAAGCACCTTAGACCTATTTATCCTTCACTGTTTTATGTTTTCTTCTGCTGAGGTATTTTAGAGTCTTTAATATTTCTCTTCAGTCCTCATGCTTATTTATTTCACTAATAGTTAAAATAGTTGGTTTCAACATGATTTATGGTTTTCCCTGCTTGCTTTTTGCCACTTGAAAGTTGTTTTTGAAATCTCCTCTTGAAGTATCATTGTTTATAGTTAGCCAAGGAGGTCTGGTTTGATCATGCCCTTTGTCCCTTCTTGAACAATTGTTTTAAAGGTATTTATAGTTGTGATCATAGATGTGTTAGGTGTTCCCTCTTCTATGATTGCAATGATTAATGAATCTTTTATTTTTTCTGAAGTCATTTGAAATAAAATCTTTGAGGAAATAGGATGTGCTCTCGAATCTTATATTTTATTTTGAAAGTTGTCTTGAAGTCATCATTTGCTTAAAGTATGGTTTGTAAAATTCATGGTTAGCCCTGTCTATCAAATACCTCTTTATTGTTCAAGTTATGCTTTAAGTTCCCTTTGTTGAGAATTCCTTTTCTCTTTCCAAATCATTAATGTCCATCTCATTCACAAAACTAAAGGATCCTATGGCCAAGTTATATTTTCCCTTTGATATCCCATATCCATTGATAAGTTTTTCATAAACCCCTTCTTGACTCCATTTCCCAATGAATCAAACACTTCTCCTTTCCATCTATCTTTCCTAGAACTTTCATGTTCTTCTGGGCCAATTCAACCAAACAAACAAAAAACACTTTCACTTAATAACTAGTCTAAAACCAATACTCAAAAGCAAACAAGATAAACCTTTTCAAAAAAATAATTTGAGAGATCCCTCTTTGAGAACAGGAGGACTAGATCCTGGAACTCTAAAGATTGGTTCTGATGTTTCCTTGTCTTTTGATTTTCCAAACTATCAAAACACAGGACCCCAACATAATGGCGATCACGGTGGGACCTATTGAGTATATAGTTGCTTGAATATCTCTTAAACACTTTTTAGGCCCTTAGTTTGACAAAGAATACCCTGAGAATTGTTATCCCACCTCATCACCAACATAATGGCAATCGCGGTGGGACATACTGAGTTCATAGTTTCCTAGCCAGCTCTTATAGACTCATTAGTCTTTCAAAAAACCATAGAAACTCAGAAAAACCCAAAAATATTTCAGTTTGGCTTCATAGTAAACATGGTGGTGGACCATAAAACATTTTACCTCCAAAAAAGCTAAAAATTTCCACCTCGTGACTCCACTGGCCTCCAGTAGCCCTATTACTTCATTAGTCCTTGTAAAATCTCCTGGGAATGCTTTGAGCAAACCCAATCATGCTATTGGTGGACAACAAAGTTCAAAATCTTCCACCTCGCGACTCCACAATCCCAAAAGACCTAATAACTCCACTAGTAAAGGACCCTGAATTGGTTGATATGATATAGTGACCTTTTTATTACAAACATGGATTCAAGTATGGACATAGAAGCTAAAATAAACACATTATTGAACCTAATTGGAAAAATAGTGTACATACTTGATAAAATATTGGATAGGCATGAGGTTGATACCGATGTTGATTACTCAGAGCAACTTATGCCTTTCCCTGATCAAACTCAAACTCAACTACTACAAGATATAAACAATAAGCAAAAGATGTATGATGAGCAAGATTACAAAGAGAACAATGAGGAAGATTGTCAAGAAGGGATTGATTGCCTCCCTTTATCTTGTATTGCACTGTTAAGAGAAATTTACAACCAAAATGAAAATGTAAAAAGTAAGCAGTGCCCTGAGGAAAACATAAGCCATCTTGAACTCACAAAATCTAAAATAGGAGAAGAGACCACACAACTAGAGTCTCTACCTTTATTTCATGACTCATTTCAGATTATTAAAGAAGAATAGCATCCTAAAAATCTATTAGAAACAACTCATGAATACCATATTCTACATGACTGTCACAAAAATCATGAGGAGTTGTTTAAAACTGAGATAGATCAGGAAAAAGAAGAGAATCCTCAAAGTTTCCTTGCAAGCACAAGTAACGATTCCCTAGAAGAGGCTCAAGAAGACATCCAGCCTCAAAATCAGTCAATACAAGAGGACGAAGACTGTTGTACTTCTGTCCAAAGAAAAATAAAAATTCCTACTCTTTTGACAGAAGAAGAAACTGATCTAATATTAAACAAACAGCCAGCCCTTAGAACTTCATTAGAACAAAACACTACTGCTCATGTACCCACTAAACCTTGTTGTCTTAAAACATAAAATAAACTTGTAGATCAGCTAAAAGAAAAACAAACTGATAACCCAATATATTTTATTGGTGAAATTATGTATACTAATGATTTTTCAACTTCTGATTAGTCTGATGTTGATGATGAGCTCCAAACGGAAACTAATCATGCAGGGCAACCAATAGTTGATTGGTGTCATGAATTTCATTATCATCAGCTTGAAAGCAATAATCAAATAATGTGGCCCATCGGGAATAAATTTCACATAATTGGGAATCAACAATCTATTAGTTGTAATTTTGAGGTTAAAAAGGAAGAGGAATTTCTTGAGCAGGATGAAGATAAGGAGCCTTCTCCTGATAGGATTGAGGTAATAAAGGATACCCCTGCTCAAGAACATGATGATATCTTCATAGAGTATAGTCCACTAAATCAGAATCTCGGGACTTCAAGAGGACAACACTGCCAAATATGATGAGGAAGTTTTTCTTTCTCAAGAGAATCTTTACCTTGATCCAATGGAAAAAGAAGAGATGATTCTGGTAGAACCATGTCTTCCAAATACTCTTAACCTGTCATTATTTCAAGATACCTATGCCCACTTCTTGAAGGCATTTGAAGAAGGAATAAATGTTATTAGGAGCAGTGTATTACAAAAATAAAGAAGATTATTTATCACTGCTGATAAAAAACAAAAGGAATGGGAGTGGCCTTGTTTGTCCAGCCTGCCCAAAGAGATGAAGAAGGACCAATCATGGAATCATTTGCTGGATTGGTTGTACTGGAAAAGAGAGTTCATTAGCTAAATAAGAAAATATTCCAAATTAGATTAGGTTAGATAGGAAAGCAATAAAGCTCAACTTTGAGCAGTTAGTTAGTTGTTGATTTTTGTCTTGAAAGAAAAAGAAAAAATACAAAAACAATAGAAAAGAGAAAAGAGGGAAAATTGTAAAACAAGAAAGGTACGGCCCCATACCAAAAAGAGAGACAAAATTTGAAAGTGTGCAAGCTCAAATGCTACTCCTAAAGGACACACTTTTAGTTAGTCATACAACCTAATTATGACTAATTAGTTTTCAATTGACTGCTGATAGGTTAGTGAATTAGATAAGCCAAATAGTTCAATCTTGGCTTGTTAGTAAGGTAGATTAGGTTAGAAGAAAGAAGGTTCAAACTTGCTTAAAACTTGAACCAGAAAAAGAGAAAAGACAACTCAAAATTAATTCAAAATTAGAGCTGAAGAGATAATGAAGGAAGTTTTAATTTTCAGATCTTAAGCCTTCTCATTTTGTTTTAAATTTTATGCAAAATAACAATTTATGTGCAGCTTGTTTTTATGCCATATATCAGCAACAAGTTAGACTGTTCAATCTTGGCTTGTCTGCTTTTAAATTTTTGTTTTTGAATTTAGAGAATAAAAGTCTGTCAGACAGTCTAATCTTGACAGATAGTAGTTAGGTAGAGAAGCTTATGAAATCAACTGTTTAAAATGAGTTCATGGAGGAATAAGATTAGAATTATATTAGTTTTTTGTTTTTCAAATGAATAAAATGTTGTTGAAAAGAGTTTTCTAGTCTAAATGCACTCTGAAAAGAAGAAAAAATGTTAGGATCATTAGGAATGGGTAGGTAGACATGTTGTTTTGACAGAATTCCATTGTTTTAAATTGCTGCAGAGATCATCAAAAATAAAGGTTGCTGCCCAATGGATTAAGGCATTGGTTTAATGAAAGCTAGAGATTTGTAGCTGAGGTTATAGACACCTAAAAGAACCATCTGTCTTCCCCAAGTGGAGCCACTGTTAGCCACTGATAAATTCTGTTATACCAAGAAGTGGCTAATTTTGTTATTCAAAACTTCAAGAGATAATTCCCTTTTAAAACCTATCATCTTTGAAGTTTTTATGAAGATATCTAATCTTTAAGTTAATCTTCATTGCTGTTTACCTCTTATCCTAAAAAATATGCTATTTACCAAGAGAAAGACTGCTTAAAAGGCCTCATTTTCCATCATTTTCACTCCTACAACACTTCCATTTTCACTCATTTTCCCCCCACCAAATTCCTCTAAAAACCCTTCATTTTGGCCTCAAAATCTTCCAAAATCCCTTTAACATCTTTTATTCTCCTAACATTTGGTTTAAATATCCCCTTTTTCCTCTACCGAAACCCTCAAATTGGCTTAAAAACCCTGTTTTTAAGCCTAAAAACGCTCATATTACATTATATAGAACTTTAGCCCCTGAGGGCTTAGCTCTTATAATCACCTATTCTCATAGGACCTTAAGCCCTGTAGTCGGGCATTTAAAGGGCCTTAAAATCATTCCCAAACCCTCATTTCCTTACTTTCCTTTGGTATTTCATAAACTTGATGGTTTAATGTTTTGGTTGAATAGAGACCGTTGATCTAAACAGATCAATGACCCTCACTCCTCCTCCTACTCGTTTCATTTCTCCCATACCTTTCCTCCTTTTTAATTTCTGCCTCGAGATCAGATCTCCGCCGTCCATTTGATAGATCTGACGGTCACGATCTAACCCGATCATTCCAAACTCTTCATTTGAAAAATGACCCCATTCCCTCTTTCAATCCTGACCATCTAGTGATCAGATCCGACGATCAGAATTTAACCCGATAGGCCCAAATCCTTTGGGACCTACCTCCCACCTCGTAAAAATCCCGTCCATTCACAAACTGCCGTGTGGATCCCATTATCTCCCTGCCCTGCAACTTACCCCGTCACATTTTTTCCGCACCGTCGGATCTTGACACTCCGATCCGACAGTTGATAATGCTTTTCGCAAACCTTTTTCGACTGCACGTTAATCTCCAAAAGTTTTGCAAATTTAGCGATTTTGTAAAGGACGCCCGTTGCGCGATGAATCACATCGCATTATTTTTGTGAAAACCACAAACCACTCCCAATGCCGCGCGAAAACCACTCAGGTTTTCCGCCAAACCACTTTTCTCCATTGCATTGATGTTTCACCATCTAATCCTAGCCGTCGATTGATTTGATTTGACGGTTCATGTTGCATCCCGATCTCTAGTATTTGCCTTTCATCTACTCTCCCCAAACATCTCGCTGGGCAATCTTGGCCGTCAATTACTTCAATTCAATGGCTCCAATTGTGTTTTACCTCCGAGTCTTCACCCTTTGATTTTTCCCCTGAGAATTCCATCAAGGCTTCTCCACCGTCGATCTCTGAAGATCGATGGTCCTGATTCATTTTTCCCATCCATTGCATTTCCCCACCGTATGAACTCCTGAGCACTCCGTCGCTTGATCCTGGCCATCCATCGTTTAAAACCAATAGCCCAGATTACATTTTAAACCCCAAGTCATTTCCTCCATTTATCATTCGAAGATCTCCTCGCTTGATCACAACCGTTCGTCTTTTTCATCTGACGGTCCGGACTTAATGTGACTGCCATTCACCCAACGACCCCCAAATTGACCCCAGCAAACGATCCCAACCGTTGGTTAATTTCATCCAATGGTCACGATTTAACCTCACCTCGAAAGCATCCTAACCTATATTTTCACTGGATTTTTCATAATATTTTTGTTTTTTGCAGGTTATAAAGCTTTTCCACAGTTTTTTAAATGAAATGAAAGTCTGAGATGATGATCTGCAGGAAATATTCCATGAGGAAAAGGGAATCTACAGGGTTCAAATCTAAATTTTACCCATGTCTCATGAACATTGGTAACGTTATAAAACCCTCTGTGCACCTTCCACACAGCAAAAACACAGTCAGAGTTCATTTATTGAAGAAAATCAGCATTGAAGACAGGAGATCAAAGAGTATCAGTGTTTAAAGGTTTTAAGCAGAGTTTAAAGGGATTGAGGCCTAAAAAATAAAAAATCAAGTGGCTGATCCACAGTCAGCAGAGTATGAAGACTTGAAGACAAAAAATAATTCTAATTAGGCCTAAAACACAGATCAAAGGAAAATTAATGGTGTTTTAAGATAAAACAAGGAAATATATCAGTCCGAAAGGCCTCCATTGCCACATCAGAGGCTAATTGAATCCTCTCCAGCTACCAAAGAGCCACCTGCAGCATTCATAAATAAAAATAAGGCCTACTTACTGCCCAGTCAGTGATATTTTTCCTAAAGACAGCTGAATAATTATTTTAGACAAAAGAAGATATCTCAAACTATCAGTGAAGTTATTGTAAAAATTAAATGGGCCTCGAAGTCAATCTTTTTTTCCATTAAAGCCTAAAATAGCAGAAACAGAGTTAATGAAGCAGAGTTGTAAATGAAATGCATTCCTGCCTTAAGCCTTGCATGGTTTTCAAGGCTAGGAGTTGCATTTAGTGTAGAATTTATTACACTTCAATCCTAAAAACTCTTCCACCTCCTCATTTCTTCTACAAATACTCCTGAAGAAGATGAGAAGTTGGTTGGTTGGTCACTAGTTGTAATATTGAAACTCTCTGAAATAATACATAGTCTGCCTGAAGATGAAGAAGAAATTGAAGTCTTGGAAGCTTGATGATGTTGTGACATGCTTGTTCTTGAGAAGGCTCTACCATTAGATTCATGAGCTTGGCTGTTGGTGATGTATTCTGAAATGTCTGATGTTTTTCCTGTTTTCATATTGTTCCATAAATGCTTACTACAGTAGGATGAAAAGTTTAGGCTAAGAAATGACTCCTGGAAGCACCTTAGACCTATTTATCCTTCACTGTTTTATGTTTTCTTCTGCTGAGGTATTTTAGAGTCTTTAATCTTTCTCTTTAGTCCTCATGCTTGTTTATTTCTCTAATAGTTCAAATAGTTGGTTTCAGCATGATTTATGGTTTTCCCTACTTCCCTGCTGCCACTTGAAAGCTGTTTTTGAAATATCCTCTTGAAGTATCATTGTTTGTAGTTAGCCAAGGAGGTATGATTTGATCATGCCCTTTGTCCCTGCTTGAACAATTTTTTTAAAGGTATTTATAGTTGTGATCATAGATGTGTTAGGTGTTCCCTCTTCTATGATTGCAATTATCAGTGAATCTTTTATGTTTTCTAAAGTTTTTTGAAATAAAATCTTTGAGGAAATAGGATGTGCTCCCGAATCTTAGATTTTATTTTGAAAGTTGTCTTGAAGTCATAATTTGCTTAAAGTATGGTTTTTAGAATTCATGGTTAGACCTGTCTATCAAATACCTCTTTATTGTTCAAGTTATGCTTTAAGTTCCCTTTGTTGAGAATTCCATTTCTCTTTCCAAATCATTAATGTCCATCTCATTCACAAAACTAAAGGATCCTGTGGCCAAGTTAGATTTTCCCTTTGATATCCCATATCCATTGATAAGTTTGTCATAAACCCCTTCTTGACTCCTTGCCCAATGAATCAAACACTTCTCCTTTCCATCTATCTTTCCTAGACCTTTCATGTACTTCTGGGCCAATTCAACCAAACAAACAAAAAAACACTTGCACTTAATAACTAGTCTAAAACTAATACTCAAAAGAAAACAAGATGAACCTTTGCAAAAAAATGATTTAAGAGATCCCTCTCTGAGAACAGGAGGACTAGATCCCGGAACTCTAAAGATTGGTTCTGATGTTGCCTTGTCTTTTGATTTTCCAAACTATCAAAACACAGGACCCCAATATAATGGTGATCACGGTGGGACCTATTGAGTATATAGTTACTTGAATATCTCTTAAACACTCTTTAGGCCCTTAGTTTGACAAAGAATACCCTGAGAATTGTTATCCCACCTCATCACCAACATAATGGTGATCACGGTGGGAAATACTGAGTTCATAGTTGCCTAGCAAGCTCTTATAGACTCATTAGTCTTTCAAACAACCATAGAAACTCAGAAAAACCCAAAAATATTTCAGTTTGGCTTCATAATAAACATGGTGGTGGACCATAAAACATTCTACCTCCAAAAGAGCTAAAAATTTCCACCTGGTGACTCCACTGGCCTCCAGTAGCCCTATTACTTCACTAGTCCTTGTAAACTCTCCTGGGAATTCTTTGAGAAAACCAAATCATGCTATTGGTGGACAGAAAAGTTCAAAATATTCCACCTCGCAACTCCACAATCCCAAAAGACCTAATAAATCCACTAGTAAAGGACCCTGAACTGGTTGATATGATACAATGACCTCTTGATTACAAACATGGATCCAAGTATGAACAAAGAAGCTAAACTAAACACATTATTGAACCTAATTGGAAAAATAGTGTACATAATTGATAAAAGATTGGATAGGAATGAGGTTGATACTGATGTTGATTTCCCAGAGCAACTTATGCCTTTCCCTGACCAAACTCAAACTCAACCACTACAAGATATAAACAACAAGAAAAAGATGTATGATGAGCAAGATTACAAAGAGAACAATGAGGAAGATTGTCAAGAAGGGATTGAATGCCTCCCTTTATCTTGTATTGCACTGTTAAGAGAACTTTACAACCAAAATGAAAATGTAAAAAGTAAGCAGTGCCCTGAGGAAAACATAAGCCATCTTGAACTCACAAAATCTGAAATAGGAGAAGAGACAACACAACTAGAGTCTCTACCTTTATGTCATGACTCATTTCAGATTATTAAAGAAGAATGGCATCCTAAAAATCTATTATAAACAACTCATGAATACCATATTCTACATGATTATCACAAAAATCATGAGGAGTTGTTTAAAACTGAGATAGATCAGGAAAAAGAAGAGAATCCTCAAAGTTTCCTTGCAAACACAAGTAATGATTCCCTAGAAGAGGTTCAAGAAGACATCTAGCTTCAAAATCAGTCAATACAAGAGGAAGAGGACTGTTGTACTTCTGTCCAAAGAAAAATAAAAATTCCTACTCTTTTGATAGAAGAAGAAATTGATCTAATATTAAACAAACAGCCAACCCTCAGAACTTCATTAGAAAAAAACACTGCTGCTCATCTACCCACTAAACCTTGTTGTCTTAAAACAGAAAATAAACTTGTAGATCAGCTAAAAGAAAAACAAACTGATAACCCAATATATTTTATTGGTGAAATTATGTATACTAATGATTTTTCAACTTCTGATTAGTCTGATGATGATGATGAGCTCTAAACAGAAACTAATCATGCAGGGAAACCAACAGTTGATTGGTGTCATGAATTTCATTATCATCAGCTTGAGAGAAATAATCAAACAATGTGGCCCATCAGGAATAACTTTCACATAATTAGGAATCAACAATCTATTAGTTGTAATGTTGAGGTTGAAAAGGAAGAGGAATTTCTTGAGCAGGATGAAGATAAGGAGCCTTGTCCTGATAGGTTTGAGGTAATAAAGGATACCCCTGCTCAAGAACATGATGATCTCTTCATAGAGTACAATCCACTAAATCAGAATATCTCGGGACTTCAAGAGGACAACACTGCCAAATATGATGAGGAAATTTTTCTTTCTCAAGAGAATATTTATATTGATCCAGTGGAAAAAGAAGAGATAATCCTGGTAGAACCATGCCTTCCAAATAATCTTAACCTGTCATTATTTCAAGATCCCTATGCCCACTTCTTGAAGGCATTTGAAGAAGGAATAAATGTTATTAGGAGCAGTGTATTACCAAAAGCAAGAAGATTATTTATCACTGCCGATAAAAAACAAAAGGAATGGGAGTGGCCTTGTTTGTCCAGCCTGCCCAAAGAGATGAAGAAGGACCAATCATGGAATCATTTATTGGATTTGTTGTACTGGAAAAGAGAGTTCATTAGCTAAACATGTAAATATTCCAAGTTAGATTAGGTTAGCTAGGAAAGAAATAAAGCTCAGTTTTGAGCAGTAAGTTAGTTGTTGATTTTTGTCTTGAAAGAAAAAGAAAAAATACAAAAAACAATAGAAAAGAGAAAAGAGGGCAGATTGTAAAACAAGAAAGGTACGGCCCCATACCAAAATGACAGACAAAATATGAAAGTGTGCAAGCTCAAATGCCACTCCTAAAGGACACACTTCTAGTTAGTCATACAACCTAATCATGACTAATTAGTTTTCAATTTTCTGTTGATAGGTTAGTGAATTAGATCAGCCAAACAGTTCAATCTTGGCTTGTCAGTGAGGTAGATTAGGTTAGAAGAAAGAAGGTTCAAACTTGCTCAAAACTTGAACCAGAAAAAGAGAAAAGATAGCTCAAAATAAATTCAACATCAAAGTTGAAGAGATAATGAAGGAAGTTTTAATTTTCAGATCTTAAGCCTTCTCATTTTGTTTTAAATTTTCTGCAAAATAACAATCTATGTGCAGCTTGTTTTTATGCCATAGATCAGCAACAAGTTAGACTGTTCAATCCTGGCTTGTCTGCTTTTAAATTTTTGTTTTTGAATTTAGAGAATAAAATTCTGTCAGACAGTCTAATCTTGACAGATAGTAGTTAGGTAGAGAAGCTTATGAACTCAACTGTTTAAACTGAGTTCATGGAGGAATAAGAATAAGAGTTTGCTAGTCTAAATGCACTCTGAAAAAAAGAAAAAATGTTAGGATCATTAGGAATGGGTAGGTAGACAGAATTCCATTTTTTTAAATTGCTGCAGAGATCATCAAAAATAAAGGTTGCTGCCCAATGGATTAAGGCACTGGTTTAATGAAAGCCAGAGATTTGCAGCTGAGGTTCTAGACACCTAAAAGAACCAGCTGTCTTCCCCAAGTGGAGCCACTGTTAGCCACTGATAAATTCTGTTATACCAAGAAGTGGCTAATTTTTTTATTCAAAACTTCAAGAGATAATTCCCTTTCAAAACCTATCATCTTTGAAGTTTTTATGAAGATAAATAACCTTTAAGTTAATCTTCACTGCTGTTTCCCTCTTATCCTAAAAAATCTGCTATTTACCAAGAGAAAGACTGCTTAAAAGGCCTCATTTTCTGTCATTTTCACTCTTACAACACTTCCATTTTCACCCATTTTCCCCCCACCAAATTCCTCTAAAAACGCTTCATTTTGGCCTCAAAATCTTCCAAAATCCCTTTAACACCTTTTTTTCTCCTAACATTTGGTTTAAAAATCCCCTTTTTCCTCTACTGAAACCCTCAAATTGGCTTAAAAACCCTGTTTTTTAGCCTAAAAACACTCATATTACATTATATAGAACTTTAGCCCTCGAGGTCTTAGATCCTATAATCCCCTGTTCTCATAGGACCTTAAGCCCCGTATTCGGGCATTTAAAGGGCCTTAAAATAATTCCCAAACCCTCATTTCCTTACTTTCCTTTGGTATTTCATAAACTTGACAGTTTAATGTTTTGGTCGAATATCGACCATTGATCTAAACAGATCAACGACCCTCACTCCTCCTCCCGCACGTTTCATTTCTCCCATACCTGTCCTCCTTTTTAATTTCCGCTGCGAGATCAGATCTCCACCGTCCATTTGATAGATCCGACGGTCACGATCTAACTCGATCATTCCATACTCTGAATTTGAAAAACGACCCCGTCCCCTCTTTCAATCCTGACCGTCTAGTGATCAGATACGACGATTGGAATTTAACTTGATAGGCCCAAATCCTTTTGGACCTACCTCCCGCTTTGTAAAACTCCCATCCATTCACAAACTGCCGCGTGGATCCCATTATCTCCCCACCCTGCAACTTACCCCGTCGCATTTTTTCCGCATCGTCGGATCTTGACCCTTCGATCCGATGGTTGATAATGCTTTTCGCAAAACTTTTGCGACTGCACGTTAATCTCCAAAAGTTTTGCGAAATCGGAGGTTTTGTAAAGGAAGCGTGTTGCGCGATGAATCGTATTGCATTATTTTTGTGAAAACCACAAACCACTCCCAACGCCGCACGAAAACCACTTAGGTTTTCCACCAAACTACTTTTCTCCATTGCATTGATGTTTCACCATCTGATCCTAGCCGTCGATTGATTTGATCTAACAGTTCACGTTGCATCTCGATCTCCAGTCTTTGCCTTTCATATACTCTCCCCAAACATCTTGCTGGGTAGTGTTGGCCGTCAATTACTTCAATCCAACGGCTCCGACTGTGTTTTACCTCTGAGTCTTCACCCTTTGATTTTTCCCCCGAGCATTCTGTCAAGGCTTCTCCACTGTCGATCTCTGAAGATCGATGGTCCTGATTCATTTTTCCCATCCATTGCATTTCCCCACCGTATGAACTCCCGAGCACTCCGTCGCTTGATCCTGGTCGTCCATCATTTAAAACCAATGGCCCAGATTACATTTTAACCCCCAATTCATTTCCTCCATTTATGCTCCGAAGATCTCCTCGCTTGATCGCAACCGTTCATCTTTTTCATCCGACGGTCTGGACTTAATCTGACCGCAATTCACCCAACCGCCCCCAAATTGACCCCAGCAAGCGATCCTGACCGTTGGTAAATTTCATCCAACGGTCACGATTTAACCTCACCTCCAAAGCAACCTAACCTATATTTTCACCGGATTTTTCATAACTTTTTTGTATTTTGCAAGTTATAAAGCTTTTCAACAGTTTTTTAAATGAAATGAAAGCCTGAGATGACGATCCGTAGGCAATCTTCCATGAGGAAAAGGGAATCTACAGGGTTCAAATCTAAAATTTACCCATGTCTCATTCCAAACTCTCCATTTGAAAAATGACCCCGTTCCCTCTTTCAATCCTAACCGTCCAGTGATCAGATCTGACAATCGAAATTTAAATCGATAGGCCCAAATCCTTTGGGACATACCTCCCACCTCGTAAAACTCACGTCCATTCACAAACTGCCACATGGATCCCATTATCTCCCTGCCCTGCAACTTACCCCGTCGCATTTTTTTCGTACCGTCAGATCTTGACCCTCCGATCCGACTGTTGATAATGCTTTTCACAAAATTTTTGCGACTGCACGTTAATCTCCAAAATTTTTACGAAATCGGCGATTTTGTAAAGGACGCGTGTCGCGCGATGAATCGTACCGCATTATTTTTGTGAAAACCAAAAACCACTCCCAATGCTGCATGAAAACCACTCAGGTTTTCCGCCAAACCACTTTTCTCCATTGCATTGATGTTTCACCATCTAATCCTGACAGTCGATTGATTTGATCTGACGGTTCACGTTGCATCCCAATCTCCAATATTTGACTTTCATCTACTCTCCCCAAACATCTCATTGGGCAATCTTGGTCGTCAATTACTTCAATCCAACAGCTCCGATTGTGTTTTACTTTCAAGTCTTCACCCTTTGATTTTTCCCCCGAGCATTCCATCAAGGCTTCTCCCATCCATTTCATTTCCCCATAGTATGAACTCCCGAGCGCTCCGTCGCTTGATCCTAGCCGTCCATCATTTAAAACCAACGACCCAGATTACATTTTAACCCCCAAGTCATTTCCTCCATTTATCCTCCGAAGATCTCCTTGCCTGATCGCAACTGTTCGTTTTTTTCATCCGACGGTCCAGACTTAATCTGACCGCCATTCACCCAACCACCCCCAAATTGACCCCAGGAAGTGATCGTAACTGTTGGTTAATTTCATCCAATGGTCACGATTTAACCTCACCTCCAAAGCAGTCTAACCTATGTTTTCACCGGATTTTTCATAACTTTTTTGTATTTTGCAGGTTATAAAGCTTTTCCACAATTTTTTAAATGAAATGAAAGCCTGAGATGACGATCCGCAGGCAATCTTCCATGTGGAAAAGGGAATCTATAGGATTCAAATATAAATTTTACCCATGTCTCATGAACATTGGTAACATTATAAAACCCTCTGCGCCCCTGCTACACAGCAAAAACACAGTAAGAGTTCATTTATTGAAGAAAATCAACATTGAAGACAGGAGATCGAAGAGTATCAATGTTTAAACGTTTTAAGCAGAGTTTAAAGGGATTGAGGCCTAAAAAATAAAAAATCAAGAGCCTGATCAACAGTCAGTAGAGTATGAATATCTGAAGACAAAAATTAAGCCTAATTAGGCCTAAAACACAGACCATAGGCAAATTAACGGTGTTTTAAGATAAAAAAAGGAAATATATCAATCCGAAAGGCCTCCACTACCACATCAGAGGCTAATTGAATCCTCTCTAGCTACTAAAGAGCCACTTGCGAAATTCATAAATAAAAAGAAGGCCTACTTACTACCCAGTCAGTGATATTTTTCCTAAAGACAGCTGAATAGTTATTTTAAACAAAAGAAGATATTTCAAACTGTAAGTGAAGTTATTGTAAAAATTAAATAGGCCTCGAAGTCAATCTTTTTGCCCATTAAAGCCTAAAATAGTAGAAACAAAGTTAATGAAGCAGAGTTGTAAATGAAATTCATTCCTACCTTAAGCCTTGCATGGTTTTCAAGGCTAGGAGTTGCATTTAGTGTAGAATTTATTACACTTCAATCCTAAAAACTCTTCCACCTCCTCATTTCTTCTACAAATACTCCTGAAGAAGATGAGAAGTTGGTTTGTTGGTCACTAGTTGTAATACTGAAACTCTCTGAAATAATACATAGTCTGCCTGAAGTTGAAGAAGAAATTGAAGTCTTGGAAGCTTGATGATGTTGTGACATGCTTGTTTTTGAGAAGGCTCTACCATTGGATTCATGAGCTTGGCTGTTGGTGATGTATTCTGAACTGTCTGATGTTTTTCCTATTTTCCTATTGTTCCATAAATGCTTACTACAGTAGGATGAAAATTTTAGGCTAAGAAATGACTCCTGGAAGCACCTTAGACCTGTTTATCCTTCACTATTTTATGTTTTCTTCTGCTGAGGTATTTTAGAGTCTTTAATCTTTCTCTTTAGTCCTCATGCTTGTTTATTTCTCTAATAGTTCAAATAGTTGGTTTCAACATGATTTATGGTTTTTCCTGCTTGCCTGCTGCCACTTGAAATCTGTTTTTGAAATCTCCCCTTGAAGTATCATTGTTTATAGTTAGCCAAGGAGGTATGCTTTGATCATGCCCTTTGTCCTTGCTTGAACAATTTTTTAAAATGTCTTTATAGTTTTGATCATAGATGTGTTAGGTGTTTCCTCTTCTATGATTGCAATTATCAGTGAATCTTTTATGTTTTCTAAAGTCATTTGAAATAAAATCTTTGAGGAAATAGGATGTGCTCCCGAATCTTAGATTTTATTTTGAAATTTGTCTTGAAGTCATCATTTGCTTAAAGTATGGTTTGTAGAATTCATGGTTAGCCCTGTCTATCAAGTACCTCTTTATTGTTCAAGTTATGCTTTAAGTTCCCTTTTGTTGAGAATTCCTTTTCTGTTTCCAAATCATTAATGTCCATCTCATTCACAAAACTAAAGGATCCTGTGGCCAAGTTAGATTTTCCCTTTGATATCCCATATCCATTGATAAGTTTGTCATAAACCTCTTCTTGACTCCATTGCCCAATGAATCAAACACTTCTCCTTTCCATCTATCTTTCCTAGACCTTTCATGTTCTTCTGGGCCAATTCAACCAAAAAAACAAACAAACACTTGCACTTAATAACTATTCTAAAACCAATACTCAAAATCAAACAAGATAAACCTTTGCAAAAAAATAATTTGAGAGATCCCTCTTTGAGAACAGGAGGACTAGATCCTGGAACTCTAAAGATTGGTTCTGATGTTTCCTTGTCTTTTGATTTTCCAAACTATCAAAACACAAGACCCCAACACAGGTGACAAAGATAACAGGAGGAGCACTACAGGATATCTATTTACTGTAGGTAGAACAACTGTCAGTTGGGT
Source organism: Pinus albicaulis (assembly GCA_034641835.2). NCBI lineage: Eukaryota > Viridiplantae > Streptophyta > Pinopsida > Pinales > Pinaceae > Pinus > Pinus albicaulis. The sequence goes on from CM076570.1 coordinate 1,391,043,572, forward strand.
TTGAAAAATACAAAGAGTTGTTGCACTTTCAACAGCAGAAGCAGAGTATTTTGCTGCTATAAAGGCTAGTAAAGAAATGATTTGGTTACAAAGATTTATGGATGAATTGGGTAAGAAGCATGGTATGGGCACGTTATACAGTGATAGCGAAAGTGCCATTCATCTTGCAAAGAACTCAACATTTCATTCCAGGAATAAACACATACAGCTCAAGTACCATTTCATACGGTCGGTATTGGAAGATGGACAATTAAAGCTAGAAAAGATACACACTAGTCAGAATCCTGCAGATATGCTAACAAAAGTTGTAACTAGGGAGAAACTGAGATTATGCTCTGTTTCAATTGTTCTTCAAGGATGACGATGAAGATGAGAAATAATCAGGTCCAAAGAGGAGTCATTTTCTAGCAAATGAAGCAGCGGTGGAGTTGCTACAATCAGTCTCCAAGTGGGAGATTGTGCGGTGTGGAGCTTGATTATCTTGTTTATTTTGTATCACAGTGTTGTACCCATGTAAATTAATGGGAAATGCTGCCTGGGGGGGTCCAGGGGGGGCGGATATGACTTTATGGAGCCCCCTCTGGTGGGGGGTTTCGGGGGCAGCGCCCCCAAAGCTAAAAACATATGTAAAATTTCCTTGCAAAAGTATAGTAATTTCTAGTCAATCTAGGCCGTTCATTAGGCAGATGATATGACAATAGAAGTTATGTTTAGTTTAGAGTTTTTTCCCCTAGAAGGAAAACCCTCGCTTTTATGAGGGTATTGTATTACAGCTGTGTATTGTATGTGTTTTTCAGAGCGAGAAACAGATAGGGAGACTGTGAGAGAGAACATAGGATATTACTGCGGATCTACTGTAGGTTGTGTCTCTTCATTTTGCGGGATAATAGAAGGGAAGGACTGGCTGTTCGGGGTGGACGTAGCCCAAACTGGGTGAATCATGTATATCTGTGTCTCTCTGGTTTTATGTGTTTTGTTTTCTTGTGTTTTCCACATATTTTATGTGTTGCATTGCTCTGTAATATACAATTTTCTATCATCAACTTCCTAACTACTACCAGACTAGACATTTCATTTGTTGTTGGAATCCTCTCCATGTTTACGCAAAAGCCTTGTGAGGGACATTGGTTTGCTACAAAAAGAGTTCTAAGGCACATTAGAGGAAATTTCATCCTAAAATCTCCCATGTAATTTTAACATACATAATATGTAATCCAATCAAAATCCTTTAAATTTAAAAAGAGGTACATGTAAATATTTTGGAGGGAAAATTAAAAAAAAAACTACTTTTTTTAGTTGTATTTTTGGCTTATCTCATTATAGGTTTACTCAAATTTCAAGTGTAGGCACTCTTTGTATGTAGAATTAAATTCCACATCCAACGATTACCCATTATGCATACTTTTGATAAGACCCACATTGATAAAAGTGATGATATGTAATATCCCAAAATGGAATAATGCATTGATACACAAACACAATATTTGTAATGCAGAAAATGTACATGTAAGTTTATGATCAACACAGATATAGATAGAATAGCTGAGCCATTTTATTAATAGGAGAATATTCAGTTACAACATTGTACAAAATATAAGGTAAATTAGCCAAGGTGATGGCCTAGAATGACCCTGCAAACATGCCACAATAAGCACAACGTAACTAGAGAGTTGTTGGAAGCAAATACTACACTGTCCCTTCAACAGATGATGTACATATGACTGCTAGATAAATAGGGAAATGCAGATCTATGGAAATCTGGAACTCTGATGTAATATCCCAAATGGGAAACATGTAGAAATATTAAACAATAGGCACTAAAATAACGCAGATCATCAATATATTTGCAGGAGGCCAATATGGAGACCCTTATTTAACGTTTATAACAACAGATCAGATGTACAATGCAGCCCATACAATTTAAAACAAGAAATAGAAGTCTCCCATGAAGAAATCCTCAAAAATGAGGTGCAACAACCATACAAATGAGCAGAACTGCCTTGACAGCGCTATTTTTATTATGCTGCAACAATCGTTGATTACAACTTAGATCTAGAGCAAAATAATGCATGAACAGTCAGATCTATGACAGATCTATACACTATAGAGTCTCTAATTAAAATCCCCCTTAGGGTTTTCAGCAAGTTGGAAGTAGAAGCTTGGCCTTCAGCTTGATATTGGACAAGAAATTCAAAGCTCCTCCTAGAGGCCTCTCAAGGAAGGAAATGCGATTCCTAAATAGGGGATCCTTGTGCTAAAAAACACTATTCTCTGCTAAACAACAAGGAGAATGAGATATTTATAGATAGAAAATAAACTCTGAAAAATGTAATCACATCAACAACCTTCTCATGCTGTCCTCCTCTTCCTTTTATAAGATTGAGAGCTTGCAAAAACCTAAACCATCCCAATGAGTTAGCTCTTTTCACATGAACATCCTCCAACTAAAACTGCGTTGTGCCTTAACAAAGATCACTCCTTCTAGATAATTCTGTTGATTTGGTCATGGTTGACCCATCAAATGTCCTAGTCCCTTTCACACATAAGGGTGTTTATTCAAATAGCCCAGATTTAGCTTTGTTCACATGTGGCATTGATTTATTTGCTGTTTTAGGAGTTTTTATAATCATCCTTTATACATTTATTCATGAAATATAAAAGTAAAACAAAATTGAATATTCCCATTAGCTTGGGCTAATTGGGAATATTACAGTCCTCCCCTCCAAAATGTTGCTTGTCCTCAAGCAACTAATAAGGTGACTGTTGCAACACTTCTCCTCCTTCCTTGGTGACACCAACATGAGTTAAGCTTCTTTCGTAAGCCAAGTGTTCACCAAACCATCCATCCATGACTTTCTCTTCCAAAGTTCTCTTGAGATGCAAATAGCTCATCCCATAAGGAGATAATAGATCACATGAAACAAACATGGTCTTCCCAATGCTCTCTCTGAAATATGAAACATAAAGTACATGGAGAGTAGCCATCCCATGGGGCACAAGCATACCTTCCCTCCTTCCTCCATACATCCCCATAAAAAGTACAAGTATATCATCAATATAGGGGATCAAAACAATGTACATACAAACATAAATTTGTGCATATGGAGGTGGGTCATAGTCCCACATGTGGAGCCAACGTAGTGCATCTCTTGCCTAATCAGATCTAAATATGGTAAGTGGTTTTCCCACCACTTAATTTCTGTCCACACCATCTCACCATAGCTGAAAGTGTGAGATATGTTTGGTGCCTTGGGGAAGCACCCATCATGTTGCAAAATCTCCCTTTTTCTTCCAAGGGAGTGGCCCAATTCAAATTTTTTTTGGGCCCAATATTGGCCATGAGGCTTACATGATATAATACTCCTCCTTGGAGTCATGGCCTGCAAAAACATGGTGGAATAATGCATGAAATTAGAATATAAAATATTTGTAACAAGAGCATCTTCTTCACCAACAATCCTCCTCCTATCAATGGAGTGGTGCATGGATCTATTCTCTCCCTCAAAAGGAGAAAGAGAGGGCTAATTTAACTCTCTCATAGAGTCACGTTGCTGATCCATCTCCACAAGGTTCATGCATCTTTGACAATGCTGATATAGGTCTCTTTCAAAGCCTTCCCAATAGTAGCTCCTCAAGATGATGTTGTTGATCTTCATAGAGTATGTGTGGCTGAAATAGAACTCCTCATAAGCCTTTTGTAATAACTTCTCCTTGAGCTTGGAGGCTCTAGATAAGAATATCCTACCATGATTATAGATGAATCCATCTAGGATTGAATAGCTTCCACCATGTAGCAAGTCATCAATAATCATGCAAGTGTGAATATCCTTGGAATATTCCACCAACAGTTGGGATTTCCAATATGGATCTAGTTTTCCCAACAATGACAGAGCTGATAATGTGTCATCTGAAATGCATGCCATGTTGCTTCTCTCCTCATTTACATTCCCCATGTCAAAGGTGTGGGTTGGAACGTCATGCCTCCCATTTTTCTCCTCCTTGACATCTCCCATGCCAAAGGTACAAGGTGGAAGGTTGCCATTCCTTCCTTGTTGCTCTTCTTGCATATGCACATGCTCAAAAGAAAATGGAATTCCTTGGAAGTTAGTCTCCCATGGAAGGCTATCATCTATCCAAAACCTCCTTGGGTTTGCCAAAGTATGCATTTGTGACCACCATCTCTCATCATGTATGGAAGATTTTTCCCCAAACAAGTTTGTCTCCTGATTCAAGGATTGCCTTCCTTGCTCCATGATGGTGTCATATTTCCTCCTTGCAACATCTTTTCTCAGTGCAGTATGAGATGAAAGAATGGATCATGGTGACAAGGGAAAAATTCTTTCCCTCTCCTTGAGCCTTCCCCATACTCTCAGTGATGTAGTATGGCCTTCTAGTGCTCCCTCCTTCCTTAGATCTATGAAAGGAGCATCAATGCATGAAACATATTTCACCAAATCTAAATCAGGTGGCCTCCCAGGTGGTATACCACAAGATAACGATGTCTCATGGCTCATTCCCATGTGAACAGTAGATGGGAACATCTTATGACTGCTTCCACTGTGCAAATCCATCTCTGATTTTTGTGTGGAAGTCTCATGATAATGTGGCATCACTCTTATAGATGTAGGAGTGATTTTTAATGGAGCAACTTCCCCATATTATTCTCCATGTAATAGAGGATCACCTCCCATCATATCAGCACTGTGATCCTTCACCTTCTCTCCTTCACCCAACTTCTACAAGATCTCACAGGCTAAGGTGCTACCTTTAGATGTAGTGAACTCATGAACACCCATCATATCCTTGGTGTCAAGAGTCTTGATCACAAAGGATTGATCTGTCATAGTGTGTGTTCCTGAAACTGAATGCAATGTTGAAACACATTCCCTCCATTTTTTTGTCTCATTGTCTATCATCATAGACACATGCTGCTCATTCTCTTCATGTGTAAGATCCTTTGGGTATTCTTGCAAAGATACAAGAGCCCTCTTAGTGGAAGCAATGGCTTCCTCTCCATCACCCAATAAAAATAGATCTCCTCCTACTGTCATAGTGCTGGAGGAACCTTTCAACTCTTCTTCTTTCTCCTCCTCATAAATGGAGCATGCCTCATCAATAGGAGGTCCTTTCTCTTGATCTCTTCTTGAAAAAGTAACACTCAGGTCTTCCTCTTCAGAAGAATGTTCTTGCTGAAGTGGGGCCTTTGCCCTTGGAAAATCATGTAGCAGATCTTTAACCCTTTCAACAATGTTCTGAAATGGAGTTATCTTCATGGATCCTTCCATCTCATGCAAAGGTTCTGAATTCTTGGGCTTAGTTTGCTTACCTAAGGAAGTTTCAGATGACTCAACATCAAATCTTTTCACTAACCTCCTAGTGAACTTTGCATAAGTAGAGATGTTTACATTTCTTAATGAAGAAGATTCAAATAACCACCAGGCATAAGACTTACCTTGGAGGTGCAGCGCTGCTACTCTTATGGCTTCTTCTTTTGAAACTTGATGCAGCCAAAAATATGTGTCCAACTTCTTTACCCAAGACCTGGCTGAGCTCTCCGGTGATCCATCAAATGTAGGTAGAAAAGTCCTACCCAAAGTGTGCTGCATGCACCCTCTTCTTCTCTTGTAAATGCTGGATCTTCTTTCTTCTTTGAATTGACAAAAATATAGAAAGCTTAGATGCTCTTTGAATCTTTTAGACTGAGATTCATATTCTTGGAGATAGTCACCAAGAGTCTCCTCTTTTGGTTTCTCTTCCTCTGCTTCTCCTCTTGCTAGGAATGTAGGCATGCTACAACGTTGTAGATCTGTTTGTGTGGTTGAATGCTAACACACATGATATGAGGAACTACGACTTTCTTCAGTTTCAAACCTCTACAAAGGATCTGCAAGTATTTCATTCCTCATTCCCCTGATTTCTCTTTTCATCTCATGCATAGTTTGGAGCAGATTTTTTGAGAACTCTTTCCATTTCATTATTTCAGATAGAGGGGTTTGACCCTTGTATTCCTTGTCTTCAATGTAATAAATCTTCTTCTTCTGTCCTTTATTTTCTTTAAAAGACATATTGGCTTCTTAGACTGCACAGGTTGTGCCAAGATGATGCTCTAATACCAATGTAATATCCCAAATGGGAAACATGCAACAATATTAAATAGAAGGCACTAAAATAATGCAGATCATCAAGATATTTGCACGAGGCCAATATGGAGATCCTTCTTTAATATTTATAACAAAAAATCATATGTACAATGCAACCCATACAATGTAAAACAGGAAATAGAAGTCTCGCATGAAGAAATCCTAAAAAATGAGGTGCAACAACCATACAAATAAGCATAACTACCTTGACAACATTATTTTTATCATGCTGCAATAGCTGTTGATTACAACTTAGATCTAGAGCAAAATAATGCATGAACAGTCAGATCTAAGATAGATCCATACACTATAGACTATCTACTTCAAATCCCCCTTGGGGTGTTCAGCAATACATGAAGTACATGGAGTAGATCTGAGATCTTATGCAGCAAATCTGCAGAATGATTCATAAATTCTGAAGCAGTTACAAAGTTTTCAGATATGATCTCATCTATACAATAATATGATCCCAAATCAATGGATCTCAAATGTGAAGGGCAGATCCCCAACATATGAGAAATACTCCTCCAGAATGTTATGCCAAAAGCCCTTAAAACAACATCTATAGAAAAAAATAGATCTGGAAGATAAACTGCGCTATAGGGTTTAAGATCATATTGGCCTGATGCCAAGATGTGGATCTAATGCTCCAATGATCCAAAACTCCCTTGCCAATGGGATATAAGACTCTCCCACTAAAAAGAGGCACTAGATTGGGCTAGATCTGAGTAGATCTAGCCTCCACTTGTTGCATCTTACAAATACAACCAAACCCTCAACAAGATCTGCATTGTAGTTGGAAGTAGAAGCTTGGCCTTCAACCTGATAGTGGACAAGAAAATGTGAAATTTATAAATATGGATGTTCTGCAGAAAGTAGGAACAATAGGGTACCAATGCCCGATGATGAATGTAGTGCAAACACTATTCCTTAGAGATCACTCAAGGAAAGAGGTGGGATTCCCTCTCGAGAACACCCTATGCTAAAAAACACTGTAGACTTAGCTAAACAACATAAGAGTGCATGGAATGTCAAATGACAAATCCAGATCTAAACAGATCACAAATCAATAATCCAAATAGGCCCCCTCTAATGTTGCCTTTGTCTTCATTATATAGTTTGTGAACCTTCCCATGCCTTGGCCCACCTCATAACTGCACTTTACATGTGGACATAGGCCTCCATGTTGATTGCACTATCTCTCCATGATCTCCATCATGTGAATGTAATGATCACCCTCTCCATCATGTGTGCATTAAATGCACTACTCCTCCATCACGAATGCTCTATGATCTTACATTTGATTCCTTCCAAGATCTTAGTTGACTGCTTCAACCTCCATGATCTTTCTCATTAATGAGACATGATCACCACTCCTTTCACATTAAGTAGCTGCTCCACTACTCCATTATGTAGATCTAGATTTGAAATATACACATACACATACAAAAAGTGGATTTTATTTATCTTTGGGGTTTGTGGGTCCCTCCACCCTCTTATTTACTTAATTATGAAAATTAAGAACTCTAATATTCCAATTATCTTGTGGAAAAATTGGGAATATTACAGTCCTCCCCGGAAAAAAATTGCTTGACCTCAAGAAACTGCAAAAGTGGATGCTACAACAAACATTATCCCTCCAAATGGCATCCTCATGTGGAAGGCCTCCCCATCTGTCACAATGTGTCATGCATGTCCAGCTCCAAAGATGCCTCTCTAGAATGTCTAGAATGGCCTCCAACGGAAAAGTTAGATACCACTCCTCATCAATGAATCTCCAAGTGGCAACCATATGATGACAAAAGGTCTCCTCTACACATTAGATACATAAAATGAACGGGTTCATTCCCAAATTGGAAAGTACCAACTCATGAACTATATCTCCAACCGATGATACATAGAGTAGATTACATCTATCAATGCTCTCATCATTAGCCCTATTGGCCATGTAGGAATAAAAAATCAAATCAACATAGTGAAAAAATAAGAAGTAGGGACATATGGGAAAACACGAACAATGTCAAACCATAATCTCCTAATAACAACCAACACATCAAAGCCTTCTGCTGCCATGCTATATCATCATGAAAAGAAGCAAGAGAGCCATACTCTATCAAAAGAAGCCACCGCAACAATGCTTCTTGTTGCGAAGCCAAATATGCATCAATATAAATGTGAGAGCCATACTCTCTCAACAGAAGCCACTGCAACAATGCCCCTTGCTGCCATACCACATCATCATTGTGCCAAATGTAGTGGCCATATTCTCTTAAGAGAAACCACCTTAACAAGGCATCTTGCTGCCCCATCACATCCTCATCATACCATGTACAATGACCATAATCCCCCAACAGAAGCTAACATTGTAAGGCCTCCTATTTCCATACTCTCCAATAGTAACCATAGCAACAATGATTCTTGCTGCCTCCTCACATCATCATGATGCAAGTCATGGAGCAACAATATAGTAATGGACATGCGAAATGTCTCATCAACATAATACAAACAATCTCCCTTATGCCTTATCATTTGAGAGTTATGTTGTATCCCAAACCCAAGTACATACATGAACATGAGATACATCCAAAACATAAATACATGTAAATACATGAGACATATCCCAAACAAAAACAAAAGGAAATGCAAGGACATAAGATATATCACGTGATGTCCAAACTCTCTCATCAACAACCAAAGTAACCATGCCTTTTTCTTCTGCATTCTTCCAGTGATGTGCAAGCCTATGAATGTGAAAAATATGATCCATTGGGTGGTAACCATACTCACCCAAGAGCAACCAGCATAACCATGCTTCTTGCTGCCCCGTATCATAGATCTGCAAGTGGTTTGAAAACCCCTTGCTCCACATCATCAACTATTCATCCAATGAGGATGTCGGATCTCATTTTGTAAAAACTTGGTATCCTCCCATTGTAGGACACCAACCTCGTCAAAATGTTGAAGAAATTTTCACTCCATGATATGTTGAAGTGCACCTCCATTGAGATCTCTCCATGAGACCTTCTTCTCATCAATAGCCCTCCAAAACCAATAAGCTTCCCGATCAACTGTAGGTATAAGTTTCTCATTGAGTTGTGAGATTCTCATTGAGAAAGAGTCATCTTGAAAGGGGAAAAGATTTCCTATCTCAATATGTCTACCATCTATCATCTTCTCCTCCATTGCTTCATGAATGGAGTTGCCATTTGATTTCTCCCATAAGGAATGGGTCCTCTTCTCCTCACTGCTGCTCATTAACAGTGCTGTAGATCTGAAAGATAACACATGTTATATCCCAAAGCAAGGCACAATGCTAAACTCATAGCCAACCATTTTACATAGGATCATATTCATCCCATCTTCTGAAAATCTACACTTCAACTCAAAGGGTTGAATGTAGTTCATCAATGAAAAACTAGGATGGTTCTTCATCTCTTCCTTGATTATATTAAGGGTCCTCTGTGTAGTGATATTATGTTGCTCCAAATAATAATTTTGTTCTAACCCTTGGTCATGCAATAGCCCTGATGGAATTTCCCCATAAGTTTCAATAATAGGTACTAAAACAATATGAGATGAAAGTGGTTGCATATCTTGGATCAACTAATGTGTGGGAACCTCTTGCAAGACCACAAGAGTTCCTCCAACCATAACAATAGTCCATCCAACTGCTGGTAAGGGTGATGGCTACACTTCTACAAGTGTACCAACGCTGGTACTTGTCTCCTCCTCACCATGCATCTCATGAGTAATGCACAAGGATCCAAATGTCAAGAGCTCAAGACCATCTTGCAAAGATGCAAGTGATCCTCCTCTTGATATAAGCACATCTGTAGCTGGTGGTGGTAGAGGCTCGTCCTCTTGAGTGATAAAGAGAGCATCTTCTTTTAGATCTTCATGTACTATCTCCTTGATTATGGGAGATGACACTATTGGAGATGTCTCTGGTTTCTTTCTACCATATCTATTCTTCAGTCTTTGAATAAAATATTCATAAGAAGATACTTCCATGTGTGACAAGTGACTGAACCACCAAACTCTTGCCTCACCTTCAAGGTGCAACACTGCAAACTCCACAACCTCTCTTTCTGAGATAGGATATTTTATAAAGAATGTAAATAATTCTTCCCTCCAAGCCCTCAATGTCCTTCTGGAAGATCCATCAAATGTAGGCAAGAAGAATCTATGCCTCTTTCTTCTATTGATGCTTCTGGATCTCCTCTCTTCTCTGAGTTGTAGAAACTATTGGAGAGAGAGATTCTCCTTCAATGCTCTAGGCTGTGACTTGTATTCAGATAGATATTCACTTAGGGTCTCATGCCCCAAGCCTTCATCATATCTAGACTAGTCCTCTTTCTCAAAGAAAGTGGATCTAGTGGAATAATGTGAAGCTCTTTGCTTCTCCATTCTTCTTTGCTGCTGAAAAGAAGTGCTGGGACCTTCTTCATCTTGAAACCTTCTTGAGGTTTCTCTTTGCCTTTATCTTCTTGTTTCTTTGATCTCCTTAGAGAGATCCTTCATAGATCTAAAGGAAGATGAGGAAAAAATTAATCCCTCCATAGTAGATCTCTACTATCTGATTTTCATATGTTGTCAAAATGTCCACGAGCTAAGCCAAAGATCATGCTCTGATACCACCATAATATCCCAAATTGGAATAATGCATTGATACACAAACACAATATTTGTAACATAGAAAATGCACATGTAAGTTAATGATCAACACATATATAGACAGAATAGTTGAGCGATTTTATTCATAGGATAAGATTCAGTTACAACAGTGTACAAAATATAAGGTAATCTAGCCAAGATGATGGCCTAGAATGACCCTGCAAACATGCTACAACAAGAACTGCGTAACTGGAGAGATGCTGGAAGAAAATACTGCGCTGTCCCTTCAACAGATGATCTACATATGACTCCTGGTTGAATATGGAAATGCAGATCTATGGAAATCTGGAGCTCTGATGATGCCAAGATTCTAGATCTGGGCTCTATTATGGTAACCCAAGATAACCCAGAAAGTAAATTCCATATCTACGAGATTGGAAATCTTCCCTCTTGGGGTTTAATCCTTGGTCTACTGGGTTATGCAGATCTAAATCTAGATCTGACAAATAGATGGTTGCAATATGTCATAAGATCATATCTGAGCTTGAAGGGCTGATCCCTTCACTAGATCCTCAAGCTATAAGCTCAAGATCTAGCTCCTCAATCCTCCTTTGAGGATTGTAGCTGCTGCTACACAACTGCTCACAAAAATTGCACTGTAAAGGAAGGAGGCTCTCTATCCTACTACAAAATATGGCTATGAAGCTCAATACTGATGGAGATAATGCATACAATGTGAAGGAATGGTCCTCCACTGGATTACTAGCTGAAATGCTAGCAACTTCCCTTCTCCCTTGCATCTACAAGAATGTACTGCACAATTCTTGATGGAAATGCTGCTGTTGGGAGATGAATAATAGATGGCCTGATGTTTGATATAGATCTGAAGTGCTGGAAGGATGATTTTGAAAATCAAGGTGATAGGATGAGTCCTTCACTGGTTCCTCAACTGAAATATTGAAGGACAACCTCCTCCTCTCAAACTGATCTTCATACATGTGCAATTTCTGAATATGGATGTTCTACAAAAATTAGGAACAATATGGCACCAATGCCTAATGATGAATGTAGTGTAAACACTCTTCCTTAGAGGTCACTCAAGGAAAGAGGTGGGATTCCTGCTTGGGAACACCCTGTGCTAAAAAACACTCCAGACTTAGCTAAAAATCATAAGAGTGTATGGAATGTCAAATGACAAATCCATATCTAAATGGATCACAAATCAATAATCCAAAAATCCCCCCTCTAATGTTTTCTTCATCTTCATTATATAGTCTGTGAACCTTCCCATGCCTTAGCCCACCTCATAACCGCGCTGTACATGTGGACATAGGGCTCCATGTTGAATGCACTATCTCTCCATGATCTCCATCATGTGTGAATGTAATGATCACCCTCTCCATCATGTGTGCATTAAATGCACTACTCCTCCCTCAACTCATCAAGAATGCTCTATGATCTTACATTTGATTTCTTCCATGATCTTACTTGACTGCTTCAACCTCCATGATCTTTCTCATTAATGAGACATGATCACCACTCCTTTCACATTAAGTAGCTACTCCACTACTCCATAATGTAGATCTAGATCTGAAATATCCAAATACACATATAAAAAGTGGATTTTATTTATCTTTGGGGTTTGTGGGTCCCTCCACCCTCTTATTTACTTACTTAATTATTAAAATTAAGAACTCTAATATTCCAATTATCTTATGGAAAAATTGGGAATATTATTGTCCTCCCCGACAAAATGTTGCTTGACCTCAAGAAACTGCAAAAGTGGATGCTACAACAAACATCCTCCCTCCAAATGGCATCCTCATGTGGAAGGCCTCCCCATCTGTCACAATGTGTCATGCATGTCCAACTCTAAAGCTGACTCTCTAGAATGTTTAGAATGGTCCCCAATTGAAAAGTTAGATACCCCTCCTCATCAATGAATCTGCAAGTGGAAACCATATGATGACAAAAGATATCCTCTACACATGAGATACATAAAATGAAGTGGTTCATTCCCAAAGTGGAAAGTCCCAACTCATGAACTATATCTCCAACCCATGATACATGGAGTAGGTTGCATCTATAAATGCTCTCATCATTAGCCTTGTTGGCCATGTACGAATCAAACATAACATCAACATAGTGAAAAATAAGTAGAGACATATGGGAAAACATGAACAATGTCAAACCATATTCTCCTAATAACAACCAATGCACCAAAGCCTTCTACTGCCATGCTAGATCATCATGAAAACAAGCAAGAGAGCCATACTCTATCAAAAGAAGCCACCACAACAATGCTTCTCTTTGCCAAGCCAAATCTGCATCAATATAAATGTGAGAGCCATACTCTCTCGACAGAAGCCACTGCAACAATGCCTCTTGCTGCCATACCACATCATCATTGTACCAAATGTAGTGGCCATATTCTCTCAAGAGAAGGCACCTTAACAAGGCATGTTGCTGCCCCATCACATCCTCATCATACCATGTACAATGACGATAATCCCCCAACAGAAGCCAATGTTGTAAGGCCTCATGTTTCCATCTTCCAACAATTTCATGCAATTTATGGGAATAATTTAGCCCATACTCTCCCAATAGTAACCATAGAAACAAGGATTCTTGCTGCCTCCTTACATCATCATGATGCAAGTCATGGAGCAACAATATAGTAATGGACATGTGAAATGTCTCATGAACATAATAAAAACAAGCTCCCTTATGCCATATCATGTGAGAGTTATGTTGTCTCCTACACCCAAGTACATACATGAACATGAGATACATCCGAAACATAAATACATGTAAAGACATGACACATATCCAAAACAAAAACAAAAGGAAATGCAAGGACATAAGATATATCATGTGTTGTCCAAACTCTTTCATCAACAACCAAAGTAACCATGCCTTTTTCTTCTTCATTCTTCCAGTGATGTGCAAGGCATGAATATAAAAAATATGATCCATTGGGTGGTAACCATACTCTCCCAAGAGAAAACAGTGCAACCATGCTTCTTGATGCCGTAAATCATAGATCTACAAGTGGTTTGGAAACCCCTTGCTCCACATCATCAAACATTCATCCCAATGAGGATGATGGATCTCATTCTGTAAAAACTTGGTATCCTCCCATTGTAGGACACCAACATCCTCAAACTGTTGAATAAATTTTCACTCCATGATATGTTGAAGTGCACCTCCAATGAGATCTCTCCACGAGGCCTTCTTCTCATCAATGGCCCTCCAAAACCAATAAGGTTCTGGATTTGGTGCAGGTAGAAGTTTCTCTTTGAGTTGTGAGATGCTCACTAAGAAAGAGTCATTTTGAAAGGGGAAAAAATTTCCTATCTCAAGACGTCTACCATCTATCATCTTCTTTTCCACCGCTTCATGAATGAAGCTGCCATTTGATTGCTCCCATAAGGAATGGGTCCTCTTCTCCTCACTGCCGCTCATTAACAGCGTTGTAGATTTGCAAGATAACACATGTGCTGTCTCAAAGCAAGGCAAATGCTGAACTCATAGCCAACCATTGTACATAGGATCATACTCATCCCATCTTTTGAAAAACTACACTTCAACTCAAAGGGTTGAATGTAGTTCATCAATGAAAAACTAGGATGGTTCTTCATCTCTTCCTTGATTAGATCAAGGGTCCTTTGCGGAGTGATATGATGCTGCTCCAAATCAACATTTCGTTCTAACCCTTGGTCATGCAATAACCCTGATGGCATGTCCCCATAAGTTTCAATAAGAGGTACTGAAATAATATGAGATGAAATTTTTGTCATACCTTGGATCAAATGATGTTTGGGAACCTCTTGTAAGACCATAAGAGTTCCTCCAACCGGAACAATAGTCCCTCCAACTGCTGGTAAGGGTGATGGCTGCACTTCTACAAGTGTACCAACACTGGTATTATCTCCTCCTCATCATGCATCTCATGAGTAATGCACAAGGATCCAAATGTCAAGAGCTCAAGACCATCTTGCAAATTTGCAAGTGATCCTCCTCTTGATGTAAGCACATTTGCAGCTGGTGGTGGTAGAGGCTCCTCCTCTTGAGTGATAATGAGAACATATTCTTTTAGATCTTCATGTAATATCTCCTTGATGATGGGAGATGAAACTATGTGAAATGTCTCTGGTTTCTTTCTACCATATATATTCTTCAGTCTTTGAATAAAATCTGCATAAGCAGACACTTCCATGTGTGACAAGTGACTGAACCACCAAAATCTTGCTTCACCTTCAAGGTGCAGCGCTGCAAACTCCACAACCTCTCTTTCTGAGATAGGATATTTTAGAAAGAATGTAAATAATTATTCCCTCCAAGCCCTCAATATGCTTGTGGAAGATCCACCAAATGTAGGCATGAAGAATCTATGCCTCTTTCTTCTATTGCTGCTTCTGGATCTCCTCTCTTTGAGTTGCAGAAACTGTTGGAGAGAGAGATTATCCTTCAATGCTCTAGGATGTGACTTGTATTCAGAAAAATATTCACATAGGGTCTCATGCCCCAAGCCTTCATCATATACAGACCAGTCCTCTTTCTCAAAGAAAGTGGATCTAGTGGAATAATGTGAAGCTCTTTGCTTCTCCAGTCTTCTTTGTTGCTGAAAAGAAGTGATGGGACCTTCTTCATCTTGAAATCTTCTTGAGGTTTCTCTTTCCCTTTCTCTTCTTGTTTCATTGATCTCCTTATAGATATCCTTCATAGATCTAAATGAAGATGAGGCAAACCTTAATCCCTTAATAGTAGATCTCTACTATCTTCATTTCATATGTTGTCAAAATGGCCACAAGCTGAGTCAAAGATCATGCTCTGATACCACTGTAATATCCCAAAATGGAATAATGAATTGATACAGAAACACAATATTTGTAACATAGAAAATGGACATGTAAGTTTATGATCAACACAGATATAGACATAATAGTTGAGCCATTTTATTCATAGGATAAGGATAAGGTTTAGTTACAACATTGTACAAAATATAAGGTAATCTAGCTAAGGTGATGGCCTAGAATGATCCTGCAAACATGCTACAACAATCACTGTGTAACAAGAGAGCTGCTGGAAGCAAATAATGCGATGTCCCTTCAACAGATGATGTACATATGATTGCTGGATGAATAGGGAAATTAAGATCTATATAAATCTAGAGCTCCGATGATGCCAAGATTCTAGATCTGGGCTCTATGATGGCAACCCAAGATAACCCAGAAGGGAAATTCCAGATCTATGAGATTGGAAATTTACCCTCATGGGGTTTGATCCCTGTTCTGCTGGGTTATGCAGATCTGAAGCTAGATCTGGCAAATAGATGGCTGCAATATGCCATAAGATCAGATCTGAGCTTGAAGGGCTGATCCCTTCACTAGATCCTCAAGCTAGAAGCTCAAGATCTAGCTCCTCAATCCTCCTCTGAAGATTGCAGCTGCTGCTACACAACTGCTCACAAAAACTACGCTGTAAAGGAAGGAGGCTCTCTAGCCTACTGCAAAATATGGCTATGAAGCTCAAGACTAATGGAAATAATGCATATAATGTGAAGGAATGGTCCTCCACTAGATTACTAGCTGAAATGATAGCAACTTCCCCTCTCCCTTGGATCTACAAGAACGTATTACAAAATTCTTGATGGAAATGCTGCTGCTGGGAGATGAATAATAGATGGCCTAATGCCTGATATAGATATGAAGTGCTGGAAGGTTGATCTTGAAGCTCAAGGTGATAGGTTGAATCCTTCATCGGTTCCTCAACTAAAATATTGAAGGACAACCTCCTCCTCTCAAAATGATCTTTAGAAATGTGTAATTTCTGAATATGGATGTTTTGCAGAAAGTAGGACCAATATGGCACCAATGCTTGATGATGAATGTAGTTCAAACACTGTTCCTTAGAGGTCAATCAAGGAAAGAGGTGTGATTCTCGCTCGGGAACAACCTGTGCTAAACAACACTGCAGACTTAGCTAAATAGCATAATAGTGCATGGAATGTCAAATGACAAATCCAGATCTAAATAGATCACAAATAAATAATCCAAAAAGCCCCCTTCTAATGTTGCCTTCATCTTCATTATATAGTTTCTAAACCTTCCCATGCCCTGGCTCACCTCATAACTGCACTGTACATGTGGACATAGGCCTCCATGTTGACTATGTTGTCTCTCCATGATCTCCATCATGTGTGAATGTAATGATCACCCTCTCCATCTGTGTGCATTAAATGCACTACTCCTCCATCATCTCATCACAAATGCTCTATGATCTTACATTTGATTCCTTCCATGATCTTAGTTGACTTCTTCAACCTCCATGATCTTTCTCATTAATGAGACATGATCACTACTCCTTTCACATTAAGTAGATACTCCACTGCTCCATTATGTAGATCTAGATCTGAAATATCCACATACACATATAAAAAGTGGATTTTATTTATCTTTGGGGTTTGTGAGTCCCTCCACCCTTTTATTTACTTACTTAATTATGAAAATTAAGAACTCTAATATTCCAATTATCTTGTGGAAAACTTGGGAATATTACATGATACATTTAAAAAGCATGTTGAACAGGTTTTTTTAATGTATATTCAATTTAATCAATGTGGGTCTTCTGAAAAGTATGCATAATGGGTACTCATTAGATGTGGAATTTACTTCTGCATCCAACAATTGTTTACACTTGAAATTTGAGTAAACCTATAAAGATATAAACGAAAAATACAGTTAAAAAAAGTAGTTTTCTTTTTTTCCCTCGGAAATTCATAACTCTTATTTTATTTTTCCTTAGGAGGCCAATTTTAGGGTGAAATTTCCTCTAATGCTTGAAGGGGGCTCAATTATACACAGGTGGATGACTTCAGTTTGATTGGATACTTTGATTCAGACTTCGATGAAGTGAGAGAAACTAGAGTATCTACTTCATGTTATGCGATGATTCTTGGATCAGGAGCTATGAGATCATGCAAACAAGTAGTTCCAACAGATTCCACAACTGAGGAAGAATATGTGGAAGCAACTGAAGCAACAAAGGAAATTGTGTGGCTCAGGAAAATTCTGAAATATATGTAAGAGAAACAAGTGCATTCAACTCCACTCATGATTGACAACACCTCTGCAATAAAGTTGGCCAAGAACCCAAATTTCCATGATGAGGAAAATTACATCAAGTGACAAATACCATCTGATTCAACATCATATTGAGGCCAAGAGAACTCATCTACGCCATTATTCCACAAATGAGAAGATTGCAGACATCTTCACCAAAGCACTTGGAAGAGAGAAGTTTGAAATATTTAGAACAATTCTTGGACTCACCAACATCCCTTCAGATTAATGGGGGAATGTTGACACCTAATCCTTGGGATTGGGTGAATATGTAAAATAATGTAAATATAAAATAAGGAGAACAAGAATTTGAAAAGACACTGGGAGATGAAGCCTAAGAGTCTCTCCCTCCATGTATGTATCTATGATTACCCTTAATGCAAAATCACAATTTGCATTGTGGAGTTACCTCATGGCCTGGCAATTATAATATTTGTTGAGCCTTTCAAATATTTTCCAAGTTTTTTTCTCGAGTAATGGGATGAGAAATGACTACAAAATTACCTAAGTCTCTTATTTATGCATTATATTATTATTTTAAAAGAGATTTTCTTTTCTACTAGGCAAACCTCATCTCTACTGAATTAAGCATAGTTAACTATTAAGGTCCCGTGATTTGGCTAATTGGCAAGCCAAATGACAGTGTAACATCAAACCAATCTTTGGAGCCCAATGACCTAGCCTTCCTGGACTCAGAGAGGGCTCTCTCTATTTGTGTAAGGGATATCTGTGTGTTTGTTTATTGTGTTCTGATTTTAGGCTAGTTATGAAGTAGGTTTTTGGTTTTGGTTTTTAGGTTGTGAGGGATGAACTGATCAAAGATATAGGATAGGTAAAAATATGTTAGATCAACTGGGCTATGGGGTCGAAAAGGTCAAGAAAGCTTTCAGATGGTGATACAAGGTTGTTGAAGGGCCGATTTGATTCGAGGTAAAATGGATCTTTGGGCAAAATGGAGTAAGATGGACATCAAGTTTGTGAATAACAAGGGATTTCAAGCACAAATAGTTTAATAGTTGACATAAACATGGCAGGGAAAACCATTAATCATGAGAAATGTAACTTTTAAGCTAATCAATGCATAGAAATAAAAATTCAAGCCATGCATAGAGATATATAACTCTCTAACTTTAGGAAATGGCTATCAGACTTTGGGGAAATACATTTAAGACAAACAAAAAACTCAAATCACTATGTTGGAATGCCTAAGCACAATACTTCAAGCTATTGGGCACTTTGAAAACAATATTGCATAGTCTTAGGCAAAGGGCAAGATCAGAACAAGACCTCCTTGGTTCAACAAATGAAAATCTAATCAGTCAAAGAGAAGTTTCATAGATGGAGCTGTGGCTAGCCATGAGTAATCAGGGCATACCATAAATCATACTTAGCATGCATAAAACCATGAATGAAACAAGAAAACAATATTCTTAAGTTATTAAAGAGCAATCAAGAATTCTTTAATGTGACTAAGAATGAAAAAAACATGGAAGCTATAAAGAAACAGGAAATTTAAGGTGCCTCCAAGGGCATGTCTCAAATTTGTTCTCTACTGTTCTATAGCAAGCAAGAACATGGATTTATGAATGAAAACTAGGAAACAAAATAGAGAGAGAGACACTATACCATTCTACCAAGTCATGGAATCCAACAACAATCCTCTTTCATCATCCAATAACATCCAAGAGACTATCCAAAAGCATGAGACAAGTATTTCTTCCAAAGTTTATATGACCATATATTGCTTCTATTCATCAAGTTCAACCTTGTTTACAATGAAAGCCTTTGGAATATATAGGCCAAAGTGAGGAAAGCCTCTTAGTTCAACTTGCAATCTCATTGGCCTATTCAAAATATCTTATTTTGTCCTTGAGGCTTTGCAAAGCCCAAGGCACAAAATATCTAATAAAATATCTCAAAAATGCTAAAGAAAGGAAATAAATTGACTTTTCCTAACTAACCATGTACAAAAATAGCTAAACGCACATGAGGAAAAGTCACTTTTGAAAGGTTCAATTTTTACAAAAATACTCAAAAAATACATCAACAAAAGGTCCCCTGACTTGCCGACAACTTTTGGAGGCCTTCCCGATGTCGAAACGAGGCTCATGATGGATCGTTGGAAAGATATGAGTGTCTACTTTCTGAAAATGTTTATTTTTCTCCCAACTGACCACTAGAAGTCCTTCAAAAATAGGCCTGTGTGTAAAAACCCAAAAAATAAGCCTTGCTGATAAACAGGGCAGAGTGTAGAAAAAGCGAGTGTTTTTCGCCATTTTGGTGGAGCAAATGATCTTCAAATGTTCTGAAAATCGCTGAGTATGTGCCCCTAAAAATATGGCATCCAATGATACCATTTTTATCCTTTGAGGATGTCCCAAACTGAAATGGAGATGCTCGTGAGTTTTGGCCAAAAACCCAAAAATGACAAAAAACCAAAATATGTCGAATTTCACCCAAACTTGGCGAGCATGACCCTCAAGGGTTTTCAGAAACATGTTGTGAAGCAGAGGCCAAAATTTGGAGGCTTGAGGTGTCTTTCTTCAATTTTCGTGCCGAACGCTTCCCTTTAGCCTCCTTGAGTTTTTCCTGAGCAGCCTTCAACTTCCACCGGGCAAACTGATTGAGCTTTTTGTAATGCCCAGTCATCCTCTATTGAAGGTCCAAGTCCCTATTTGCATTCTAAAATTTCTTCTCCAAGTGATCATTAACTCTCTCAAGCCATGCTTCCTGATTTCTCTCTATCTCTTGTTCGAACAATGCAGTGAGAGGGGTAGATTGGAGAAGGGCATCTTCTTCTTCTTTTTGTTTCTCAAGGGCCTTTTTTGAGCCCCATGGTTCTTGGCCTCTTTCGCCTAGGCTGATCTTCACCTTCACTTTCATTGAACTCACCCATGAGTTCTTCCAATCTCACTTGTGCTTTGGAGGCCTCCTTTTTGTATCTGATGGCCCGTGTCTCATATACAGCCATATGGACACTCATCTGCTTGGTTTGAACTTGCAAAAAGTGATTGAAGTTCCTAGCTCTATCAAGATCAGTGCTCAAGGCATCAATTTGGCTTTCTCTATGGATCAAGAGATTTTCTAGGATCCGGGCTTGATTATCACTATCATCACTTTGGATTTGGATGATGTCGAATTCCCTTTCTTGTTCATGACTTCTTTCTTCCTTGTCCTTCCCTTTGCTTTGGGTGGCTCTTTTAGTCTTCTTCCTCTTGGGCAATTCGACCATGGGCTTTTTGGGCAATTTTCCCTTGCTTTGGAGGGCCCTAGTCACATTTGGAGTTACAACTCTAGGCACCCTTTTCTTTGATGTCCGGGGCTTGGCGACTTTCGGAGAAGAGAGCATGGCCCCTTGCCTAGGAGAGGTAGCTAGCACATGCTCCATGGGCTCTTTACCCTTGTCACTTTGC
Organism: Pinus albicaulis; assembly: GCA_034641835.2. Classification (NCBI taxonomy): domain Eukaryota; kingdom Viridiplantae; phylum Streptophyta; class Pinopsida; order Pinales; family Pinaceae; genus Pinus; species Pinus albicaulis. The sequence continues at coordinate 1,391,064,863 of CM076570.1, forward strand.
TCCTCATTTTTTCCACTACCTTGGATTTCTTTATGGATGCCTTGGCTGTCCTTTTGCACTTCCTTTTGAGGGCTGTCCTCCTCACTGTGTTGCACCTTTTTATCCTGCTGCCCCTCTTCTTCTTTAGGTTGCTGTTCCTTTTTAGGAGGCTGTTGTTCATCACCCTGAGGCTGCCTCTGCTCATCATGCTGTAGTTGCTGTGTATCATGTTGTGGCTGCCCTTGTTCAGCATCTTGTGGCTGCCCCTGTTCAACATCTTCATGGGTCTGCTCACCCTTATGGTGTTGCACATCTTCATGCTGCTGCCCTTCATCATCTTCCTCATCATCCCCTTGCTGTTCTGCCTCACTGTGATGCTGCTCATCAACATTTTCTTCTTCATCCCCTTGCTGCCCTGTTTCATCCTGCTGCTGCTCATCATCACTTTCCTCTTCCTGCTCATGTTCTTCTTCCTCATCATGGTCAGACTCTTCTCTCTCTTCAGGCTCTTTTGTTTGTTCTGTGGTAAACTTGAGCTTCTTGGGAATAGGTCTGCTAGAAGAAGGCGAAGGATGGTGAGTAGGAGGTGTAGGGATGTATGAAATGGAGGGAAAATGGAGAAATCTGGATGGGTGATGAAAGTATCCCAAGAGACCTCCCTCTTCTCAAGCTGGTGAAGAATGATGACTTTGATGAGGTAGTGATGGAAGAGGCAGGCTGTTTGCTATGAAGGACGATTTTTCTGAACAGTGGAGGCCATTTTCTCAATGCTTCTATGTAAGAAGAAAGGAAGATTTAGAAATTTGGCCCTCGTGAAATGCATGAGCAGTCGAATGTGATAGGCATAGACTCGGGAGAATCTTCCTTCACAAGTGAAGTATTTCATGATGATCATCATGAGGGGGGCGTAGCTAGTCAAAAGATATGAGAAGGGTAAAATGGAAGGACATGAATCTCTGTGCTCAGGATTTAGAAAGGGCTTGTAATCTTCTGAACACTCCACTAGCCTCCCACTGTAACAAACCTCTTCAAACTATTTACTCAAAACACCTTGATTTATACCAAGACAATGGAGAAATCTAGATGGGTGATGAAAGTATCCCAAGAGACTTCCCTCTTCTCAAGCTGGTGAAGAATGATGACTTTGATGAGGGAGTGATGGAAGAGGCAGGCTGTTTGCTGTGAAGGAGGATTTTTCTGAACAGTGGAGGCCATTTTCTCAATGCTTCTATGTAAGAAGAAAGGAAGATTTAGCAATTTGGCCCTCGTGAAATGCATGAGCAGTCGAATGTGATAGGCATAGACTCGGGAGAATATTCCTTCACAAGTGAAGTATTTCATGATGATCTTCATGAGGGGGGCGTAGCTAGTCAAAAGATATGAGAAGGGTAAAATGGAAGGACATGAATCTCTGTGCTCAGGATTTGAAAGGGCTTGTAATCTTCGAACCTCACTAGCCTCCCCCATGCTTGGGATGACCTCTTCCCAAACTATTCACTCAAAACACCTTGAGTTTATACCAAGACAATACAGAGAAATCTAGATGGGTGATGAAAGTATCCCAAGAGACTTCCCTCTTCTCAAGCTGGTAGAAGAATGATGACTGCTGATGAGGGAGTGATGGAAGGCGAGGTACAATTTCTTTGTGAAGGAGGATTTTTCTGAACAGTGGAGGCCATTTTCTCAATGCTTCTATGTAAGAAGAAAGGAAGATTTAGCAATTTGGCCCTCGTGAAATGCATGAGCAGTCGAATGTGATAGGCATAGACTCGGGAGAATCTTCCTTCACAAGTGAAGTATTTCATGATGATCTTCATGAGGGGGGCGTAGCTAGTCAAAAGATATGAGAAGGGTAAAATGGAAGGACATGAATCTCTGTGCTCAGGATTTAGAAAGGGCTTGTAATCTTCTGAACACTCCACTAGCCTCCCACTGTAACAAACCTCTTCAAACTATTTACTCAAAACACCTTGATTTATACCAAGACCTTCTTTTTAATCACCATTTAGCAACTTGAATATACCAAGGAGGTAAATGAAAATACCTTGAAGATGTATGGTAGCCTTTGCTTGAAGAGTTTGAGCAGCTTTCAGGGCTTGTTGAAGGTAGAAGAGAGGCGCGAAACTTTTAGATGTGAGGGCGCCGCGCTGTGTGAGGAGTCGGGTCGATGGTTGGGTAGTCGTGACTGGCGCCTATAGGCGCGTTGCGCAACAATACAATGCCTTCGTAAATTGACTCTTGAATGCGCTGCACGCTTTCCAGGTGCGCCGCGCGGGCTAAAAGGCTTTAAACTTCTGCAAAATTGCTCGAAAACTCTCTTCGGTCCAGTGAGCAGCTAAGAAGAGATGTTGTTCATGTTTTGAAATGCAAATAGAGCTTGCAACGGTCCTTTCAACTTCTTTTGAAAGCAGAAAAGTCAGAGTCCTTTTTACGTTTGCTTGGTGAGGGTTTTGAAGACATTTGAAAAGGCTTTCGAGTTAAAACAAAACATGAAGCACTTGCCTTGTGATTTCATCACTTAAAACCTATAAAGACTCTTTTTGCACTAATCTTTTGACAAGATGTGGAGTTTGAATTTTGAAAAGGTAACATAGTGATGGCTTTTGTTTAAGTAAAGAGACCTTGTTTAGGAACTGCAAATCTCCTCTACAGCTTTTGCACTGTGCTTTATTAAAAAGGAAACTCTGCCACTGCTGACCTTTTTAATGACATTTTCAAAGGAAAATTATGCTCAAAAAACATACCAATGAGTTGTGAAACATCGTCTACCATTTTTGCAAGGAGATAACTCATCTTTTTAAAACTTAATTGACAGTTTTTGCTCCTGATGCTTTGAAGGTGGTCATGCCCACTGTGAAGCTGATTGAACTAGCAGGCGCTACTTTGAGTCTCTCTTGACTGTGGGTGAAGAAAATCACCTAAATTTGTAAATGAAAAACTTTGCTGTAAATAGCTTCCATCATCAAGGCAACTGACTAACCCTGGATTGCTAAAGTAATGAGTCTTCAACTTTTATGGAGATAAAACAAGGGGTGATGAACTGAAGTTGAAGTGTGAACATGGGAAGGCTGTCCCTTTGTTCTTCTGTGAAGGAGGTCTGTAAGAAAAATGATTTTTCATTCATTTCACCCTTTTTGAGAGCAGTCCCTTTTGAAATCTTTGCCACATGCAATAATTTCTTTTCACCCTCAAACAATGGTGAGCCCTTTACTTTGTTTATGAAGGAGGCCTATGTTTGACAAATGCCTGGTTTCTTTTCAACCTTTGTCTCAACCAAATGAAGAATGGTTGATGAACATACTGATAGCGATTTTCTCTGTATTGGATAGCAGAAGTCAGCTTAAAAAACCAAGACTATTTTACTTCCTTGGCCATTTGCTTAACAATATTTCTTCATTGATAATCACCCCAGTAGCTTCACATTGTATTTTAATAACAATGAAGCTTATGTAAACAACTTTTAAAAGCACTACTGCTTTGCCTTTGCTTTTAACACCATTTTTATTCAGAAACCCTCAGTTGCTGTCTCACTGTACCTAAAATTTTCCTTTACAGTTTAGTGAAAAACTTAAAATCAAACTTTATCCCTGGCCCTCTGCTTATAGATGAAGGAGGCCTTTTCAGTCTTCAACCCTCTGCTTATAAAATGAAGGAAGTTTTCTCAGTCTTCAACCCTCTACTTATAAAATGAAGGAGGTTTTCTCAGTCTTCAACCCTCTTTGACTGTGATTGCAAGAACTTAATGAAACAACTCGCTGCCCTGTGACTGCATCCCAAGCTCAAAATCACATGAGAAGCAATTGTCTTCTCATGTTGAGCCAAATACTGTCTTCTGGAATGATGGTACACTTCTGCTCTTGAAAGATCCATTGAAACACTGTAAAATTACCTAATATCAGTTTGGCCTATGGCACATGCATTGTTGAGACTTCAAGGCTTGTTAGTGGCGCGACTTAAGGGTGTAACCAAACTTTATTTGCAGAATAGGAAGGTCAGTTAGGACTGGTCGATCATAGATAGAGGTTCTTTGGCATATGATAGTTTGCCAAGGGAGAAATGCCTAGAGCGCCACTACCTAACTTAGGGGGAACTTCTTGGACAGATTTGGATTGTTTTCCTTGGAGCTGATGGACAAGCTAGTATGGCTGAGGCTAGATAGGGCTTGATAATGAGGTTTCATCTCATCATGGGCGAATTGAAAAGGTAGGAGGGCAAAAATGTTTATGGGTGTTTTCCAGCTGGCAATTTTGACAATTTTTAGATCATCTAGTAGAAAACTTGGCTGTTACAACTAGTCATCACCAACAAGTGAAAAATACAGATGACTAACATTAACAATCAAACGAGAAATTCCCAATTACACGTTTTTTTGAAGTAGCAAAAAACACGCCCGATTTTGAAAAGAGGCGATGCACAGTAACCTTTTTTTTTTAGCATATTTTTGGAACTTCAAATTTTGTTATGTAACATTTTTTTTAAATGTTACTAATTTTCATGGTGATTTTGAAAAGTGGTGATCCACCATCAACCCATTTTTTTTAGAGGGATTATTTTGACACTTTAAATTTTTTAATTTACTGAGTATGAACACTTGTTTTAAAATGTTAGTGATTTTGATGCTAATTTTGAAAAGTGTTCATGCAACATCAACCATTTTTGTTTAAAATGCTTATTCTTTACACTTTAAATTTTCTAATGTATTGTGGATAATTTTTTTTAAACGTTGGTGATTTTCATGTTGATATATATATATATATATATATATATATATATATATATATATATATATATAAAAGAAAAAAAATCATAAAATTAAAAGAAACAAAAAATTTAATATAAAAAATTAAAAAAAAATGGGAGGGAAGATTTAAAAAAAAACACATAATTTTAAAGGAGAGAAAAAAAAAAAAAAACATCAAAAACAATATTTTTTTTTAAAAGTTAAATAAACACTGCATAATTAAAAAAATGATAAAATTAAATAATTAAAATTAAAAAATTACAATTAATTAAATATAAAAAAAAAACAATTAAATAATTAAATTAAAAAAAATAAAATTGAATTCAAATTTAAAAAAAATAAAAATTGAAAAGTCAATTTTTTTTTAAAATAATTATATATAAAAATAAAATAAAATAAAATAATTAAAATAAATAAATAAATAAATTAATTAAAAAAAAGTTTAAAAATTTAAATTAAAAAAAAAAATTTGTGCCCGCCCCTTGGTGGTTGTCGGGCTTGGCCGAGCGGGCGAGGAGTTGGCTACCAGGCAGGCACCGAGGCCATGAAGGGGCGGACCCATATATATATATATATATATATATATATATATATATATATATATATATATATATATATATATATATATATATATATATATATCTATATATATATATATATATATATATATATATATATATATATATATCTATATATATATATATATATATATATATATATATATATATATATATATCTATATATATATATATATATATATATATATATATATATATATATATATAGATATATATCTATATATATAGATATATATATATATATATATATATATATATATATATATATATATATATAGATAGATACTTTTCTCATTTTTAATTTATTTTCAAATTTTATTTTTTTGAAATTTTGAAATTTTTTTATATTTTATCTTTTTCATTATTATTATTAATATTTAATAAATTATGAGTTTTTATTTTTATTTTTTTTAAATGAATTTGATTTTTAATTATTAATTTGATTTATTTATTTTTAATTTTTCTTTAATAGATTTTAATTCGTTTTATTTTTTAATATGTTTTCTATTTTTTATTTTTTTTTTGATGGTTTTAATGTTTTTTTCATTGTTTTCAATTATTGTTTTCCATGTTTTTAATTATTATTTTCAATATTTGTAATTATTATTTTTAAATAATTTTTATTTGTTTTTTTATTTCTTCATTTTATTTTATTGTTTGTTTTTTCAATTTATTTTTTAGTTTTTTTTAAGTTTTTTTTAAATTTATCTCATCAATAGTATTTATTTATTTTTATGTTTTCTTTTTTTTTCAAAATTTTAAAGTCTTTTCTTAAATTATGTTTTTTTAATGTTTTCTTTTATTTAAATTTATTTTTTATATGTTTGTTTTTAATCTTTTTTATATATATTTTATATTGTATTTTTAATTTTTTTATGTTAAATATATATTTTTATTTACTTTTTTTTTTAGCTTTTTGTGTTTTTTTGTTTCAGTTTTTATTTTTTCCTTTTTTTCATATTCTCAATATATTTGATTAGATATATATATATGTCAAAATAAAAAATATGTAGAGATAATAAGTCTAAGAGAATAATTTTTTGTTGATGGTGTACTTCCTTAGTGATGGATAGAAACGACAATTTTTTTTTGTTGCATAATCTTTAATATATATCTTAGTTTTGATTTATTAAATTCAAAAGAAATATAATTTTAATATATTATTATTATTATTATTATTATTGAAAATAATATATATATATATATATATATATATATATATATATATATATATATATATATATATATATATATATATATATATATAATTTTTTTTTTCTCAATAATGAAATATAGTTCTTAAAAAACAATTTGCAAATTTCAAAATTATTTAAAAATTAAATATATACCCAAATTTCAAAAAAAGAAAAAATGTTTTAATGTAGAGAGTATAAAAACTCCAATATCACATATAAATTTATTTATTTTGTAAAGTTGTTCATTCATCATAATTGCAGTGTTTCCTATCGAGTGATTTCAATACATTATATGAAAAAAACATTATATTTAATAAATTGTTATTAATATCATAAACTTAAAATAAAAATAAATTAATATAAATTAAATGGTAATAATTTTTTAAAATAATATTAACACCATGGCTGAAAATTGTTAGAATTTTAAGGATTTTCGTAAAGGTGATATTTTATTTTTAATGTCATCCTTGGAATTTTAAGGCTTTTCAGATACATGATATTTTAACTTTAATACCATGCCTAAAAATCGTTGGAATTTTAAGAGTTTTGATATTTTATCTTTAATGTCATATCTATCGTTGAAATTTTAAGGTTTTTCATAGTCATGATACTTTATCTTTAACGTCATTATTAAAATATGTTGACAATTTACCCCGAAAAAAAAAAATATTTTATTCCATCATCAACGCTTTTCGTTTTTAGGGTGTTTTTTGCACAAAAAAAGATTGGCGACGTTATTCCAACATCAAAACTTTTCGTTTTCAGGTTGTTTTTTGCACAAAATTTTTTGGCTTTTACTTCCAATTTTAAAAAATGTTGAAAACTTACCAAAAAAAAAAAAAAAATTCCAGAATAACATATTTTGTTTTCGGGTTGTTTTTTCATGCTTTTTGATGTTTTTTTGGTTAAAGTTCTCGTTTTGAGGTAATGGTTATTGTTTGATTGGTAACTTTTTTCTTATCCTTCCATCTCACCAATCTATCTAAAACTCATAAGTTTTTCATGACAACTTATTTGGTCATGGCCCTAGTCTCATGTCATACCCTCCATGATTTAACCCATAAGAATAATTTGAATCTAGATCTATGATTGTTTCAATTCTAGAATCCAATCTTATGAAAGCATAATGTCGTATTTAATTTTTTTGAAATACAAGATTATTTTTTAAAGAAGTTTTTTATTTGTTAATCACACGAGAATCCAACCAAATTTCAAATGAAGCTCACACCATCCTCTCTAGAAAAAACATACATGAAGAAAGAGAGGAAAACATACTTATTTGCATCTACTGATTCTAGGAAAAGTCCTTATTGCTTCCTAAATTTATGTTGGATAGCTACTTGGTTGTTGAAGTATTTAGACAATATCATCCATGGCTTATTTTACTTGAGAGAAATAAAAACAAGCAATTTATTTCTTTGCCCTTTATTGTGGGAGAAGTAACTGTAAAAAAGATGGTTCACCTGGAATAATTTTTTGATTCATTGAAATTTTTGAATTTAAATTAGGCAAGGGAAATCCAAGGATTCGATCTAGGGGAGTATTTTCAAGAAACCTTTCCATAGTTAGATATGGATTTTTTTTACGAGAGTTATTGAATAAATCAAATAAATCCACATCGTCCCATCAAAGGAAAGAGAAGCACCTACCCCTATTGAAACTGTTATCACTCAGAAAAAATGAAGCATCATTTGACAAAGTCCTAGAGGTTCATGTGTTAAAGGTAGGGTTATAGGATTCATTTTTCATTACTTGTTCAAGGAAAATTTTTATTTTTTCTTATTTAGCCTATCCTAAGGTCTAAACCCACCCTCATTCAAATCCCCTCATGTCACATCAATCATAATTTTCCGAAAATTTTCATTTCCAAGGCTTTAGCACCGAAAGGGTCATTTTAGCCAAGAAACCACACTTTCGTAGCGAAATAAAAAGAGAAATTTCACTTTTCGCTACAAAGTTGCTAATACTTTCGTAGCGAAAATGCCCAAAAATACACTAGGAATGCTACGAAAGTAAGGTTTCCTATCTATCATGTCAAATTAGCTGTTAGGTGCTAGAAAATGATTTGAAAAGGATAAGTTAGATGCCATTCGAGTCAGTTAGGGGAATGATCAAGCTACGTAGTCAGGGCTGAAGTGATCATCACCATTTTAAGCATGTATGAGTCATCATTATGTTATGAGTGATCATCGAACTTCAAAATATTTCTAAATTGAGTCATTTGTCATTCTCTATTCCTTCTTTGCGTGTTATTAAGCTCTGGAGAGCTATTTCATTGAGCCCAAGTTGTGGCTGGTTTTTTCAAAGGATTGCAGATATAACTGATCAAGCGAGGTAGAGAAGACATTATCAAGCGAGTTAGAGAATACTTCAAAGAACCATGGCTGCAAAAAGGAAGAAAAATAAAGGTGGCCATTGTCTTAGATATGAACCATCAGATATGAACCTGATAAATGAATACCCAACATCTGTTGAAGTCTTTAGAAGGACTGGATGTTTACAGTTTTGTGAAAGACTACAAGGCTACCATGTACAGGTTTCCAAATAATTTTCCCTAAAATTCAATGGAACAACAACTAAAGTGGGAATGCTGAATCTCATTATTACACCAGAGATCATTGCAGCAACAACAGGGATTCCAAGAGGACAAGAAAAATGGTTCAAAGGGTTCAAATTCAACATAAAGGAATGCAAAGGGTTTATCAAGCCATAAAGAAGTGAAGTTGACCTTACAAATGCCATTCCAAGGAGCTGCATAAAGGACAATTTCTCAAAACTATTGCTTATTATTCAGAAATATTTCACATGTGAAGGACGATATCATAAAGTATATCCTTACCATTTCAAGCTTCTCCTACACTTTGTTGGTAAGATATCTCTTGATCTGCCTTTCTATTTACACAGAAGTTTAGAAAAAATGGCAGATAAAGTTCAAGAAAAATCTAAGGGAAGTGAAACTTCATTTTTTCATCATGGCTTAATAAAATTGTTGGTTTTAGATGATTTACAAAGACTAGGTAGAGATTGGTCTTCATTTTTTGTTTTTTAGTGGTTTTGAAATGGATACCATTACCCTAAGAGAACTCCTAAACCTAGAGAGATACCACCACCTTTAGTGGCAGAACAAAGTGAACCAGTAGGGGTAGAGAAAAGTGAACCAGTCATGATGGAAACAAAGTAGTTGCAGATATTTGATACACCCACCGTTCCACCTGCAAAACAAAAGTCAATAATGAGCAAACCTGCAAAACAAGAGTCCACAGTGAGTAAACATGGTAGAAAAAGGGTTACAAGGAGTCAAACTGTGGCTAAATGAAATTTAGAAGACATATTACATGCCATTGATATTGAAGAGACTCCTGTAGTCTAGGCTGAGGATATAGATGAAGGTGGACAGAAACTCAAGAAAGCTAAATCTGCAAAGAAGCTAGAATTTGAAGGTGAGGATGTAGGTTTTATGTTTCAGGCTAGGAAGCCCATGAAAAGACATGAAAGAAAATTGTTGGAGAGCAGTAAAGAGGTTCATCCAGTCACTGACACAGTCTAGCTACCACAAGACATTATTGATCTTTTATCACCTGCAGAAAAAGATCTAGTCAGCAAGCAAAAGAAAGGAAAGGAGAAAGTCATTGGAAAAAACAGAGTTTGAACTACTTAAATAATAGTTGAGGCTAGCTAATCATGAAATTTCAGTTATGAAGAAGGAGGCTAGGAAAAATAATGTACAAAAGGTTCATTTTGAAAAGATGAAAGAGGTTTGGGAAGAGCAAGTTGACACTTTATCAAAGACCCTAGACAACACACAACTATTAATCAAATGGACTATGCCATTGAGGAAAGAGGTGAAACATGTCAGAAGAATGAACCTTCACTGAAAATCTACCAACAGAAAGCTGAAGGATAAAGTTAAAGACCTCCAAGAATATCTAGAATTTATCCATGAGGAGTTGGAGAAGAAAGGTCTAAAAATGACAGTAGTTGAGGAGCCAATAACTCAACTCATCATCAATGAGGAAGAAACACCTCAAGACTCCTAGTTTGAGCTGGTTTATGTTTTGAAAGGTAAATGGTATGTTGGAAACAAATTTTATACAGTTGAAAAGTACATTTTTGAAACTAAGAAAAAATCTAGAATTAATACAGTTTTCCACAGTTTCGTAGCGTTTCCTAGGCTTGAATCTAGGAAAACGCTATGAAACCACCTATAGCTTTCTTTTTTCATTTAAAACCACTTTGTGGAGCTTCCAATGAGAGGAAATGATATGGAGGATGTGTCAGGGCATGATGAACACAATGAATAAGGAAAGAAGCAAAAAATTTGATTGTAAAGGTCATTTTTTGTACGCTACGAAAGTACGCTACGAAACTTTCATACTTTTGTAACGTGCTGTTTTGAAGGTTTATGAGCAGGTTTTTGGGTAGTTTTAGATAGGTGGATACTTTCAAAGGGTCAAGGGACCTTGACAAAAATCATCCATGACCTGGAGACCAAGAAATGAAGACAACTCATCAGCCAAAACATTCGTTGAAGATAAGGACATGTTTTCCTGAAGAATAAGGTTTGTTTCCAGATTCTGAGGAGGGTAATCAAGATGTCAAGTAGTGATGAGTTCTGTAATAGCTCATTCAAACATGTGAATCATTAGTTTTCAGATGTATAATTGTTTCAAGAGATAAGGTAGTTGATGTAATAATTAGATGTTTGAGTCCTATTAGGAAAAGCACTGTTTCATAGAATAGCTGTCATTTTCTCATTAAAGTAGATGTTTTCTTGTTATGCAAGGTGTCATTAGGAAAATTTCAATGAATCTAGCCAAGAGGTAGATCATCTCTCATGTAACAAGGTCTATTAAGGGCAGATATTCGAATTTGTAAAGGGTTGGAGATTTTTTGGCAATACTGCAGCTTTATGTAAATTGACTGATATCAGTAATACAGAGGACTTTTTCTTGACCAACCTGAGATTCTCATGGAGTTTTTAGTGCTTATTTGATCTATACTTTCTATGTGTACCATTTTAAGTAGTTTTCATCTTTAATACTCAAAATTCATAGGTGTATGCTATAACTCCCTTTATTGATGAATTGGCTGTGTTATTTCATGTTTCATGTGTGATTTACCTCTGCTAAAAAATCTTACTTGCCTCAGCTTCCATGTCAAGAGAACTTACCATCGAAATACTGAATTTGTTGACTCCATAAGCCCAATGATTGCAGACTTGTACTCTTTTCAACCTACACAGATCACAATCAAGTTGTTTTCCACGTAGAGTTAGCCATCTAGTTTCATCATTATAAAATATCATTAACCCCTTTGAGAGAGCCCTCTCAGAATGAAGTGGCTAAGCTTTAGTTACATGTTGGTTTGAAACAGTTACATGAAGTTGTCTAATTAGCAGCCAATCAAGTGCAATTTTGTGATAATAGAACCAATTGTTGAAGAATCCAATGTTACTTTAGGAGGGAAAAATAGAGAAAGAGGTTGAAATCCTACAAACACCCCTCTAGATTTGACACCTCAGGCTTTCTCAAGTTCGTTATCCAGTCACAGAAGAAAGGAATATAATTCGGCTGGAGGAATAAGTAATGAAAGGCACTCTGGTGTAGGAAACAGAGAGGAGCTACCTCCAAATGTGGTCTTTGAAATATCACACATTCTTGAATTATCCAAGAGAAAAAACTTTAAAGAGGTTCAACCTATGAATGAATAAGTAGATAGCATATGAAAGAACCAATAGATGTGGAATTTGATAGTGATCCACTACCTTATTGGGTTATATCCCACATGGATAAAACCCAAAGAATGATTCAAGAGATAGCAGAAAAATCAGTCATCTTTGATGACCATCAGTCATATGGATACGAGGGGTCTTTACCATGGTATTGGCCCATAGTAATGGGTGCAACAACAATTCTTTGATCTTGCCAAAGAATATTAATGACATTACTAAAGGTATTTACCTGAGGTATTGGCTAAGGAAACTACTATATAAAGATATGGACATCAAGGTGTTGGGTGTGCAAGTAAATGTTTTATTCATGTGTAATATGATTTAAAACAGGAGTGCACCAGGAGCAAGGAGAAGACTCAGATCTGAAAGATCTGAAGTATGGTGACATATGTGATTGTTTGATTTACTTATTTAAAATGTCTAACAATGATAGATCTTTAGTTGTAATGATGTTGTGATTTTAATGAAGTATTCAGACAATAAGGGTTGTGGAGAGAAAGGTTATGTTTACAGCGAAAATTTTCAGATCTGTACGCAGGTTTGTATCAAGTTAGTCGCGTACATACGCGGATCAGCTTTTGGTGATTCACGTATATATTTTGCAAAATAATTTTCAGTATGTGCATATTTGTACGCGGGGCTGTAAATGGTAAGAGCATACATACACGAATATGTCTTGTGGAAGTCACGTATACACTCCAAGGTTTTACAATATGATGTGTTGATGAAAATTGGTAATATTTGTTCTAATTTTTGTTGTCTGTTGATTATGTCTCTATCATGATAATCTATGTTTGAAAATGTTGATTAGGTTGAATAAAAATTGGTATATTGATCAGTGATGGTGTTGCATTATGATTGGGCTTTCAGTAAGTTGGCACTGATATATATATTGTGATTCAATATTTAGTGACTGGCCCAGTGATACAGTTTGACAGAAATCTCAATAGTCAGTGAATTGAGATTTTTACGTATATCTTCTTCAAGGGAAGCACATACATACACGGGTATTATTCAGAATAGTAGTGTGTACATTATGATGTGTGTTTTTCTAAGGTTTAAAATGACATCAATTGGTTTTTGTGATGAACAGAGTATGTCTTGGTATATGCATTGGTATGATATGGTTATAATTTGGTTTGTTTGCAATATTTGGTTGAGATTCAGTGATTGGCTTGGTGATGATTCAATTGGTTGAATGATCTGGTTTAGCATTTGGTTTCAGAATTTTTACTTTGTATTGGGCTTAATGATGAAAGTGGATCCATTCTAAAAATATCATGAAAGGTGGCCTATAAGTTTGATGTTTCAGGTTAGGTGATTATATTATGAAATATTATGAAACATGGTCCATAAGAGGAGCTGAGGGTTGGAGCCTTCAGTAAGGTATTTGAATCTTCCTTCCAATGGTATCTAGGAAATATGTGCATGGGGTAGGTGCTCCCTTCCAGTAGGAGCCCATAAATGATATCAGGTGGTTGGAGCTCTCTTCGAGTGTGTGTTGTAGAACGAGAGAAGGTTGTAGCCTTCTGCAGGTGAGTGCTTGCGTACTGGTAAGAGTTTTTTCCAATACAATATTTTAAGAATATTTCTTTATATAATAAGAAAGAAGGTAGATATGATAGTAGCGGTGGTTTTCTACCACATTTGGCTTCCACCTAAAATCCTGGTGTTTTATGTGTGTTTCTTATGTGTTGTGTTATCTTCTCTTTACTTCTCATGATTTCTGCTTAATTAATGAATAATGACATAATGTTGCACTGGTTAAATATGAATAGTTAATAGAACATATGAAAATTTAGTTAACTAAATATATGTGGTTTTAATTCACAGAAGTCACGTACATATGAAGGTTTCCTAAATGACAGTAGCGTACATAAATTAGAATATGAAATGAAAAGTTAATGCGAGTTTAAAATAATGATTCATCCCCCCATCTCAGTATTTTTCCCAACAATTAGTATCATAACATGTCCCTCAGAAGAATATTTATCAATTAAAGGGAGAACCATCAAGATGGATATTCAAGGATCATTTTCTATTAATCCACCTTTGTTTATTTGAACAAACTTTGTATTTTGGAAAGTCAGAATGAGGGCATTTCTGTAGGCACTTGGAGAAGATGTATGGGAAATTTTTGAAGGTGGATATCAATATCCAGCCTATATTCCCAGAGATATTGTAGGGAATAAACAATATGAAACCAATGCAACGACTTTAAATTAAATCTTGGGAAGTCTAGCCAAATTTTAATTCGTGAAAGTCATGCAGCTAAACACTGCAAAGGAAATGTGGGATAAGATTATCCAAAGTTATGAAGGTGACACCAAGGTAAAAAGTAATAAACTTCAAATGTTTAGAATTTAGTATGATACCCTTAAAATGCATGATGATGACATTATTTCAATATTTTTCCTTAGAGTAGATGAGGTTGTTAAATCTATGAAAAACCTTGGTGATGAAATAAAAGATGTTATTGTTGTTGAAAATATTTTGAGATCACTAACTCCAAATTTCGATTCCAAAGTCCTTGCCATTGAAGAAATGCAGTATTTGAAGAGTATCACTATTGAATAGCAAAATGGAATCCTAAAAGCCTTCGAGATTAGAAAATGGGGTCCATCAGATATTAAATAAGTGGCCTTCAAAGCCACTCATAAAGGTAAGGAAAAAGAAAATACTAAATATTGTACTTCATATGAGGAAGAAGAAAATTTCATGAGAAAGTTACAAGTGGGAATTGGTAAATTCAAAGGTAAGCTTCCCTTTAAATGTTTTACTTGTGGAAGAGTAGGTCATTATGCATTCAAATTTCCTTATAAAGATAATCATGAGAAAGGAAAGAATGTTCCAAAGAGGAATGTTAGAAGAAATTTTTATAGCAATAATTTTTTTTGTTCTAATGAACATAGTCAAAGAACATCTGATGATCAAGAAATTTCAGATTCAAATTCTAACAATTGTTATCAAGCACTTATGTCTCTTGAAGATCAGTCAAGTGAATCATATAGTTGTGAAGTAGATGACTTAATGAAAGCATTAAAATAAAATTATAAACTCAGGAATGCAAACAAACATATGTAAACAAAATAAAGTAGGATGATTAAGGAAATAAACATGTTAAGAATGGAGTTGCAAGCATCCAATAGAAGAACATAAGTCTTAGCAAAACAACTTCAAGAAAAGGAAGTGCATTGTAAAAAATAAGAATCTGAATTTATGACTCTAAGGGAAGAATATGAGAAAATCAACAAATGGGTAAAGGCATATAAATCACTATAGAGGATTATAAATGAACAAAGATCGCTTGTAATCAAGACAGGCATTGGTTACATGACTACAGATCCTCAGTTCAATAACAAGAACAACCATCATGAGGGGTAATATTCTAGATAAAAGTCAATATCGGTCCCTAGGAATAAATTTTGGTTTCATGGATATTGCTTCTCTTGTAATTCATTTGGGTACAAGGCCACTGATTGTAGGTCAAGCAATTGGAATGGAAGCAGAATATGGGATACGTTCTAGCACATGTTTAGAAATTGCAAACATATTTGGAAGAAGAAGGAACATGATTCAAAGAATTAGGAAATATTGACCTTACTGCAGTCCATTTCTCTTAAAAGCATACTTCTAACAGTGACTGCAGAAGTAATGTGAGGTACATAACCTCATGGAGAGAAGGTGATGATTATCAGGTCCATGGGATCAATGAGGAATGATCTCAGGGGGAGTTATGCATGTGTATCTTGGTGATGGTTCTCTATTTCGATTTGATATTATTTTGATGATGTTTTGATGTTACTGACATTACATATGATGAGGTAACAATGAACAAGAACATAAAATAGAAGTCAGGGGGAGTTGTGACTATAAATAATAAATAGGTTACTTTCTCTATGTGTATCTCATGAAGGACATTCACATATATACACAAGTTTTGATCTAGACAATCATGTATGTTTCTATCAGATGAAGAAACAATGGGACAACCTTAGAGGGATCTTCTTATATGCTTCCATCATGTTTAGCAGAGCATATGTTATGATTCTAATGGTGCATTGTTGGAATTATGGTTTCTTAAGAACTCCTTGTTACATGAAGATGTTTATGATGTGGTACATATAATTGGTGATGAATAGTTGTTGTTGTTATTATTGCCAAAGATACATATGTTGTTATCAATATGTCATTAGTGATGATGAAGTCATAAATTATCCCTATATATTGCTTAAATTTCACTAATTAAAGTTGATCCTACTTGATACACTTGATGAAGAGGATGTTTATGCTATGATCGCTATTGACATTGGTTGTTGATGATGAGTTTATGATTCACTCACTGCTTGGTTGACATATATATGTTTTTGTCATTATGAGTTTCATATGGTACTCTTTGTTCTCTCATATGGTACTCTTGGTTCTCACATATGTTGTTGATGCATGGAAAGATATGTTGCTTATGATACAAGAAAATGATATGTCTTAGGTACTTGCGGATTGTGGCTCTTCCTACAAAGAGAAAGAACATGTTGACCTTAATGATATGAGGTAAAGGGAATGAGTTGTTGATAAATATATAGTACATTATCTTATGCTTCTATTATAGCTGCTTGGTGATGTTTGAATTCATTGCATATTTGGTCACATGTTGCTATTTTTGAATATTGATGATACATTTCCCTATATTACTTCATGATGATGATGAGTATGTTCATGTTGCTACGATCAGATATTCATGTTGTAGGTTCCTTTATGGAGGATGATGGTTGCTAATGACTATCATGGCCTTGCTACCTCATAAGAGAGGTTCTTGGTTTTGATTATAAATTTCATATCTATCTCTTGATGTAAAATTCATGTAAAGACCCATGTTGTAAATCAGTGTAAAATTCTATCATATATGGGCTTTGGGGTCAAGTAATTCATGTATGTAATCCCATTATGTTGGGACATTAATGTAATGTTGAGTCAAATATGTAACTCCACTATTTCGGGTGATTGATGTAATCATGGAGTCATTGGTCATAGGAAAGGTCATATTTGGTTCAACATATGCTCAGGGGGAGCATGGTGAGCATGTAGTTTTCTTATTCAGTGGATTAGACCTATAGTTATCTTCTCTACAAAGGGGGAGGGAAAACTTCATTCAAAATTCTTCAACCCTTTTCCCTTGCTGTCAAAGGGGGATAGAAGCTTAGTGTTTGGAGAAGAGTGCTTGGAGAAGCTTGGTGAGAAGCCTTGGTATTTGTAGGTATGTTTGTAGGTGGTGACCAAACACCAAAGTGGTTTCCATCAAGTACAAAAGGGGAGATTATTTGAATTATGGATAATGTGTTTTCCTTCATGCAAACCTACTTAATAATAATGTCAACATGACTAGAATATATGCTACTGATGTGAAGAATAGAGAAATAACAGTTCAGAGATAGAGGATTGTTAAATCTGAATTTTGGGAAAGTATACACAGATCTTATGAATAAGGATCGTGTACATATGTAGATATTGTGAAGCAAATCCACATACATAATCCACACCATGGTAATATGGATACCAGGGGTCTTTACCATAGTATTGTCCCATAGTAATAGGCCCAACAATGGTTATTTGATCCTGCCAAAAAATAATAATGACATTACTAAAGGTATTTAGCTAAGGTATTGGCTAAGGAAAGTAATATATATAAAGATATGGAGATAAAGGTGTTGGGTGTGAAAGTAAATGGTTTATTCATGTGTAATTTTATTTGAAACATGAGCGCACTAGGAGCAAGGAGAAGACTCAGATATGAAATATATGAAGTATGGTGACATATGTGTTTGTTTTATTTACTTATCGAAAATGTCTAACATGTAATGGTGTTGTGAATTGAATGAAGTATTATGACAGCAAGGGTTGCGGAGAGTAAGATTATGTTTACATCAAAAGTTTTCATATTTTTACATAGGTTTGTCTCAGGTTAGTAAGTTACATATGCAGATCGACTTCTCGAGAGTTGTGTATATATTCTGTGAAATAATTTTCAGTATGTGCATATCTGTATGTAGGTGTTGTAAATTGTAAGCATATGCATACGTGGATATGTCTTGTGGAATTTTCCTATACACTTTAAGGTTTTGCAGTATGACTTGTTGATGATAATTGATCAGATATGTTCTATTTATTATTGTTTATTGATGTCGTCTCTAGCATGATAATATGTGTTGGACAATGTTGATTGGGTTGTATAAGACTTGGTATATGGAACAGTGATGGTGTTGCATTATGATTGGGTTCTCATTAAGTTAGAATTTATGTATATATTGTGATTCAATATTTATTGATTGACCTAGTGATTCAATTTGATAGAAATCTCAGTAGTGAGTGAATTGATATATGTACATAGATATTCTTCAAGGGAAGCGCATGCATACGCATGTATAATTTAGAATAGTAGTGTATACATTCTGATGTGTGTTTATCTAGGGTTTACAATGAAAAAAATTGGTTTCTATGATGAACAGAGTATGGCTTGGTATATGCATTGATATTATTTGGTTATAATTGGTTTGGTTGCAATAGTTGGTTGAGATTCAATGATTGGATTGTTGATGTTTCAATTGGTTGAATGAGTTGGTTCAATATTTGGTTTCAGATTTTTTACTTGGTATTGGGCTTAATGATGAAAGTGGGTCCAATATGAAAACATGATGAAAGGTGGCCTACATGTTTGATGTTTTAAGTTAGGTGGATCCAGTATGATAATATTATGAAATATGGTCCAAAAGAGGAGTTGGGGGTTGGAGCCTTCAGTAAGGGAATCAAAGCTTCCTTCTAGTGGTAGTTGGTAAATTTGTGTAGGGGGTAGGTGCTCCCTTCCGATAGGAGCTGGTAAACGAGATCATGGGGGTTGAAGCTCCCTTCAGTGGGTGTTGGAGAACGAGAAAAGATTATAGCCTTCCACAAGTGGGTGCCTACGTACTTGTAAGAGTTTGCGAAAGTTCAAGATTGTAAGAAGATTTCTTTATATAATAAGAAAGAATAAAGATATGCTGACAGTGGTGGTTTTCTCCCACATTGGGTTTCCACCTAAAATATTGGTGTTCTATGTGTGTTTCTTATGTGTTGTGTTAGCTTCTCTTTACTTCTCATGGTTCCTTCTTAATCAATGAATAACCACGTAATGATGCACTAGTTAAAGATGAATAATTGATGGAACATATTAAAAGTTAGCTAACTGAATATATATGGTTTTACTTCACAAAAGTTGCGTACATACACAGGTTTCCTGAATGACAGTAGCATATAGAAATTAGAATATGAAATAAAAATTTAATGTGAGTCTAAAATACCACTAGAGGAAATTTCAGCCTAAAGGTGACTTCCTAAGGAAAAATAATAAAATAATAGTTAAAATAATAAAATAATATTTATGAATTATGGAGGGAAAATAAGAAAATTACTTTTTTTAATTGTATTTTTGGCTTATCTTCTTGTAGGTTTACTGAAATTTTAAGTGTCAATTCTACATCCAATGAGTACCCATTAAACATACTTTTTAGGAGACCCACATTGATAACAATTGAAGATGCATTTAAAAAACTTGTTCAACATGTTTTTTTTAATGTATCTTCAATTTTTATCAATGTGGGTCTTCTCAAAAGTATCCATAATGGGTACTCATTGGATGTGGAATTTAATTTTGCATCCAACGAGTGTCTACACTTGAAATTTGAGTAAACCTATAGGGAGATAAGTCAAATATACAATGAAAAAATGCCTTTTTTCCTCTTTTCCTTCCAAAATATTTACATGTACCTATTTTTAAATTTAAAGGATTTTGATTGGTTTAGTGTAACATCCCTGGTGAAAATTCCATGTAAATAAAAGTAATAAAGGAAAAATAATAACCTTGGTTAAGGGACACTTATTCCAAGCTAAATGTTATCCTAGTGCGGGTTTTCATTTGGTTTATGTAGTGTCCCTTATTAGTGAGATAGCTTTGATGACACTTAGAGATGGTGATTTTGATATAATATTATGTATGAAAGACTTATGTACATGCTTATATGCTATGACCTGGTTTAGGTCACTTGGTTGTTGTGTGCTTATAATAATATCTATGGTTGCGTGCACAAGGATTGATTTTGGTTAAGAGAATATTAGCGATGTTTTCTCTTTTGGTATCCTGTTTTGGACATAGGTGTATGACGTGAATGGTGATTTAGAATTGAGACACAGATCCATGGACGATCATGGTTATGTGGAACATATGGTTAATTATGATTTATGGATGATGCATGATTTGTATGATTATATGTGCATAATCTCGTACTAAGCATGATGTGGCAGGGGACTTGGTCATTGCCAACAGGGATGCTCAAGTTATAAATGACTGCGGAAGTCATTTCTCCAAAACAAAAATGACTGTGGAAGTCATGCACAATATTTGGTAAAATTTGAATAAGTTAATTATGAAATTCATTTGATTGATTTGATCATTGAGATTGTGATGTGCGCAGGTCTTGGAAGAAGACCTTACCAACGAACCATCAGATGGGTATAAGCTCACAATCAGTACCTTAAGGTGAAACTCGGAGTTTCAAAGCAGAATAGATGAGAAGCCATGGAAATTAGGGCGCGGAGTCCTAAATCCATGAAATATAAAGACGTGGAGTCTTAGATATATGATAAAAGGATTAGGACGCGGAGTCCTAAATCCATGAAATATAAAGACGCGGAGTCTTGAATCTATAATGAAATGTTTGGGGCGCGGAGTCCTCAATCTACTAAGGCACAAAGATGCATACAATAGGGGTGCGGAATCCCTATTATACGGAAGAAAAATACCACTCATGGGCAACTCGTAGATGAATTTCCTTAATAATCTAATTCCTAACAATTTTGGAGTGACTTTCTAAAAATAGAAAGTCATGTCTACCATTTCAAGTATTACTTTCCAAAAATAGTAAATCACCTCCAATCAATGGGTAAACAAGTATACTTCAAGGAAAATCACTTAAATTATGATTAATCAATTATAATAGTTCAATCTCAACTTAATCCTCAATATTATTAATATTATTAATATTATTATTATCTTTTATGAGACTATGATATTATTATTAAAAGGAAATTATATCTCCTCAATCACTTCACTCTCCTTCATGACTCTCATGGCTCTATGTAACTCTCTCTATTTTAAATATTACATTACACTCTCTTTTATGCACTCATTAAGGGATGGCATATTCCTCTTACACTCATTAAATATATGTCATAAAATATTCCTACACTCATTAAATATGTGTCATAAAATATTCCTCTTACACTCACTTTAATGCATATGTTACACTCTCCTTAAATAAGGCATGCATACCTCTCCTTAATGGCATAATTTACACTCCTTTAAAAGGAATACAATGCATGCATATTAATCCTCCTTTATGACATGAATTTGTTGCTCCTCCTATATATGAGTCTCATGTATTCTCATTTGGGGGGAGAAGGGGTAATGCCAAGAGTGGAAGAGACTTGAGGAATATTGTGAAAGGGAGAGATATGGAGAGTATCCAATTACTTCCAAAAAAAAAAAAAAAATCTGAATTTCTTACTAATCTACTAAGTATCTATTGAGGTTGAACATGAGTGGTATTTAGAGGAAGTGAAAAATATCTTCATTAGTTTTCCTTGCATCTCTCTCTATTCTTTGTATT
Organism: Pinus albicaulis; assembly: GCA_034641835.2. Taxonomy (NCBI): domain Eukaryota; kingdom Viridiplantae; phylum Streptophyta; class Pinopsida; order Pinales; family Pinaceae; genus Pinus; species Pinus albicaulis. Next base: position 1,391,086,783 of record CM076570.1, read on the forward strand.
TGGTCACGGTTATGAGATTTCTGACTCGGGAGTTCGGGGGATGAGAGTTCTCACAGATGGATGGGTGGATAACTTGGATTCAAGACAAACAGATTCAGTTAAGGGATCGAAGGTGGATCATATTCTCAACGATTGGAGCTGGATATCTCTTCAGGTATAATTTCCATTGTCCTAAAATTATAGTATAGATTTAGCATAAAATAAAAGGTAGACATTTAAATTGTTGTAAGCATCTAATTTTGGTTTAGGCTTATGTTATCTAAAATATTATTGATTAGTTAAAAAATGAAGACTAGATCAATCTATATGTATGGATGTTTAGATCTCAATATTGGAGTTATTATTGGTATAGATTATGGTACTAATCTTGGTATTGTAGCATTTGAGAAAGGAAAGCCAAATATTGTTGAAGGTAATTTCAATAAATAAATTCCAAAGGACTTGGGTAAGTATTTCACGATTTATGGTTCTGTTTCAAGTAATTAATAGATACATGTTTTATAAATGGTTTTAGGATAGTTTGCAAAGTGTTCGACAAAATCTGTGAATGGGTAATGTTATAAATTTATTTATGCACGAATAAGTGCTAACTTGCAGAAGTAAGAAAATGGACATGTATCCAAAATATGCTTGGAGGAATTACAGAATCAACCCTTAAAAGAAAATTCAAAAATAATGGCAACTAAAGTATAGTTTGGAAGATCAAATGCTTGAGGTAAGTTGGAGATAAATTTTAGTTATGGCTTATGTTTCATATTCTTCAATGTTTTGTTATTCAAGTTGTTGTAATAGTACTATCAAAATTTTGACAGAAAGCCTTAATGGTTGTAGCATTCAGGGCTTCCATGTTAAATCGTAGCAATTGGTGCAAAAAGCTTGTCACTCATGTCAAATGAATTAGCTTGTGGGTGGTAAAATGTTTCAAGAACTCATATGGTGGATTTCGAAATGTGTGATTTCAATGAGCATATATTAGTAGCATAACTCTGGGTTGTTTTTCCTCATGTAGAGGTGTAGTTGTAAGTTTTCATTCCATATGTTTGACAAAAGTCATAAATGAAACATTTAGGCTATAAATTTTATTGTTTTAAAGAATCGCATTTCTGGGCGTCCCTGTTGCGATTCAGCTCCACTTCAGGGGGTATCCGTACCAATAGACCATTTCACCCCAACTTTGATTTCAAAAATCAAGGTTTCGGACATCGATTCCCAAATCTGCTCTGTTTTGCAGATTTGTTGTTGCATGTAGAACCGCCTGTTGTTTTGTTTTGCTGTTTGGTTCTTTTTATATTGGAACTGCCTGATAATTTATAGTGATGAATCTGATATGGGCTAACCACTTGGAAATGGTTTTTAAAGTATAAATGGTTAATAATTTGAAAATTTAAATAACCTTACGGCAACTTGTTTTATGACTGCCAACTATTTGTCAAAATTCCTCAATGGTTGTACCTTACAATATTGTGAGCTATGTTTGAAATTTCTAAATATTTATATTCATTGGTATAGATTCAACAATGAATATGACTGATAGTCTACTAATATCTTAAGTTCAATTATTGACACTACTTACAATCATGTAACTTTGGATTCATGTTAGCTAATTGTTGTGAAAACACCTTAAAGAGATAATGGTTGTAAGTGTTTGACAAAATGCCTCAATGGCTGTACATTCCATACTTGTAAATTGGTTTTCATAATGTTCAATGGTTGCATCTAATTACATTTATGAACCGTCCATAAAACAAAAGGCTTAAGTTAATTTAAGATTTGCAATCAAGGTATTTCTAGTATAATAACTCATTGAGTTAAAGGGTCTTGCTGAAAATTCAAAATTGCAGTAAGTAATTTGTTGCAATATGAGCTCACATATGAATTCCTAATTATGGGATGCCAACCCTTTATAATTTAAATTATCCTTTTAAGAAAATAATTCATAAGCATGTCATTTAGTGACTCATGAAATAAAAATAAAAAATATATATCGCATTATGATTTAATATAATATTTCTCTATAGTAATTATGGTAGGTAAGGTGGGACATTACATATGGTATCAGAGGGGACTTACAACACTAGGCCTAATGGGCCAACATGCTTATTTGTAGTTTGATGATGTATGAATGTTGATTTTGCATGCGAGTTGAATTCTTGTATATCTTGACTTGGAAGCATATTGGTTGCATAGAGGATATTATATCATTATGTCATTTAGAAACTCATGAAATATATATATATATATATATATATATTTCTGATATTCCTTTATATTTTTGTTAAGACATATTATCAACAATATGTTAAAATGCTTAAATACATGCTGGGAAAGGATGTGCTTGAGAAAGTTTGGGTTAAACCCAAGTATGTGAATGAATTGATTTTCAATCAATGAGTGAGATAGGTGGAGTGCATACATGGTTTCATATATTTTTAATGCATCATTTTCAATGTGATATGGGCTTAGTAGCCATCTTTACTAGCTAAAATCATATCTACCAAGAAGAATATTGGCTTAATTTGGACTATAGTATGATGACCTTGGTGTGTATGCTTTGGGAATGAGTAACAAGTGTAAGGTTGAGATTCCATTAACTTGATGATTGAGTTCATCATGATAATCTTGAATCTTTTCATACCTACACTAAAAGAAACTTAACTAAAATCTACCTTGAAGGATGTCACTTTTAACCGTGAATGTAGATTCAAGAGTAATGTATGTGTATTAATTAGATGTGTTAAAATATGATTTGGGAATACATTCTTAATGAGTAAGAATGAAATTTCTCTGATTTCTTTGACATGATTTTGTGTATTTTGGGTTGACATTAGGCATCAAATAACTTTAAATTACTCAAATACTAGGTTGAGGTATGAACTTCCTAATAAACAAGAGGCTTAAATGATTGGTGCATGATGGGTTGTGAAAGCCATTTTAAGGAACACTTGAATGTTATGTTTTCCTTAAGCTAATGTATGGGTGTGGAATCCATACTAGCATATATCTTTGAGAAAATGTATGGGTGTGGAATCCATACTAACATATATCTATGATCTAATGTATGGGTGTGGAAACCATACTAGCATATATCTATGAGAAAATGTATGGGTGTAGAATCCATACTAGTATATATCTATGAGATAAGTAATGAGGTAAGGTATGGGTGTGGAATCCAAAGTAAAATATATCTATGAGCTAAGTAATTCTTCTAGTTAGAATATTTTGATGGAATCTGATATTCCTGATTAAGGAATGATTATGTGTAATTAAAGTTAAATGGATAGAGATTTGTAACACAAATTTGCTTGAGCTTTAAATCCATTATTTTTATTACAGATGAAGATACTAAGATTGGTATACTAAACACCATTAGGTGGTTTAAAATGTTTGGAATAATTGACTTGATATATGGAAGTGTGAACTAGATATCTATCCTCTAGTATTGTAATCCTTTTGTATATATTGAATTTAGGTAGAACTAAAATATCTTTCAAATTCTTGAAATGTAGAAAAAGATTATTGTGGTAAGTTGATGAAATAAATTTTCTATTGGCTTAAGACAAATTAGGTCTAGGAAAGCCATAATAGTCTCTTTAATGATCTTATCAGTTGAATATTGGTTGCATTCTATTTAACCAAATTAATTAGAGAAATTATGAGGATTGAACTCATGTATTTCTCTAAACTATTGTTAGTTAGGCGATCACGTCAAAATTCAAATTATTTATAAATTGTGAAGAGAATAACATGTTTAGAAGGTAAATATTTTATGTGGTGAGAACTTTTTTTATTTGAAATTAATGAAAAAAAAAAAAAAAAAACGCATGTGATTAATTAAAAGCTTAGTTGAGTTCTTGTTTTACAAGAATATGTGCTTGTGATAATTTTTTTAGGGAGAAATTGAAGGAGAGTGAGATCACATTTTCATTGATTCGAATTATTGCATGGTGATTGTATTATATGTGGAATGGGGGAGATTGTTTGATTTAGGAATTTTGTGTTGGGATGTATAGTTGTCTGAGTATTTATTAGTCCTACAGAATGTTGTAATAATTTGAGAGGGTGGTAATTCTCCTTAAAGCGAAAGGGTTTAACTTTAGGCTAGAAATTCCCTTGTGATAGTCTAAATCTTATTTAAATTTGACAAGATTCATCACATTTTGAGAAATTTATGGTTTTCATAGTTTGTTGTTGTGTACGTATTAATAGTAAGGGATAAGACATGAAAGCAAATGAATTGATTAATTACTGAATAGAAATCATGAGCGATTTCATAGTTGGAAAACAAATTGACTTAGAGTTATATAGATACCATATTTGCATAATTATGAGATTTGTTCTTGATTAAAAGTCATTTTCAAAAAGATATCATTCATCTGCTTTTAGATGAAGATCTTCTAATAGATTCATTTCATAATTGATTCTCAAGTTAGAGAAGTGAATAATAATGAAGATTATGCAAACTAAATGTATGATCTATAATACATAAGTGGGTCAATGAGGAGTGTATTTAACCTTAGGTTTTTAGTTTAAAAAAAAAATAAAAAAAAAAATTGGTGCCTTGAACCTCAAATTGTATTTTTGCCTAAAGAGTAAACGTTTGGTAAAAATTAAAGATAAATCCTAGATATTTCGATTGCAAGGATGTCTTATGGAATGAAAAGGGGAAAATTGGATTGAAAAGACATAAAGCAAGTAGGATGTAAGAGTGTGTTTTATATATAACGTCATGTTTTGTTGGGTAAGAGTGGGTTTTATATATAACATCATGTTTTGTTGCATAATTTCACTCACAATTGTATGTGGATTATTTTATGCCAATTTGACTGTGATATGGTATGGACCATTGTTGTGTGTACAACCAATGTGTGTTCTATTTATAGTTTGGAAAGCTCAACGTCATACAGAACCAAGAAGATGACACATGTGGAATTCATATAGACTATGAGAAAGAAGAACATGTAGGATATCAAATTATTATAGATAAATTAAGTATATATCATATCAATTACATACAATAGTATTTTTATATGGTACTATAAATTGCATGGCTGGTTTTGATATAGAAATATTTGGTATTCTATATCAACACATGTCTAATATGGCGTGGATATATTTTCTACTTGATTAAGAATGGTATGTTTAGTTTTCATGGAGTTGCTTCCAAACTATGGATTGGCATGAACAAAAAAAATATATATATATATATATATATATATATCAAATACATAAGGCTAACAACTTATTGATAGGAGAATCTAAAAGAACTAAGTATCTTATGACCGTAGGAAAAACTTCGGGCCAAGTTTAGCCCAAGAGGGGGAGTATGTAGTGTCCCTTATTAGTGAGATAGCTTTGATGACACTTAGAGATGGTGATTTTGATATAATATTATGTATGAAATACTTATGTACATGCTTATATGCTATGACCTAGTTTGGGTCACTTGGTTGTTGTGTGCTTATGATAATATCTATCGTTCCGTGCACAAGGATTGATTTTGGTTAAGAGAATATTAGCATGTTTTCTCTTTTGGTATCCTATTTTGGACATAGTTGTATGATGTGAATGGTGATTTAGAATTGAGACACAGATCCATGGACGATCATGGTTATGTGGAACATATGGTTAATTATGATTTATGGATGATACATGATTTGTATGATTATATGTGCATAATCTCGCACTAAGCATGATGTGGCAGGGGACTTGGTCATTGCCAACGGGGATGCTCAAGTTATAAATGATTGCGGAAGTCATTTCTCCAAAACCAAAATGACTGTGGAAGTCATGAACAATATTTGGTAAAATTTGAATAAGTTAATTATGAAATTCATTTGATTGATTTGATCATTGAGATTGTGATATGTGCAGGTCTTGGAAGAAGACCTTACCAACGAACCATCAGATGGGTATAAGCTCACAATCAGTACCTTAAGGTGAAACACGGAGTTTCAAAGCAGAATAGATGAGAAGCCATGGAAATTAGGGCGCAGAGTCCTAAATCCATGAAATATAAAGACGTGGAGTCTTGGATATATGATAAAAGGATTAGGATGCAGAGTCCTAAATCCATGAAATATAAAGACGCGGAGTCTTGAATCTATAATGAAATGTTTGGGGCGCGGAGTCCTCAATCTACTAAGGCACAGAGATGCATACAATAGGGGTGCGGAATCCCTATTATCCGGAAGAAAAATACCACTCATGGGCAACTCGTAGATGAATTTCCTTAATAATCTAATTCCTAACAATTTTGGATTGACTTTCTAAAAATAGAAAGTCATGTCTACCATTTCAAGTATGACTTTCCAAAAATAGTAAATCACCTCCAATCAATGGGTAAACAAGTATACTTCAAGGAAAATCACTTAAATTATGATTAATCAATTGTAATAGTTCAATCTCGAATTAATCCTCAATATTATTAATATTATTAATATTATTATTATCTTTTATGAGACTATGATATTATTATTAAAAGGAAATTATATCTCCTCAATCACTTCACACCTCTCTCCTTCATGACTCTCATGGCTCTATGTAACTCTCTCTATTTCAAATATTCCTCTTACACTCACTTTAATGCATATGTTACACTCTCCTTAAATAAGGCATGCATACCTCTCCTTAATGGCATAAGTTACACTCCTCTAAAGGGAATACAATGCATGCATATTAATCCTCCTTTATGACATGAATTTTTTGCTCCTCCTATATATGAGTCTCATGTATTCTCATTTGGGGGAAGGGGGGTAATGCCAAGAGTGGAAGAGACTTGAGGAATATTGTGAGAGGGAGAGATATGGAGAGTATCCAATTACTTCCAAAACAAATCTGAATTTCTTACTAATATACTAAGTATCTATTTAGGTTGAACATGAGTGGTATTTAGAGGAAGTGAAAACTATTTTCCTTCGTTTTCCTTGCATCTCTCTCTCTCTACTGCTGTATTTTGGTACTGTTTGTGAGCTTTTACAGCTCGGGGGTTCCAGGGGGAGGAGTTCTCACTGGATATGGTTGGGTGGAAAACCGGATGGTTCAAATGAGTTGGTTAAGGGATCGAAGGTGGATCATATTCTCAACGATTGGAGCTGAATATCTCTTCAGGTATAATTTCCATTGTCCTAAAATTATATTATAGATTTAGCATAAAAATAAAAGGTAGACATTTAAATTGTTGTAAGCATCTAATTTTGGTTTAGGCTTATGTTATCTAAAATATTATTGATTAGTTAAAAATGAAGACTAGATCAATCTATATGTATGGATGTTTAGATCTCAATATTGGAGTTATTATTGGTGTAGTTTATGGTACTAATCTTGGTATTGTAGCATTTGAAAAAGGAAAGCCAAATATTGTTGAAGGTAAGTGCAATAAATTTATTCCAAAGGACTTGGGTAAGTATTTCATGATTTATGGTTTTGTTTCAAATAATCAATAGATGCATGTTTTATAAATGGTTTGAGGATAGTTTGCAAAGTGTTTGACAATATCTGTGAATGAGTAATGTTATAAATTTATTTATGCATGAATAAGTGCTAACTTGTAGAAGTAAGAAAATGGACATGTACCCAAAATATGCTTGGAGGAATTACATAATCAACCCTTAAAAGAAAATGAAAAAATAATGGCAACTAAAGTATAGTTTGGAAGATCAAATGCTTGAGGTAAGTTGGAGATAAATTTTAGTTATGGCTTATGTTTCATATTCTTCAATGTTTTGTTATTCAAGTTGTTGTAATAGTACTATCAAAATTTTGATAGAAAGCCTTAATGGCTGTAGCATTCAGGGCTTCCATGTGTTTTTAAATTGTAGCAATTGGTGCAAAAAGCTTGTCACTCATGTCAAATGAATTAGCTTGTGGGTGGTAAAATGTTTCAAGAACTCATATGGTGGATTTAGAAATGTGTGATTTCAATGAGCATATATTAGTAGCATAACTTTGGGTTGTTTTTCCTCATGTAGAGGTGTAGCTGTAAGTTTTCATTCCATATGTTTGACAAAAGTCATAAATGAAACATTTAGGCTATAAATTTTGTTGTTTTAAAGAATCGCATTTCTGGGCGTCCCTGTTGTGAGTCAGCTCCACTTCAGGGGGTATCCGTACCAGTTGGCCATTTCACCCCAACTTTGATTTCCAAAATCAAGGTTTTGGACATCAATTCCCAAATCTGCTCTGTTTTGCAGATTTGCTGTTGCATGTAGAACCGCCTGTTGTTTTGTTTTGCTGTTTGGTTCTTTTTATATTGAAACTTCCTGATAATTTATAGTGATGAATATAATATAGGCTAACCACTTGGAAATGGTTTTTAAAGTATAAATGGTTAATAATTTGAAAATTTAAATAACCTTACAGCAACTTGTTTTATGACTGCCAACTATTTGTCAAAATTCCTCAATGGCTGTACCTTACAATATTGTGAGCTATGTTTGAAATTTCTAAATACTTATATTCATTGGTACAGCTTTGACAATGAATATGGCTGATAGTCTACTAATATCTTAAGTTCAATTATTGACACTACTTACAAAAAAAATGAATTCATGTAACTTTGGATTCATGTTAGCTAATTGTTGTGAAAACACCTTAAAGAGATAATGGTTGTAAGTGTTTGAAAAAATGCCTCAATGGCTGTACATTCCATACTTTTAAATTGGTTTTCATAATGTTCAATGGTTGCATCTAATTACGTTTATGAACCGTCCATAAAACAAAAGGCTTAAGTTAATTTAAGATTTGCAATCAAGGTATTTCTAGTGTAATAACTCATTGAGTTAAAGGGTCTTGCTGAAAAGTCATAATTGCAGTAAGTAATTTGTTGCAATATAAGCTCACATATGAATTCCTAATTATGGGATGCCAACCCTATATAATTTAAATTATCATTTTAAGAAAATAATTCATAAGCATGTCATTTAGTGACTCATGAAATAAAATAAAAAATATATATCGCATTTTGATTTAATATAATATTTCTCTATAATAATTATGGTAGGTAAGGTGGGACCTTACAGTTTATCATGGATAATGTTTTGAAACTAACTAAAAAAATAGAAGAAAAGAGAGATGAAAAACTTATAAATCAACCACTTCGAGGGGGAAACCTCCTTTACATTACATAAATGAAAAATTCTTAGATGATTCAAATGGAAAATCTTCCTTTCTATATATATGAGTCCATAGCGTCACAATATAATCCTAAGCGACCTAACAATAAAAATGTAAGGGCACAACAATAACAATAATGGGCTATTATGGGGCACAATAATAAAAATATGGGGACTATAAGGGTACATCAATAACAATAAGGGGGATACACTAACAAAAATAAGGGACTACACTAGTAATATAGGGCCCTAACATGCCCCTCTCCTTCAAAAAAGTGTTGTTCTCAATTCTTGAGTAGTTTTGGATGCTTATGTATAAAATTCCCATCCTCCCATGTGGAATCTTCAGTGGGTAAAATATTCCACTTGATGAGATACTCTGAAATTGATCGATTTCGTAGATGTCGAGTTGTTTTTCCATGTCTGCTTCAGGTTCTAATACGATTTTTCCTTCCTCGTCAAGTTCTGGCAATATTGTTTGAACCAGAATTTTGTCACCTATAACCCTCTTTAAGCATGAAACATGGAAAACTAGGTGCACTCGGAAGATGCAGGAAGCTCCAATTTGTATGCCATAGTACCAATCTTTTGCAATTCCTTGTAAGGGCCATAGTACTTTGGCGATAATTTATTATCCTTCTTAGCTTGCTTAAGTGACATTTGTTTGTATGGTTGTAGTCGTAAAAATACCAAATCATCTATATCAAAATTTCTCTCGTTGTGATGTTGATATGCTTGTTGTTTCATTCGATTCTATGAGAAACTTAGGTTATCCTTTAAGAGTTGGTGAACTTGTTGTTGATGCTCGATGTGATATTCCACTGCTTGAACCTTAGAATTTTCTCTTAAAGATGATGTGATGGACGACGGATGATATCCATAAAGTGCCATAAATGGGGTGTTTTTTTGTTGTAGTGTGGAAGGAAGTGTTGTACCACCATTCAGCCAGAGGTAACCAATTGACCCATTGTATTTGTTTATCAGATACAAAGCAATGAATATATCCTTCCAAACATTTTTTCACTATCTTAGTTTTCCCATCAAATTGAGGATGATAAGATGAGCTATGAGCTAGTTGAGTACCCAAACAAGAAAACAATTCCGTCCAAAAAATTCCAGTGAAAATGGGATCTCTATTGCTTACAGTAATCTTGGGTTTCCATGTAGCTTTTGAATCATTTCCATAAATGCAGTAGCAATTGCACTCACTTTAAATGGAATAGATAATGCACAAAAGTGTGCATGCTTGGTAATTCTATCAACTACCACCATGATCATACTCTTTCCTTTGGACTTAGGTAAACCCGTGATAAAATCCATTGAAACCTTCTCCCAACATTGACTTGCAATGGATAAAGGTTGTAGTACACCCGATGTCTTAATTTTCTCAACTTTATTTTGCTGGCAAACCAAACATTCTGCCACAAAATTTTGAATATCAAATTTAAGGCCATCCCAAAAAAATTCTTTCTTCACCTTGAGGTAAGTTTTTAAAAATCCTGAGTGTCCTCCTAAGGGAGAGGTGTGAAATTCCAAAATAATATTTTGTTTTAGTTGGGAATTCTTACAAAGATATAAGCGATCTTTGTATCATAAGGAATCATTTTTCCAACTAAATGTATCAGATGTATTGGGATCTTGTTGCAACTTTTGAATGAGTGTCCATACTTCTTCATCATTCTTCCATTCCTTCCTTGCTTTGGTTATCCAATCTCCTTGGATAATAGAAATGGCACAAAGAAATGCTTCCACATCCTCATCCTTTCTTGATAGTGCATCTGCAACAACATTTAGCTTCCCTTTTTTGTAGGCGATTTCAAATTCATAACCCAACATATTTGTGACCCATTTTTTCTTCTCTTATGAATATAGTCTTTGTTCCAAAAAGTATTTAAGACCATCATGATAATTTTTTCCTTGAAGTGTTTTCCCATTAGGTAAGGTCGCCATTTCTTTAGTGCATGTAGTATTTCCAACATTTCCTTTTCATAAATATATTTCTTTAAATACTTTCCTTTAATTGGATGGCTTTAAAAAGAAATGGGTCTTCCTTCTTGCATTAAAACAACACTAATTCCATTCCTAAGGCATCATATTCCACAATAAAGGTTTTTGTGAAGTCTAGCGTAGCTATGACCAGTGCTTGGCACATTTCCTCTTTAAGATGTTCAAAGGCCTTAGTTGCTTCAAGAGTCCATGAAAATGCATCTTTCTTCACTAATGTTATTAGAGGTGCTGCTATTCTCCCATAATTCTTAACAAAATTGCATTAACACCTTGTTAACCTGAAAAATCCTCGCAATTGCTTTACGGTTGTAGGGACTTTCCATTCCTTAATGGATTTAATTTTGTTAGGGTCTACCTTAACACCCTCTTGAGATACAATATTACCCAGATATTCCACCTATTGTACTCCAAAGAAACATTTGGAGGTTTTTGCACATAATTGTTTCTCCTCTAATAGTTTGAGCACCCTATCAACATGTTGAACATGATCCTTCCAAGATCTATTGTAGATTAGTATATCATCAAAAAATACTAACACAAATTTTCTAAGGAAGGGTTTGAAAATGGAATACATCAACCCTTGAAATGTAAAAGGTGCATTGGTAAGGCCAATAGGCATGACCAAAAATTCATAATGACCCTCATGAGTTCGAAATGTTGTTTTCATAAGGTCTTCAATATTCATTCTAATTTGATGATATCCTGAACAAAGATCCAACTTGGTGAAATAAATTGCTCCATGTAATTCATCCAATAATTAATCAATAAAAGGAATGGGAAATTTATCTTTAATAGTGAGATTATTGAGCTCCCTATAATCTGAACACATGCGCCATGATACATCCTTCTTTTGTACCAATACTACTGGAGCAGAGAAAGAACTTTGACAAGGTTGAATTATACCAGCCACTAGCATTTTTGTAATCATACATTCAATTTCGCTTTTTTGGACATAAGGATATCTATAAGGCCTGGTGTTTGGAGGAACACTTCTTGGAATCAAATGAATAGCATGATCATGATCACAAATAGGTGGGAGTCCTTTGGGAGTTTCAAACACCTTGGAATGATTGTCCAAGACTTTTTGGAGATCTGGAGAAATATATGATTTTGATGTTGGAACCTCTAGTGAGAATAATTGTGCAATCACGCCTCGTTTTTATTTCTTAAGAATATTTATCATGACATTAGAGCTTATTATATTTCCCATATTCCCTATGATATCCCGTAATTCAACTTCTTTTCCTTCCAAAAAAAAATTCAAGAAAAGTTCTTGAAAATTAAAATCTACTGTCCCCAAATATTGTAACCATTGTACTCGTAGTACAAGATCAACACCACCCTTTAGAATGGAAAGCATTGGAATATTCAATACATATTCCCCCATGGTTAGCTTAATATTATGGCACTTTCCAGATAAATTTATAGTTCCTCCATTTGCTACCATCACTTGACACTCTCGCACTGGGTATAGGAAGCAGTTCAATTCCTTGGCTACCTTACGATAAATAAAATTATGGGTATTACCTAATCAATAAGCACTATTACATTTTTATTCTTGATATGTCCTTCTATCTTGAGAGTTTGAGGAGTGGTAATTCCTGCCAATGCATTACAGGATATGGTTGGATTCATTTATTCTTCCTCTAGGGTTGATTCTTGGTGTATATCCTCTTCTTTTGAAGTTTCTTGTTCATTTTATTCCTCCTCTTCAAAGTCAATATAAAATAATTTATTCTTAGCACACTTATGACCTTTAGTGTATTTTATATCGCAACTATAGAAAATCCCTTTTTCCTTTTTTCTTCCAATTGTTGTGGTGTCAACCTTGTAGGTTGTGGAAGTCTAGGAGTAGCAACACTTCCATATTTATAGTTGTGAGTGGTAGGATTCATTTTTCCATAATTTTGCTTTCAATTTTTCTTGCCAACCTGAATGGCTTATCTAATGTATCAGGTTCCCAAAGGTGAACCTCATGTTGGATGTTATCCTTTAGAGTCCCTATGAAGAAATCAATCCTATGTTCCTTTGTAATATTATTTACCCTTATATTCAATTTTTGGAAATTGACAATTTGCTCCATCATTGAACCCTTTTGTTTGATATTTATCAATCAGATAGAGAAGGTGTTGCTCTTTTTATCCTCATAAAGTGCTATCATTTCCTTCGTAAAAATTGACCAAGTGACTAGTGGTTTACGAAAACAAAGCCATCCATACCATACAAACTAATTTTGTTCTAAATATAAAGTTGCAATGCGTATCCTTTGTGCATTTTGTGTATTATGGAGCTCAAAGTATTGATCCATTTGTAGTATCCAAGTTATTGGATCCTTACCATCAAAATTTCTCATATCTATCTTTGGAATATGGTGGGTCTTAAATCCAACATTAGAGTCTATGAAATCATGATTAACATTTCTTGTGTTCTCATCATGAGTTTCCTCTACTAACTTTTCGCCATTAGGAAGCTTTTCTTGTAGCAACTTTTCCAAATCTTCCTTCAAAAATTCCATGTCTTTCTTCAAATATTTCATGTTTCCTTCTATACCATCGATCTCAGCATCCATGCCATCCCTATTAGCCACCACGCCATCCATCTTAGCTTCCATGCCATCCATCTTAGCTTCCATGCCATTCTTCAAACCATCCATCTTAGATTCCATGCCATTCATCTTAGCTTCCACGTCTTTCTTCAAACCATCAATTTTAGCTTCCACACCTTTCTTCAAACCATCCATTTTAGCTTCCATTTCATTTTTTGTTACTCTTTGCGAGAGTGAAATTTGTTGCACTTGGTCTTGTAATTTTGGTATATCATGTTGCACTTCTTCCTCCTCATGAGTCATAGTAGAGCCTTCTGAGGGATTAATGGGTGTTGGGTTATTTTTAGAGGAAATTTTAGAAGCCAATATGGATATATATGCTTCAATATGCCCTTGGAATCACTTCAAACTGAGTTTTCAAACAAGACTTATGCAATTAAAAAAAAAATACACACATTTTTTTTGCTTTTGAGGAGCTTGATATTGAAACTAATTTATCTCTGTAATTTCAGATCCATAAGATTTTATCTTCAGTCCTTTAGTATCCCTCTAATTCTTCTTTCCAATTCCATAGGTAAGACTTGATTTGGATTCTTCAAGGAAAAGTTATGCTGAATCTCCCACAATGACCTAATTATGGACTGGTTCAGTAGAGCGAACTTGTACAGTGTGCTATGTGTCACTTTTTCCTCCTTCGGCTATGAAATAGATACACCGGAAAATAAAATTTGTTTACTTTCGGCCATTATTTACAGAATTCCAATCCAATGCTCAAAGAGAGAGTTATGAAGATTACCCCAAAGTCACCTCTTTGCGATGAAATTTGGGAGCCTGCAAAAACCCTAACCTTCACAGATCATATCTCCAAAAATATTGTGAACCAAGATCTGAAAGTTTTCCACGAAGTTCCTTCGGATTTTAGTGAAAATGGGTTTTTTTATTAGCTTCTAAACCTTTGTAGAAACAACTTTATGGAATAAATTCTATGATGACCTGTTTGCAGCAGCAAAACTCTAGAATCCAAAGCTCTGATACCAAATGTTATGAAACCAGCCCACAAAATTGAAGAAAAGAGATATCAACGACATAACAATAAGACACATTGAGGGGGATACCTCATTTACATTACATAAACGAACAATTATTATCTGATTCAAATGACAAAACCTCCTTTCTATATATAGGCATCCATGGGGTCACAATATAATCCTAGTCGACCTAATAATAATAATGTAAGGGCACAACAATACCAGTAGTGGGATATTATGGGGCACAATAATAACAATATGGGGACTACGAGGATACAAAAATAACAATAAGGGGACTACACTAACAACAATAAGGGACTACACTAGTAATATAGGACCCTAACAATTAAGGAAATTGGAAAAGGTGATGACAAAGGCTTTGAAAAGGAAAATGGCCTTTTTTCAATTTATTTATGAAAATAATGGAAATTGGGAGAAAAGGAAGGTGAAAGGTCACAGGTTGCATATGAGGAGGAAAATGAAGGAAAATAATGGAAAATGAAGAAAATAGAGGCCGCATTAATAAAAAGGCTTTTGAGGATCATTTGGTACCTTTAGTCAGTTCAGTTTTGGATCTCTCTCTCTATATTATCTCTCTCTCTCACTCTTGGAAACTTAGAGTTTTCTTGGAGCACTTCAGCATTGGATCAAGAAAGGAAAAGAGGAAGAAAATATAAAGTAATGAAGAGAAGGTTTAAGCAGCTACAACGTGTTTACTCACAATTATCGATTTGCATGATTTCGTTTCTAGGTTTGACATGCATGGTTATGCATATCTGATCTTGTTTCTCTTTGTATTATTAGCATGGGTTTTTCCAGGTGTGGGAGTGTTCTTCATATTTTCCTTGCAATTTCTTGATAGCCTTGAGGTAATGGCGTCTCCTATTTTGGTGGAGTTGGATTGTCGGATGGATTCAAATCTAATTGAGGTGGACCTTTGAAAGGAAAAAAAAAACATTTCCTAGTGATCCTTGAACCATACTGTGGAATGTGGTAAATACACTGGCCTAGTAACCCTTAAACTGGATTGTAGGTTATGATAAAGCCAGGTATTGTGTGCCTCGATGGGCCTAGGAATCCTCGACCAATGAATGACGGGATATGCAGTAAACCCTAGAGGTGGTTGCCCTTGATCGGGCCTAGGAATCCTTCCTAGTGAATGGTGAGATATATGGTAAAGCCATGAGGGTGGTTTCTGAATCATGGCCTAGTGACCCCTGAATCAGACTATGGGTTTTGGTAAATCCTAATGACTAGGAGGCATTATATTACTCACGGTGTAGGTGGAGAAATCTGGTGGCATCCATGATCATTCCGTTCTTTTTTTTGGTTATGAGTCCCACATTCATGCTTGGGATATGGAACGGGGGTGATTATATGAAGAAAGATTTGGCTCAACCAATCTATGGTCAGGTGGAAAGCGGTAGTCCCATACTGGGTTGGATTTTGTATTCATCAATAAAATTTCCTTTCCTTGGTATTTTATGTGTAATTGTACTAGTTCATTTGTGGAATTTATGGCTTTTGTATCCCCATTATTTATGTTGTTTATATCTTGGTTATGAATATGTTTTATGACAGTGAAAATATATGGTTGTCATCATGTTTTAATTTGTAAAAGAATTAATAATGAATACATGACCTAATATATGATAAGGCACCAATGCTGCTTAGTGATTCTGATATAAGTATGAGGCCCCTATGTTCATATATGTTGTTTAATCCTATAGAATGCATATTTGTGACATGTTTGACGAAATTTTTGTCATGCCTAGTAGGGGTCCAGCCAAGTCCTTATTCAAGTTTTTGCATTTGTATCATTGTTTTGATGTCACTTTTTAGTTCTGTAATTTTCATGGATTTTTGGTCAGTGACCTGTTCTAGCCTTGAAAAAGTGGCACAAAATCTAGAGTCGTTGGCACATAACTACCTAGAAAAGTCCCCAGTCGTAGGCATGCATTTCTATCGGAGTGACTGGAGGGTCTCAGTCGCATGCATGCCCATGTCAGGGGAGCGACTGAGGCTTTAATGCATCAACATTTTAGGTTGTCTAAAGGGCTGGTGACCTGGAAGGGTTGGATGTATCCTAGGGGTTTTGTTGCATGTGTAGAAGGTCACATTGGTTGTGTTGTGTCGGTCACACTTCCTTAACTATACATGGGTATTTGAATCATATCATATTAGCCTCTTGTCACATGTTTACCCCGGTGGGAAGGTTACTTGGGTAGATGTGGGAGGAGGCTATTACAGAGTGGTATCAGAGCATGGTTCACCCCTTAGAATGGATGGGTGTTGTGTTGGTCATGTGTTCATGTTAGTTGCATATGTGTTCTCATGTTTGTGGTCTAGGTACTAGTTGTGTATGCATGGTGTTGGTTATGGTTTTAGTGGTTTCGCCATGTGAAATTTAATGATGTTGTTATTCATGAGTTTATATCAGTTATGCACTAGATATGCATTTTAGTGTTTTTATGTATTGTGTATGAATGTGTGTCATATATATGTTGTTATGCATGCATTGTGTCTAGTTGGTGTTATGGTTGTGGAATCATGCACGATAATTGGACAATGGTTGGAATCATGATTATATGTTTATTTTATTACGTTTATATATGTATATGTGTATTATGCCAATCTAGTCGGTCTTGCGAACGAGATATCCTCCTTGAATTATACTAAGGTACGATGGTTTGTTTATGACTTGGTTGAGTTGACATAGTATGCCTTACAAGAAGAGATCAAGATGACTAGAAATATGGTAGACTACAAATATTATCCCTATGAATCAGATGAGAAATGTGGTGTTGGGCACTCTTCTGACTTAGAATATACATTGAGGAGTTAAGGAAGAAATAAGGAGTTTCAAAGAAGATAATGGCATAATCATGCATGAAGAGGATAAAAAAGAAGAAGTCAGTGCAATAATTCTTCAGATATTTTCAAAATTGGAGAGACAGGGACCACTCTGGATCAAATATGGATAGGAGGATGGGAATAATGGGGAATATGGTAGTTTCTCTCATGGTGGTCACATGTCAGATAGAAATGACAGGATCATGGATGGTATATTCTTTGATACTCAATATAGAAGAGGTGATGGACACATGTACTATTCTAGTTCTGGTTCTGATAGGCACTATGATTGTCATCGTTATCACCCTTACATGAGGAGTGATAGGGGATAATTTCATCTGATGTAATATTCCCAATTAGTCTTGGGATAATTGGAATATTCATTTTTGTTTTATTACTTTGTTTAAAGAATAAAAGAGCAAAGGAGGTCCATAATACTTATTAATAATGAATAAATCTATGCCAAATGTGAAAACGCTAAATCTTGGCTGTTAAATCAAGAACCCCTAGGTGTGAAAGGGGCTGGAAAATTTTGATTAGGTCAACCTTGAACAAATATACAAAGCTTTCATGGAGGAGTGGCCATCAATGAGGTACAATGCAGTTTTAGATGGAGATGCCTTGTGTGAAAGAAGTGACCTCATTGGAAGTGGTTTAGGGTTTGCAAGCTCTTAACTTATAAAAGGAAGAGGATGGAAGCATTAGAAGGTTGTTGATGATTATCACATTTATGAATATATTGTCTGCTTAGACATATATATCTTTCTCTTGCTGTTTAGCTGAGATTGAATGTTGTTTATCATTGGGTGTTCCTGGTCAGGAATCCCACCTCTTTCCATTGAGTAGCTCTTGGAAGAGTTTGTATTGCATTGTCCATTATCTGGATTAGGGCCAAGCTTCTTCTTTCAACTACAGTGCAAATCCTGTTGAGGGTTGGGTTGTTTTTGCGAGCTGCAGCAAGTGGAGATTAGAACTTTCAGATCTAGTCCATTTCATTGCTTATTTTTAGTGGAGGAGGCTTCTACTTCATTGGGAGGACAATATTGAATGTATTGAGCCTCATTTTTACATCTTGGTAGTAGTCCAACTATATTTTGATCCCTACAGTGCAGTATACTTCCAAATCTGCTTTATTTCTGTAGGTGCAGTTGCAGGGTGTTTCAAGGAGAGTGATTTTCTAGGTGTTGGGGATCTACCCTTCACTTTGGAGATTTGTTGGAGGAGGCTTGTTGGCTTAAGGGGCCCTAACCCAGGTTCAGAGGTTAAGGATTTCCAAAAATACCCTATACTACTCCTTTCGGTAGTGACCTGCTTGCGCAGGCCAAAGTCTCACCCGAAGTATTATGGGAGGGTGCTAGAACCAGGTTTCCGCACCCTGGGAGAGGGCAGGTAAGTCACACAGAGCTATGTTCGACCTCAAAAACATCAAATTACATATTAAATAACCCAGATCTATCAGTCCCTTCGCATCCACGTGTGCAATACCATATATAATCACAATAGATAACAGATACAGGACAATAAAGCAACTATCACAACTATTCTTGCATAAAGTTTAATAAGCAGACTCAAAACAATTGTCACGTAGCATAAGTACTTAACACAGTCACTTGAAGAGTTCAATATAGAATTATGCATAACATAACAGATCCAGATCACAGTATAAACAAGTAACACAATTACTTTCGCAGCTTAAATCAATGACACAGAACATACATAATCAAATATCACAGATTCATAAGTCCAATAGATTCAGATATTCCAACAACCTTCCGTATTCATTAATCCTTCAGATCCTTTTACAATACCCAAAACCCAACCTACGCACACAATAGTAGGGTCCGCACACAACAGGACTGAGGATATCCATGCACACATCTAGCAGGAGTCCTTTCCCCAAAAACCCAAAACAGATCTACTAATTCTCAATTCGCACCAATATTAGTTCAATGTCTACCTTACAAGTCAAAAAAGGTTCAATTACTTATACTACTTTAGCCTACGCATCCAATGGTCCGCAAACCATGGTCTGAAAACTCTTGGTCTACCCTTGACCCACTTACAATGCATTAGGGGCTTTGACCCACCCCAAAGCCCCTGTGTTAGACTAAATATAATAAAAAATATACAAAATGGACCAGATTCATAGCTTTTGTAGGAGATCCTATTCAAACAGACCCGCAACACAATCTTAAGCCCTAAGTACTTCAAACCCAAAGATATGTTCGCTCGGCATGTGTCATCCCAATAGAACAGGAGTGCCTTTGTAAGAAAATATTTCAGAGGTGCTATGATCACTGCATGTCTCCGAACAAACTTTCTGTAATAACCTACGTGGTTGAGAAGTGAGTGTAGCTGCTCCTTTGTTGCGGGAGTTGGCTGGTATCTAATATTCGCATCCCCAATTTTAGCCAACGTGGGGTGCGTCTCAATGCTATCCATTCGCAACCCGAGTGGTCTGGTACCCGTGTGCACCCTGTTCAATTTTGAGTCAGGACCCACTCGTGAATCATTCTTACCTTCTTTTGGGGCTAGGCTATAGTATTGGATCATACTTGGTGTCTGCAACTCCGAATTGGGTATTTTAGGTGCGACCCACAGGTGCGATTCACCCCATGTTATAGTGTCAATATCCTGCAAAGCTGCGTCAAGTGCCTCTGTCCCGCCTATTAATCCAAATGTTCCCAGAAAATTCATCCTTAAAAGTCTCCTAGTGGCGGGTGTGCTGATGGAGCTCTGCATCTAAGTACCATGTAGTGGGAAGTGGTCCCAGGGCATGAATAAGCAGATGAACCCACTCCTGGGCAGTTCTGTTACACCATTGTTCTATCCAAGCGAGTAGATATTCACGTGGATCTACGGGTCCAAGGAACGTTTTGATTCACATGTCGGCTGGGGCCTCAAATCGTAGGATCATCATATTTCGACACTCCTCCCAATCCTAGAATGCCTCCTCATGCGTTACCCACCATTGTGTAGGTGATCCATGCATGGCCAGCTTACAGGCCCATAGCCGTCGTTCTTGGGGAACCTCGACTTCAAATTCTCGCAAAAAGTCCCTAACATTACTAGAACCATAGAAATAAGGTAGATCTCTTCCCTCTGCGGAGATGCAGTGGAAGCTCTTTGTGATCTGAAGACATCACAACACAGAGACATCGTGTAATCGGTTTTTCCAATTCTCTATCTCCCCATCAGAGTCAGAGCAACATTCACTGTCCTTTTCCCAGCAGAGTACCCCCTTCGCCATGGGGTTGATCCAATCTTCATCTCATGCAGTCAACTTATAGATGTGATCCACATTCTCTTCGTCACACACTGGTTCTGTGTATCGTTCGCCTTCCGCCGGGTCTAATGGTACTATTACCCTTGTACCGTTATTCTTGAATACCATGCTTCTCTTCTTTACATTAATGATGCCCCCCATATCGATGGCCCAATCCAAGCCTAGGAGCAGAAGGTAGGGGTTTACATCTTCGACAATCTGAATTACTTTAAAGTCAGCCCAGACCTTAACCCATTCGATATCCACCACAATCTTCGATAGTCTTCCCAATGGTATGATCTTCTATTGATTGGCCATATGCAGCTGGGTAGTGGACCATTCCAACTTAGGTTCCCCCATTTGGTTCCAAGTCTATTTAGGTAATACATTCGCATCTGACCCTAGGTCCAAAATAACCTGATCCATCTCGTAATCACCAATCTATACAGTCAATCTCATCTCCCTACTAGTGCGTTTCTTATACCTATAGAGTTTGTGTATGTCATTGACTTTCAGAGGGAGGATAGGTCATGTTGCGTAGCTATCTATCAATGGCTGAAGATTTTCCACAGCCTTTGGGTTGCACAGTAGCTTCATACATGCCTGTAAAAAGGGTTTGACTTCCTCATCTACCTTGAGGTCTTCAGGCAGTTGCGAAGTAGATGCCTCTTCCTCCACAAAGTCTTTACGAGTTGCGACAAATGTTTCTTTCTAATTTTTTAGACCCAAACCTTCCTGTTTGATAACTTCTGGTCGGATCAGAGGCTCGGTTGAAGTTTTCTCCCCAAGCCCCCTGGTGGCTATCCCACTGCGTGTTACGACATTAACGCTTAGATCTTTGTGTCGTAGCTCAGCCTTAACCCTTTGCACATTCTACGTAGGTGTCGACTCCTGCATCTTCGCTATCAAGAATGGATAGTCTTCAATCGCATGGTCTAGTTGCCTACAATACCAACAAGACTGTCTTGTACGGTTTGGACAGTCCCTGGAAAAGTTCCCTACCTCTCCACAGTTATAATAGACTAGTTTACCTCATCCCCGACCTGCACTTCCACCTCTTCCGCCTCCCCTACCCCTTGCTAGGGAGCCCCATGTGCTCGAGAGGGATATGACTGAGGATGGATCCGACTGGAACCTATAGAGATTCCCTCGATCGATCATCAAATCATATGTCTGGAAGTGTGTTCATCATGTCCTACCGACCTGCAGAACCTGCACCATTGCTGTTTTACTTCCGGGATGTACGCAACAAGGCAGGGATAGTGGTTTGTGTCATGCAGCCTTGCAACGTGGAAATCATCGCGCCATAGTGCCAGTCCACTTGATCCTACAACTTCCCTAAGGCACAATTGACTAGGTCCCCCGACCTGCATGTAGTCTGTTAACAGAGGTCAGTTATCCTTGGTGTGACCATTCGTCCTACATCATATACACCAACTTTCAGGGCTAGCCTCTGCGCCTCACTCCTTTCGCAGGTTCTGGATCTTCATGTGCATCACCTCTAGTTTTCCCTAGATCTGCTGGACGCTAGTTGGGTATCATCTCTGGGTGTAGCTTCTAACTTCATAGCAACCTCCAGGGCTTTTTCTGGTGAATCAAAAGTTTGGTGACCCATAGGTACGTGTAGGTGAGGCAACAACATAGCAATGAACCATTCCGTGTGTTGTCTGTCATCGTACTGAAATCATCCTTCCCTGATCACCTTCTTTAGTCGTGATCGGCCTCCCAAATAGAATCAGAAGGCCCTTGCTTGAAATCCTTTAGATCAACCACTATTTGAGAATAAGAATTAGGCTTCTTGAACTGTTGTTTCAAGGCATTCTTGATCTCTTCAATGGTTGAGTTTGCATGCTGTCCGATGTATCCCATGTACCAATCCAAAGCCCTTCCTTCGAAGGCAAGGGACAGTTGTTCCCTCTTCATCCAATCACTAGCTATGTTCTGCGTAGTCCATACCAATTCTGTGACAAAACAAAACTGATCCATGTCTTCATCTCCCACACCCTTAAAGGTAGGCAACTTCATGTGCGCAACCATGTCATCTTCTGGTGGTGGAGGTGTAGGTGAATTCTTACCCCTACGCTGGTTTGAAAGTGGTGTGGCTGGAGGACTCTGTGTAGCTACTTCTCCTACCAGGATGTAGACATATCTACCTCCTTCTAGGTTGGTCCGATAGGATTTTCCACTTCGCGTCGTACTCTCGTCCAGATCAAAGGTCATTCATTCGGTGTTGCTACACAAAATACTTTTTTCGCACAGTAATATCTTAATCAACAATGGTAAAGTTTTCAGAAACTTACCCCTAAATCCTTTGAAGAATCTTCACTCTGCTTCAGAGTAGGAGAGGAGTTGATCAGTGGAAAATTCCATCACGAATCCTCCTAGCATGCTATCCACCCAGTGGATACTGTGCAAGTGATGGTGTCATCATCCTTCTCTAACTGTTGGATTAATTCTGGGGTCCACTGTGTGACCCACTCATCCTTCCAACACTTCTGAAATTTGAACAACCTTGCAAGCCACTCCTGGAGCTCGATCGCAATGGTTACGAAGAAGATCTCGTAGATCTCAGTGAAAATATACTTATTTTTCCACTCTTCAGTGGTCAGCCTCGAGCTCTATAGACTTGAAGTTTGGCTATCTTCACCTTTTTTTCTCCCTCATGGATGTTTTCTAGAGTATCCCATATTTCTTTGGCAGTCTTGCTGTGCATAACTTTGATAAATTCTGCCTCACATAGTCCATTTAAGAGTGCATTCATGGCCTTTGCATTAGCTACAAAGTCTTGTTTGGCATATTTCTCCGAGTCAGTCTCCTTTGGGGCATATCCCAATTCCACAGTAGCCCAAACTTCTATTCCTAGAGACATTATGTATGTCCTCATTCTTATTTTCTAGAAGGCATAATTTGTACTAGTGGACAAAGGGGCTTTATTTGTTGAACATCCTTCTAGAATAGCTATTCTGGGGACCTAGGATATCCTTCCAGTTGTTAAACTGATACTGAATGAAATTGGCTCTGATACCAATTGTTGGACCCTTGGTTAAACTGAGAGGGGGGGGGGGTGAAATAGTTTAATGCAATCATGTTCTTATTTCAACTTTTCTTTTATACTCATTCACATCAACATTTTGTGATCTACTTAACATACAATGGAACAACAATCTTAATTAATGAGCAGCAGGTATTAAGCAGAATAAAACAGAGTATCAACACATTATCATCATACATGTAGACAACAGGTATAAGTGGAAACCCATAAGGGAGAAAACCACATATTATTATTGTTGTGATTCAAAGGCAAGCTCCAACTCCCTCTCACCACTGATTTTTTGTAGGCACCAACCTACGGGAGGCTCCTACCTCAATTCTAAAAGCTACAACTTGCAAGGAAGCTCCAACTCCCATCTATTTTTTGCAGGCTACAACATACAGGAGGCTCCTACCTCAGTCAGCTCCAACTGACATTTAACAAGCTACAACTTGATATGGAAGCACCAACTTCCTCACTCTTTCAGAAAAATCATATGTTGATTTGCCTTGGATATCAACTCTGTTATATTCCTTCTTCACTGCTGTTCCCTGGATTTCTTATCTGTCTTATATCTTCTCTGATTCTTCATAGCATCTCTATCTGCTCCTCCTTCTTCTTATCCTCTTTGCCTCAATTCTACATTCTCTAACCTCTCTATGCATATCTATGAGATATTATTTATATATATTTCCATATGACTGTTAGCATTCCTCAGGGAATTTGAAATGGACAACCATGCCTCTTTGACTTTTGCCTTCTAATTTCTTTGACCAGCTCATTCAGAAAAAATATAACAATATGTATTAATTTCAATATTACAGTGGAATTTTTTTTTCCCTCCGGAGACTTTCCTTTGCATCAAAAACAATATAAAATCAGTTAAAACATTTACATTTTTTAGTTACAATAATAATTTCAATCCAATCCATTCAGTTCTTGGTTCACTGTGTGCTTGAATTTTCTGCTGTTGTAGACTAACAAAATCACATTTTCCTTCCTGTGCATTTCACATTCTGATTCTGCAATTTTGAGTCCCTTCGCTGCACACCGATTCAAATCTGCAATCTCTGTTTACCATGCCTGTAAAATGCCCTGTGTCTTTTTCAGATTCTGCATACTCTCCTGTTCACTGTAATTGTGTATTTGCCTTTGCGTTATCTGCAGGATCAATCTGATGGCCAATCTTCCATCAAAGCCACCATAACACATATGTATTATGTTAAATGCACCTCCATATATGTTAACCCCATCGCATTGTTTTATATCGCGAACTTTGGAATAAAGCTCAATGTATTTGGGCCCACATCCTCTTTCTACACATATCACAACTCTTTATATTATATGTTGGTCTATATAACATATAACAAACCAACAATAAAACTCTTGCTTTTCACATATGTTAACATATACGACACCTTCAAACATTATAATGAAACCTTCGTGTATCATAATGCCTCAACATATATTAGATCATGAGTCCATAAACATATCTGGGTCCCATAATATTTACTCAATGAATATCAACATATTGGAGTTCTGTTTACTCTTTCTCTCGGGCCCACAGTACTTCGACTTTTATTTAAACTAAAAGCCCAATGCACCTTTAACATTTGTCTATCTCTTGGGCCCTATATCTTTAATGTTCGCCTTTATAATCTATAACCGTAATGCATCAACATTTCAATTGATATCCAACCCCGAATTTATATGATAACCCTTGGGCCCACAGTATTTGCTTACGTTAACCTTATACATCTCGCACCCTTTGTGACATTGCATATCAACTATAATCTCATTAAACTTCGCACCATCCAATGGCTGTAATGCTATCGCACTACCATACAATAATCAATGGTAGTCGTGCTCTCATCTTGCACGGAGTCTATCTCTCCAAATCCACGTGATGAACTGGGCCCCAGTACTTTAAACGACCCTTCACATCCAACGGTTGAGAATTTGTCACGTCCACTTCTGTGATCCGACGATCCTAAATGAATATCGCATTTTTTTATTGTCCGAGCTTTAACACTCAGAAAAAAGACGACAAAGGTGGTTTTTTTAAACCACCTAAGGCCACATGTTGAGCAGTGACCCTAATCGAATTATTTTTCACCATACCAATTACCATTTTTAAAAAGTACGAATACCACTCATGGGTTATAAAACTCGTCTTTACTATTCACTGCTTCATGGTTCTGCTTAGCGCTTGGTCAAGGTTCTGCCTCTTATAATTCCGCTTCAAACGTTTACTTGTCCTCCATTCTCTGCTTATTATATATTTTTACTTCCGTTTCTGTTCTAATTGCGCAAACTATGATACCTCTTATTCATTAAATTTTTAGTTGCTCCATATTGACTCCGTCCAACCAATATGCTTGCTCTTCCCTTAAAGACTATGCGAGACCTCTTCACTGTTGCTCTACATTGAATTTTCCTTACCAATACTGTTCCGCTGCCTGTGATTCACGATGAACAAACTCTGTTCCAATTTCACAAGTAAGTAGTCTTCAACCCACTTCATCGTTGCAAAACCTTTGATTTATTTTCACCTTTAGAAGCTTCAACCCTCTATTTCACACAGAGTCACTAATTTAGCCAGTAACACAGGGTTTCACAGCTTAAACCCTTGCCACATAGTTTATTCTAGACTGTTTATAAGCCCTGATCAATACTCATAACTACTCATACTATCTCTGCTTCTTTGCTGCCTCTCTACTACCTCTCTGCTCCTTTGCTGCCTCTCTACTACCTCTCTTCTACTTTGCCTTATTGCTAGTTCAGGTGTTGCTCCTTTGTTCTCCTTTGCCATCAATGACAATATTTCCAACATGTGAAGCTACTACTGGAGAGATTTATGCTATGATGAGACTTGGAAACTTTGCTGGAAGGTCACTTCAAATCAATCACTAGGTTGTAACCTCTCCTTCTATCATCAATAAAGAGTACTTCTTGTTGTTCCCTACATGCATCTATGTTAACTTTGATTTTCCATATTGTAAGATCTTGGTTGATGAATGTAGTTTATGCTTTACTGATTTAGCTAACTAGCTTGAATAGATATCTATATTATTGCATATTCTGTTGTTTCAGTGTTCTTTCTTGCAGGAAGCATTCAGCTCACAAACCGCTTGAATTTGAAGCTGCAATAGAAGTGACAGAAGGAGCCATTTGGAAGCGACTAAACAAGTAAGCCTCCAATCCTCTCTATGTATCTGTTCTGAGTTAGGAGAAATGGTAGTATAGTCTTTTACCTATTGTTCTAGACTAACACCTCTCTAGGGAAGCGCAATTTATCCGTAGATTAAAATTTTGGTCCAACAACAATAGTATAATGTTGTGTTACAGGGTGTTGTAGTGAGGGTTCACAACACCACTTCCTGCACTCATTTTTCAAAGGAGGGAGCCTCCATTCCTTTGGGAGATCAGTAAGGAAGGCTCAGGAGTAGATTTTCATATCTTGGCACTTGGCCAAAGGACTTCCATCATCTACAGTGCAGTCCCTTGCAGGAACTGCGTCATTTCTGGCAGTGTTGCAGTGAGAGGGTCAATCCCCTCAACCTTGAGTTGCTTTCTCAAGGAAAAGGCCAACCTTTCTCCCGAAAAGTTTGTAAGAAGGATCCTCCTTCATTCCTTGTATTATTTAGCTGTATATATACATCAATTTAGTTGGACTATGTCCCTTTCAGATCTAGATCTGCAGATCCAACATTTTGTATTCGTGCTTTCATGAAACCCTTGTCGAGTTATCTTCTTGATGTGTAAAAGGGGCTAGATCCCTATTTTTCTTAATTTTTTAAGAAATAAAACTCTTGATCTGATATTTGTAGCATATTTTATTAGAAACCCTCTTTAAATGATGTTTTGCATGCTTCAGGAAATTTATGCTTAGTCAAATCATGGGATTTCAGTGTTTTTGAGCCATATCGGGACCGAGAGATCTGTTTAAACGAGTAAAAGGGATTTGTTTCTGAATTGTTTCTGTGTGTGAGTCCCATATTACATAATATAAGGGATCCCAATGTTATTTCTCCCTGTTATAATGCAATTTTCTGAATATAATTTTTTTATGGTCCATATTGCTGCATTTCCCCACTTTTTGGGACCATAAAAGATGTAATAAGTTGTTGTTGTAACACTAATTGATGGCTATGTGTTTCTCAACACATTTTATGAGATAATTTCTCACTTCTACTCTAGTATTGTGCTTATGCATTGCTGCATTCCCAATTTGGAATATTACATCTTTATGGTGTGATTCATTAACACCAACCATCATACACCTTCTCCAAGCATGCAAGAAGGATGGGGCGGCAAAAAAGTGTTGGGAAAAAAACTTTTCATATCTTATTATATGGCAGTTAGGAGTAAAATTGCGCTGGTTGCACTTAAGGGACCATTTTCCTTCTCCATTATTGCATATGGCAGCTAGCATGACTCTAATTATGATTCCATATGCTGAAGATGTTCTTATTTTTGTTGGGAACATGGTTGGGAGGAAGACACATTGGTTGGATGTGTCCTTAGGGGAAGAAATTTCCCACACTTTCTGCACTACATGTTTCAAGGGGACCATGGGAGACTATATGGCCACTATAGTACATCACTTATTTCTTTATGAGGTGGGCCATATGGTTGTTTGGAACACTTGGGACATGCCTCTCATGAGCAATTTGGAGGAGAGTTTCTACGAATTACCAAACTGGGAAGTGATTCATTTCATTTGGATGATAGCATGGAGATGGGAGTCCTTCATTGGTGATGAAATTCCCCATGTTTGTCATCAATTCTACCTTGAGGAGGCCATTGATCAGCAAGAAGGTTTCCATATAGACCTTCCATCTTTTCATGATGAGAGCCATTTGGTTTATCCACCAAAGGCCAACTTTCACACTGGGGAGGAACCATTGGGAGACAAAATTATTGCAAAAAATCTGAAGCAATGGTGGAGACTATTGGATGAGGAGGCCACAAAAGGAGGAGGGGATATTTTGCAGCACCCTTGCAATTGCTTGAGGACAAGAAAAATTTGGGAGGGGAAGACTGTAATGTTCCTAAATTAGCATGAAGTAATAGGAATATTTAGTTTTCTTTTAAAATCTAGTTAGATGAATAAATGGGCAAGGATGCTCATAAGTTGCTTAAGTAGGAATAAAATCCCTCATAATGTGAAAAGGGATCATGTTAATAAACATATCAAGCATCCACATGTGTAAACAGGGTCTAAAATGTGTGGAAAAAGTCAAGTTTGACCAAGTCAACAAAATTATTATATGAGGAGTGGATCCTAAATAAAGACAACTCAATGTGAATGAAGATCAATCTAGCTAGTCAAAATGAAGACACCTTGAGTGTGAATGGAGACAAGGCATGAAGATCCAATCAAGGTTGACCTAGTCAAGATTGATCCAGTCAAGATTGACTAAATCAAACAACGTTGTAAATAGATGAGCAATACTAATGGAGACAACGTAATTTTGGAGGAGGAGCCTTTGCATGGAAGCAACCTCATAATTGGGTGGGACCCTTGGCGAGGAAGCTCATCAACTATATAATGGAGGGGATGGTAGCCATATGCGACATGATTGAAAATTATATTTTTTATGTGTTTTTTTTAGAATTTCTGCATCCTTTGGCTGTTTAGCTAAGTTTGCTGCACTGTTCAGTGCAAGGGTTTTCTCATGCGGGAATTCCCCACTCTTGCTTACAGATCTTGTTTAAGAAATCTGAGGAGAGAATTTTGTGCTACATTTTCCACTACATGGTGTTAGGCCAGGCAGTCACCTTCAACAACAGTGCAGTCCCTTTTAGAAACTGTGTTATTTCTTAAGGTATTGTAGTGGAGGGGTTTAATCCCTTGTATTTTGAGCTAGTTTCCCCGAAAGAGGTTCATTCTACTTCCCGGAAAGCTAGTAGGAGAGTCTACTACCATTTATTTGCATGATAAACCATATTTATGTAGTACTTCAGCCATACAGCGTGATTTAGCCATAGATCTGTAGGAGGAAATTTCATGTATATCATTTCTGTCAAGAAACCCTTCCCGGGTCATCTTGGATCTATGTAAAAGAGACTAGATCTCTGTTTTTATGCCTCATTGATTACTATAATAGCAGATCTGATTTGTCTCTATATTTCTGAGCATAAAAACTTTATAAACTGCACTTTCACTTTATGCAGTAATTTGTGTTGCAGCAAATCTTGGGGTTTTTAGTGTTTTTGGGTTGTTTTGAGCATGGGAGGCTTGTTTAACTAGGAAAAAGTCATTTCTTTCTGATATCCTCTTAGATATAAGTGTTATAATAGCATATCTAATGGATCAATGGGCTGTATTTTTCTATTTATGCTTATATTTATGAAAAATGCGTTTTTTATGCATGTATTGTTGAGTTTTCCCATTTGGGAATATTACACTGTCTTTGGTTTTTTCTTCATGCATAGTATTCTTAGAGGCCTTTCTTGTTGTAGTATTTGAAAAAGGATTCTTAAATACCCTTTGCACCTAATTTGTTCACAATTTATTGTTCACTCCACTCACCTAAGCCTTGAAGATCCATTTAGCTTTATTATACTTGCTCTCTGAAGCATCCTTGACCTATTGTTGTACCTTTCTAGAACTTTTGCAAACTCCATATCCCAATAGTCTAAAACTATCCTACTCTATCTATTTTTCTTGACAACCCATCCAACCAATCAAAAAGAAACAAACAAACCCTAATCTTTATAACTAGCCTAAAATAAAAACCCTAAAAGCTATCAAGTTACATCTTTACAAAAAAATAGAGAGTCCTCTTTGAGTTCAGGAAGGCTTGGTCTTAGGACTCCAAAGACTGGTTTGTTGTTACCCTTGTACATTTTCCCTTGCCAATATGAAAAATTACGGGGAGCTAACAAAATGGTGATCACGGTGGGACCTGTTATTGCCTAAATCTGCCTCAGGTTGAAAGAAGGTAGAGTTCAGGGTAACATCAAACCACGCTCAGTCTGGTGGCTAGCCCTATCAGAACAGGAGAGGGCTCTCTCTGAGTCAATCTCAGCAAAAAGTAATCAATAGGGCTTGAGATGACTGAAATAAAAACTAATTTTAGGCTAGGTATATAAATAAAGGAGTTTTATTATGTTTTTGGGAGTTTTTGTTGGAAAAAAGGGAAAGGCAGTTTTGGGTGTGGGGATTAGGCCTAGTTTTTGCAGAATTCTGATTGGGGCGAGGAAGGAAAGTGTTTCAATGATTTAGATTGATTGCGTGGATTAATTAGACTGGTGGGGAGCTAAAGAGGGCAAGAGGGTCTCAAGATTCCTCCTCAAATGGATGAAAACATGTAAAATTAAACAAAACTAAAGGCATAGCAAATTACTGAATTCTACCTTTAACACTGATTTGCTTAATTTAAGAAGAAAGGAGAATGATAATGGTAAACATAAAATCAGTGAAATTACAAATACATGGAGGAAAACACCATAAAAACATAGAGCCACAAGGATCCCAAAGAGGGCTGCAAACCTTGGTGTATTCCTTTGCCAAAATTGCAGAATGAATGTACAATGAAGTGCTATGCAATCCCAAATGTCCAACCCTGAAAATGAATGAGAATATACATCATATAAACAAGCCTAACCCATTCCCATGCCTCTAGGGGTCGATCTCATCATTCTAGGAGCTGTTTCAACCATATCTAAACTAGGAACTAGAAAATAGGCCATGAAACAACTTGCCTCTATATGCTAGGAAACTGATCCATTCACTCACATTTCACCTTTTGGTGAATGAATCTTCTAGAACAAGTAAAAATGTGCCAAAATTACATCATGGTTATGAAATTACATCAAGTTAGATCAAAAGTTACATGAAAAAGTGAAACTAGCCAAAACTAGGCGAAATTCTGAGCTGTGGAGTGAAAAATAGGCCAAAATCCTCTATGCGCCGCGCCCAAAATCTCTATGCGTAGCAAAAATTTGGATATGATTTTGAGGCCCTTCCTCAAGTTTAAATTGAGCTCATGATAGCTCGTTGGAAATCCCTACCTGTCTACCTTCCAACCCAAGTGGAATTTCTGAATTTGGTGTCCATTTTCCCCTCCAAAAGTTCACTCTCCCAACACTGCTTCCTGTGGGTGCAAAAAGTGGCAGAAAGGCCATTTTCAAGGTGTTTTTGACCCTTTAGGCAGCCCAGAACTTGATGAAATTCTTAGGCCATTCCTGAGCATGCATAAATTTTCCTAATAAATCCAGAAATGTAAAGTTTTCACTCTGAAGAGCTGCCAATCGTAAGCGTGCGCAAGGTGGTGCTACGGGTCGGGCAGGAA
Organism: Pinus albicaulis; assembly: GCA_034641835.2. Classification (NCBI taxonomy): domain Eukaryota; kingdom Viridiplantae; phylum Streptophyta; class Pinopsida; order Pinales; family Pinaceae; genus Pinus; species Pinus albicaulis. The sequence goes on from CM076570.1 coordinate 1,391,118,925, forward strand.
AACCTGTTTTGTGACCAAAAAATTCAAAAATGACAAAATTTTCTCCAAATTCCTTGAAATTTGGACTGAAGGTCCCTCATCAAGTACCATGCTAAGCCAAGGAAGCTTCAGCCAAGGTCATGTCTTTTCATGCCCCCTCGATGCCTTCTTCATCTATGTTGCCTGAGGTGAATATGAGGAGTTAGGTGTCTTTGTCTTGATTGCAAAATGTGTCAAAGGGAAAGGACTGTGGAAAATATGGGCAGTGGGTATAGTGGAGCTTTTTCAAGTGAAAATTGAAGTGTGAGGACAGTCACTTGACTGTTTGGGGATTTGGGATTTTTATAAGTGATATGGGAAAGGGAAAATGATGGGAGTGAAAGGATTGAGGGATAGGGATAAATGAGAATAAGTGATATGAGTGACTTGGGATAGGAGGGAATAGACTATAGCAATGAGATCATGGGAGATGGGCAAACAAGCTGGGGAGTGGAGTTGGATTATTTGGCACTAAAGTTGTTTTTAAACCACCAATTTTAAACCCTAAGGAGTAGCTTTAACAAAAATGATAGGGTTTATGTTTTCAACTTTCAAACTCTTATATTCCACTTTAAAAACAGAGCAAACGTCATCCAATAGCAATTCACAGCCTTACAAACTTACTTGGAGCGAGGAATTTGAGTTAGTTTGAAATTTTGATGAAGCAGTGGTGAAAAACTGGCTTGTCGGCCCTGTGCGCCTTGCACACAAACCAGTGCGCTGTGCACACAAACTAGTGCGCCGCGCACACAAACCAGTGCGCTGTGCACACAAACCAGTGCGCCACGCAGGAAAACAAATACACGGTGCAAAATGGATATATGCACCGCGACCTTCACCCAATGCGCCGCGCTTGCAATGTCACCAACAGTTCGGCCTCCAAACACTGATTTCGCCTTCCAACTGATTTCTCCACGATTTCTCTTAGTTCCTTGCTGACTTTTGCTATGCACATGAATTGTGAAACAATGAAAATATATTTCATGGCATGGAATTCGATTTTTGATTTAGAAAACCCAATGTTTGAAGACTTTAGCACTTTTACAAGAGAACTCTGTTTTTCTTGCACTTTGATTTTTTGGAGCTGAATGATGAATCTTGTCTATCTGCAGGGATGGATGGCATGGTGTTTGGCAAAGGCGACCAGGGCTACACCTGAAGAATTTCAAAACCGAAGAACTTTGAAAATTACATGGCTTTTATTACAAAGGACAAAATGACGAATTTTCTTCAAAACAGAGTTTTGAAGAAGAATCCTAATCAAGCATTATGATGATGAAAATTTTGCCATGAAAACTTATTCAGAATCTTCCTCATGTGCCTGCTGGCATTATTAGACATTCTGAAGATGAAACCATAGACCTAACATGGCTTTAAAATTGATTTTGATGAATAAACACGGACCAACAGGTACATGGCATGAGGTACATGAGTGACAAAACCCTTCCGTCAGAAGATCGATGCTCCTAATGGAATGCAGATGATCGAACTGAATGAGACACCTAAAAATGAAATACAACAAAAAATATTTTGATCTCTGACGGAGGGATGAAGAGACCGACTCTAACATTGGCTCCAATGGGGATGGTAGCTCCTTGGAGGTGCCAAGAACTACAGATCTTTGGAAAAGCAGATAATGCCTTCATCCATTGGGAAATGGAGTCAAAACACGAAAAACTGACATTATGCAGACTGACTCAAACTCAAGGCTAGAACTGAAAAATACAATAATACCAAACATAACTACAACATAACTAACAAACTGGAAAGATGCTCATAATTGAGCTTATTCATCAGACCTACTCTTATTGTTCTTTTCACCACCCAATCAAGTGAAATGGAACAACCAATGCAACCATGTAAGCATCCTGGCTGCTATGTGATTTCTTCCCAACTGCTTTCTGATGCGCAGGAAAAGGGAAGAATCGAAAGGAAACTCCCATGGAAATTTGGAATCAAGTTGATTGCTGATAAAATTGCGAAGCATGAATTGATTGGATGACTTCAAGAATACTATGAAAGGATCTTCATAAACATAGCTATTAATTTCCATTAACACATTGCTGCTCTGGTCCAAGTAACCTTCATAGCTGGATATTAGGATTTTCCTCACATCTGTGCTGTCTTTCTTTGGTGACAGCAGCAGGCTGTCAAAAGGATCCTGAATTTCGTGAATAACCAAACTCTATTGCTGATTCCAAATATAACAAAAGTCTCCTTCATTGTCTTGTTTAACATATTTTTCATTACAAATCCCATACCAAGGTTTGCAGTCATATGAGATTATCAATAAAGGTGACTTTTGAATAAGGTTATTATCAACATTCTTTTCTGTCACCTGGTTAGCCAATGAAGAAGAACTTTTACAGCAAACATCATCCAACACACGAGCAATAGGATCATCAAAAACTTGAGAAGACTGCTACGATGTATCCATTAAAAATGTATGACATCCTACTGGCTGTTCATATTTTTCTTTAGAGATATTAAAAATATTCTGCTTTATAAACTGAAACGCTTCGAAACAAAAGGGTACAAAATCCTCTTGCATCATTAAATCATGTATTTCGGCTTCCACGCCTTCATCTGTAATCTGACCTTCAATTTCGTTTGGTGGCTGCAAATCTTGTATCATTTGATCATATGTGCCAGCTTACATGTCTTCATCTGCAACTTGACAATCAATGGCATTCGGGGACTGCAAATCTGAATATGAGAAGTCTTGAACAAGGTTTTCATTGCCCTCAAGATGGTCCAAATCAAGACTTGTTGGCAGTTGATTTCTGATTGCATGGAAGTTATCTCTGATGAATTGAAACGAATTAAAACAAAAAGGCAAAGATCCTTCACTTACTTCAAAATTTGCTGCACTTTCCTCATCATTGTCATAGCTGATATGCATCGGTTGATCATTGTACACAAGCTGCTGAAAGTGAACTTCCTCCTTCCACAAACTAGTTGTTGATTTGTCTGCAAGATTAGCTTCTGTTTGGAGAACATAATCATCATCATACTGATCAAACTGAGGCAAATCATCAATATACAGCACATCATCAAGCATACATGTCAAATCAAAAGATCATTAGGAGAATTTTGAGGTCTAAAATGGGCCTCCTAAGAAAAATTTACAACAAAAATAAACTTTATAACAACCAATAGGATTCAAGATGATGATGTCAACCATGGGGGATGATTTACCATTTTTTAAATAAAAGGGTAAAAATATTAAAAAATAATAAAATAATAAAACTACTTTTTCAACTCGTATTTTCAACTTATCTCCCAAAATTTTTACTCAAATTTCGAGTGGGAGTACTTGTTGGATGCAAAATTTAATTCCTCATCCAAAGAGTACCCATGTTGCATACTTTCGATGAACTTTACTACACGAAAAATGAGAAATACATAAAAAACGTGATTGTAATCACGTTTTTTTATGTATTTATCATTTTTTGTGTAGTAGGACCCATCGAAAGTATGCAACATGGGTACTCCTTGGATGGGGAATTAAATTTCGCATCCAACGAGTACTCCCGCTCGAAATTTGAGTAAAAAATTTGGGAGATAAGTTGAAAATATGAGTTAAAAAAGTAGTTTTTCCATTTTTCCCTCTAAAATTTGATGATGTCATCAAATCTTATTTGATTTTTTCCACTATTATTTTATAATTTCCTTAGGAGGCCCATTTTAGACCTCAAAATTCCCCTAATGCTCTCTTCTCCAAGATTATCTACAAAATAATCATTATCAGATCTATGATGACTAGGATAAGAAAAAAGATGTTTTGGATCAGCCACTTGTTCCTCTTCAATCAACAAGTCATGGGCTTGAACATTATACTCATTCCTTGTGGTGTTCTTTTGCATCATCTCTTCTACTACACTTACCAACATGTCAAGCTTTACCTCTAGAGATGTCGATTTCTCCGGATCTATGTTTTTTATCTCTTCTTCCTTCAAGCTTACCCTTCGGATCAACAAATGAGCCTCTACATTTACTGCACTGTTCTGTATCTCTGCAAGTGTTGAAATATTCTTTTCTCTCAACTGAAAATCCATTTCCAGATCAAAGGCACCCGGGTAGTGCAAGAGAGAAGATCTAGGAGAAGGTCTTATATCAGCTGGCATCGAATAATAAATTTGGTTAAATCTGGCAGAAAATTGTTGTACTGTCTCCCTTGGAAGTCTTTTCAGCTGGTTATACTCTTCTATAATCAAGAAAATGTTTTGTCTGATCACTCACATATCGAGGAAAACTTCGATGAACTACTGGAAATCTAAGATGCTCGCATTAGGCAGGGCTTTGAACCAACTCTTGACTTTGCCTTGCAAATAAAGAGCAAAAAGCCTAATACTAACATCTTTGTCATCAACCTCAAAAAGGTCTAGAATAGTCTCAACATTCTGCACATGTTGCTCAGCGTTGACATTGTTACATTCACCGTCAAATCTTGGTAGATATAGGTCATAATTTTTAGGGAAAGCATGAAGAACAGAAGGTAAAACAAGAGGTTTATACCTATCTGGGACTATATAAGGTGTAGGAGTATATACAAGAGCTACGGGATCAGTCTTGTTTTCTTTAGGCTCATCACTCTGAAGAGAGTCATCATAAGATGTGGGAAAATTAAGGAGGCCAGGATCAAAGGGAAACTCAGTATTTACACTTTTTGAATAGGTCGAGTGAAGATTTTGATCACCTTTATCATACAACAAATTTTGAAAAACTTTCAGGATAGCTTCAAGAACAACAAAGAAGTAATTTACAAGAAAGCAGACTAGATCCTGAATACCATTCCACTTTGGATACCTAAACTTTGTGTAAGATCCTTCCATTTTCTCAGAGAAAGAGTTAGTCCTCCAGTGGAGTCTCTACATTGAGTTGGAGTCACCAGGTGAATGATTTCAACCTTCTTATGTGTGATCGTTGTCCACCATCAACCATCAGATCTGAACTTGATACATGTACTGGGGCAATTTACAAGTTAGATGTTACGTTTACAAACTAGACCGGAGATTGACTAAAGCAGCGTTTATCTACTTTTGCTAATGCAAAGCAAGAGCGTTTCGAAGGTTACCTGGCTAACTTCAGGCTCCGTCTGTAGCTTATAAAACAAATAACACCAACAAGAAAACCATTTTCTTTCCCCAGTATGGTCGCCACTATGTTATTGCCTAAATCTGCCTCAGGCTGAAAGAAGGCAGAGTTCAGGGTAACATCAAACCATGCTCAGTCTGGTAGCTAGCCCTACCAGAACAGGGGAGGGCTCTCTCCGGGTCAATCTCAGCGAAAAGTAATCAATAGGGCTTGAGATGACTGAAATAAAAACTAATTTTAGGCTAGGTATATAAATAAAGGAGTTTGATTATGTTTTTGGGAGTTTTTGTTGGAAAAAATGGAAAGGCAGTTTTGGGTGCGGGGATTAGGCCTAGTTTTTGCAGAGTTCTGATTGGGGCAAGGAAGGCAAGTGTTTAGATGCTTTATATTGATTGCATGGATGAATTAGACTGGTGGGGAGCTGAAGAAGGCAAGAGGGTCTCAAGATTCCTCCTCAAACAAATGAAAACATGTAAAATTAAACAAAACTAAAGGTAGAGCAAGCTACTAAATTCTACCTTTGACACTGATTTTCTTAATTTAAGAAGAAAGGAGAATGAGAATGGTACGCATAACATCAGTGAACTTACAAATACATGGAGGAAAACACCATCAAAACACAGAGCCACAAGGATCCCAAAGAGGGCTGCAAACCCTAGTCCATTCCTTTGCCAAAATTGCAGAATGAATGTACAATGAAGTGATATGCAATCCCAAATGTTAAACCATGAAAATGAATGAGAATATACATCATATAGACAAGCCTAAACCATTCCCATGCCTCTAGGGGTCGATCTCATCATTCTAGGAGCCGTTTCAACCATATCTAAACTAGGAACTAGAAAATAAGCCATGAAACAACTTGCTTCTATATGCTAGGAAACTGATCCATTCACTCACATTTCACCTTTTGGTGAATGAATCTTCTAGAAAAAGTAAAAATGTGCCAAAATTACATCATTTTTATGAAATTACATCAAGGTAGATCAAAAGTTACATGAAAAAGTGAAACTGGCCAAAACTAGGCGAAATTCTGAGTTGTGGAGTGAAAAATAGGCCAAAATCCTCTATGCGTCGTGCCCAAAATATCTATGCGTAGCACAACTTTGGAGCTGATTTTGAGGCCCTTACTGAAGTCCAAATTGAGCTCATGATAGCTTGTTGGAAAGCCCTACCTGTCGAATTTCCAACCCAAGTGGAATTTCTGGATTTGGTGTCCATTTTCCCCTCCAAAGTTCAATCTCCCAACACTGCTTCTTGTGGGTGCAAAAAGTGGTAGAAAGGCCATTTTCAAGGTGTTTTTGACCCTTTAGGCAACCCAAGACTTGATGAAATTCTTAGGCCATTCCTGAGCATGCATAAATTTTCCTAATAAATCCAGAAATGCAAAGTTTTCCCTTTGAAGAGCTGCCAATTATAAGCGTTCGCAAGGTGGCGCTACGCGTCGGGCAGGAAAACTTGTTTTGTGACGAAAAAATTCAAAAATGACAAAATTTTCTCCAAATTCCTTGAAATTTGGACTGAAGGTCCCTCATCAAGTACCATGCTTAGCCAAGGAAGCTTCAGCCAAGGTCATGTCTTTTCATGCCCCCTCGATGCCTTCTTCATCTATGTTGCCTGAGGTGAATTTGAGGAGTTAGGTGTCTTTGTCTTGATTGCCAAATGTGTCAAAGGGAAAGGACTGTGGAAAATATGGGCAGTGGGTATAGTGGAGATTTTTCAAGTAAAAATTGAAGTGTGAGGACAGCCACTTGACTGTTTGGGGATTTTGGATTTTTATAAGTGATATGGGAAAGGGAAAATGATGGGAGTGAAAGGATTGAGGGATAGGGATAAATGAGAATAAGTGATATGAGTGACTTGGGATAGGAGGGAATAGAATGTAGTAATGAGATCATGGGAGATGGGAAAACAAGGTGGGGAGTGGAGTTGGATTATTTGGCACTAAATTTGTTTTTAAAACACCAATTTTAAACCCTAAGGAGCAGCTTTAACAAAAATGATAGGGTTTATGTTTTCAACTTTCAAACTCTTATATTCCACTTTCAAAACACACCAAACACCGTCCAATAGAAATTCACAGCCTTACAAACTTACTTGGAGCGAGGAATTTGAGTTAGTTTGAAATTTTGATGAAGCAGTGGTGAAAAACTGGCTTGTCGGCCCTTTGCGCCGCGCAGGAACAAAAATACACGGTGCAAAATGGATATATGCGCCGCAACCTTCACCTAATGCGCCGCGCCTGCAATGTCACCAATAGTTCGGTCTGCAAACACTGATTTCGCTTTCCAACTGATTTCTCCACGATTTCTCTTGGTTCCTTTCTGACTTTTGCTATGCACATGAATTGTGAAAAAATGAAAATATCTTTCATGGCATGGACTTCGATTTTTGATTTAGAAAACCCAATGTTTGAAGACTTTAGCACTTTTACAAGAGAACTCTGTTTTGCTTGCACTTTGATTTTTTGGAGCTGAATGATGAATCTTGTCTATCTGCAGGGATGGATGGCATGGTGTTTGGCAAAGGTGACCAGGGCTGCGCCTGAAGAATTTCAAAACTAAAGAACTTTGAAAATTACATGGCTTTTATTACTAAGGACAAAATGACGATTTTTCTTCAAAACAGAGTTTTGAAGAAGAATCCTGATCAAGCATTATGACGATGAAAATTTTGCCATGAAAACTTATTCTGAATCTTCCTCATGTGCCTACTGGCATTATTAGACATTTTGAAGACGAAACCCTAGACCTAATGACTAAAATGACTCTTTGGCAAACATGATTGTACATAGCTTTAAAATTGATTTTGATGAATAAACACGGACCGGCAGGTACATGACATGAGGGACATGAGTGACAAAACCCTTCCGTCAGAAGACCGATGCTCCTGATGGAATGCAAATGATCAAACTGAATGAGACACCTAAAAATGAAATGCAACAAAAAATATTTTGATCTCTGACGGAGGGATGAAGAGACCGACTCTAACAGGACCTTCTGAGTCAGTGATAATCTAAGTATTCCTTAGGACCTCAAAAAGCCACAAACATCCTTAGATTGGTATTTAGTTGTTGATGGTGGACAACAAGAACATCCTTAAAACTATAAACATCCTCCACCTGGTGACTCCATTAGCATCCAGTAGGCCTACTAAACCCACTATTCATCATAGACTCCCCTATGAATGAATTAATCATGCTGATGGTGGATAACAAAGTTGAAACCCTCCACCTGGAAACTCCACAACTCTCAATAAACCTAAGAACTCCATTGGTAGAAGACTCTAGACTAGTTTTAAAGATGCAGTGAACCTTTTGATTGACAAATATGGATCCAAGGATGCAACAGAGATATGCTCCAATGAATAGAAATCACATCCCTGGGTGCCCACACAAAATGCCTCAGATAAACTGGTTTTCAAACCTGCCTATGTTTCAAGATGAAAAATTTGATGACCCCTTGTTACATCTCATCAAATTTCATATACATATATGGAGGTTAAAAGTTGAATGGCATGAGGATTGCCTCATGAAAATGTTCATGGGAACATTAGAAGGAAAGGCAAGAAAATTGTATGAAGGCCTAGACCTTGGTAGTTTGTTTTCTTTAAAATATTTCCACAAGGTGTTTTATGAACATTATAAAGAAAATTGTTCATCTTTATCATTGCTAAAAATTGTGGTGATCAATCTGAAGATCTCATATGAGACCTTGTAAACATTGATGAAGATTTAGGAAATTAGCACCCTGAAAGTTTATTAGAGGAGATTCATGCATTATTAGAGGAGATTCATGCATTTCATACTAAAGATAACTATTATGACAACCAAGAAGAGTTGGTTGAGGATTAAATCCATTAGGGAATGAAAGAGAACCCATAGGATCTCTCTGAAGGCACAAGTGATGATTCACCATCTCTTCTAGGTGGGGCTCAAGAAGATATTCAGCCTCAAAATCAACCTTCACAAGAGAAAGAGAACTTCTGTAGTTATATCCAAAGAAAGAGAAAAATGCCTCCTCTTTTAACTAAAGAGGAAATAAATCAAATGCTAAACATGCAACCAACCTCTAAACCTTCTTATGAACAGAACATTTCAATTCATTTCCCTGCTAATCCCACCTATCACAGGTCATAAAATGTATGTATAGATCAATTCAAAGAAAAAAAAAATGATAATCCAAAATTTTTGATTGGTGACATTACGTATGTTGTGTTGAGATTCAACAAGATGATGAGCTTAGTGAAAAGAGTCGCCTTCACTAAGTGGGCCCGCAGGCTATTTTTGGCGCAAAGTCTATTTTTAGACATGTCGATCATATTCTATGAGTTGCTGGATGCTATTTATGGATGGTTGGTCAAGTTGGAAAAATAGATGGACTTCTTATTTTAGACATATTGGGCAGAATCTATTTTTATATTGCTAGTCTAAAAATAGATATGTCGAATATTATTAGCTCTTAATAATATTTGGAATCTAAACATTATCTTATTCTCTTGGAGCAATTTAGTTTAGTGCAAAAATGTGGCACAACAACTGATAGAAGGAATTATGCTATTCCTGAGGGTTTACTGGAGCTATTGCATGGAGGACTTCAGTTAGAACTCATGTGATAGAGTTTGGTGGAGTTGGAGACGTAATTGGTGGAGTTGTATTTAGTTCAACTCAGTTAGACTCAGTTGAGCTAGTTGTATCTAGTCTAACTGACTGATACACTAGTGAGAGTGGTGGGAATTAATTAGTTAATTAATTCACTAAATAATAAATCAATAATCAACTGAAGAATACATTAGTTAACTACAGTGCATGGCAATTTCAGTGGAGACCAGTGGAGAGATAGGTGAAAGAGCAAGTGTGACTATCAGTTGTGACTATAGTGATGCATTGATTGCATCCAACACTCAGTGGAGATGCCAATGAGGATTGTGTGAGCAAGGCTGGAGTAATTTGAACTCATTCAGATCCATTCTTCAGTAGGGATTGCGTAGAAGAGGCAGGCTAGCAGGTGGCAAAGATCGGTGCATGGATTTGCAAGATCGGGCCTGATTAGTGTGTAGCGATTGTATTGTACTGAGAGATTGATATGATAAGCTTTGTATGAGGATTGTTACATGATCTCTATGACATATATTATATATATATATTTGGGGTTTTCAGCTTCAGGCTTTCCTGTTAAACAACTGTGTTAATGTGTGTGAATGTTTATTGTTTCATGTGTGCATTGCAATCTTGATTTAATTTCCGCAAATGATCAATGGTGGAATAGATTCTGTATTTTGCATGAAGTTAAAATAGTGTGAGATCAAGATAATCTTGGACATATAACACATAAGTTATATAATTTCTACATGGTATCAGAGGAGTTGATCGTTGGAGCAGAATGCAATTATTGAAGCGGTTGAGTTTTGTGCTGGTGGAATTCGAATTTGCTGCAGTGTTTTCTTGGTGTCGAAGTTGAGCATTCATTGAAATGAATTTCAACGGATTGCGATTGGAGTATGCCCTTGATGGGAGCTTGAATTACATAGCATGGAAGGATAGGATGGAGGTGGTGCTGGATGATAATGGGTTGAAGGATTTCACAGATGCTGATATTCCAAAGCCTGGTTCTAGCGATGCAACTGGACTTGACGCATGGCAAAAGAAGTTAGAAAAGTGTCGAAGAATTTTGTTGGAAGGTGTGAAGGACCACATTGTGTCCAACTTTCATGGTAAAGCCACTCCATTCTTAATGTGGAATGATTTGACAGAATTTTTCCAAAGCAGAAGCGACCAAAGGAAGTTGGCGCTTAAAGACAAGCTCAAAAAAATAAAAATGGAGAAAGGCGACAGTATACCAAAATACCTCACGAAGTTTTTCCACTGCAAGGATGAGCTGGGAAGTGTGGGGGTTACTGTTGATGAATAAGACTTGGTGAGCTTGAATCTTCTTGGGCTTTTGAAGAGTTGGCATAGCTACGAAGACTCTGTCAATGGACGGGAGAAACTGCCAAGATGGGAGCAACTTTGGTCAGATCTTGTGCAAGAGGAGATAAAGCGGGGTACCAGGGATGGATCTTCATCGAAGAATGAAGATGAATAAAATTGCGCTTTGGATGCCAAAGCTCGGAAAGGAAAAGGGAAGAAATCTTCCAAATCCTAAGATAAAGTCAAGAAGCAGGATTTGTCTAAGGTAAAGTGTTTTCACTGTCACCAGCACGGGCATTTCGCCACTACTTGTCCACAGAAGAAGAAAAATAAACAGGCTGCTGGATCTACAGCTGGAGAGGCCTTAGCCTTACAGTTTGAGCTGGATTTTTATTTGATCACATGCTTGGTTTCAAGTGTGATGGGATTGGTGTGGTTTCTTGACAGTCGTGCGTCTTTCCATATGACCAGAGACAAATATTTGTTTAGTGATCTGGATGAAAAGGATCTTGGAGTGCACATCGAGATGGGCGATGATGGTAGATACAATGCGATTGGTATCGGGACCATTTACTTTGAGAGGGAGTCCAGTAAAATTTTCATCTTGAAGGATGTCATGCATGTTCTAGGATTGAAGAAGAATCTGATCTCTGTGGCGATGTTGGAAGACAAGGGTTATGATGTTGTTTTTAGTGAGGGAAAAGCTTTCCTGCACCACAAAAAAATTGGTCAAACCAGGAAGATAGGGATTTGAGTTAAGAATCTTTATCAATTGTAGGTAGATGGCTGCGCAGCAATGGCAGGCAAAGCAGAAGGAGTGGTGAGCCGTGATGAGGGTGAATTGTGGCATAGGAGATTGGGCCATCTTCACCATGGTGCTTTGAAAATTTTGCAGCAAATTTCTACCATGCTTCCCAAGGGTACACTTGCGTAGTCAGATTAGTGCAAGGTATGTACTTTGGAAAAATTTGTGAAGACCACTTTTCATGAGAAGGATAGTTGTGCCTTGATGATCCTTGAGAGAATTCACACAGACGTGTGTGGACCTTTCTCTGTTGCTTCAACAGCAACACACAGGTATTATGTGATATTTTTTGATGACTTTTATCATAAGTGCTAAATCTTTTTCATGCAGAAGAAGAGCGAGACATATTCAAAGTTCTGTGAGTTCAAGGCACTGGTTGAGAAAGAGTTGGGGAAGCAGGTGAAAGCTCTAAGGAGCGATAATGGTGGTGAATACATCTCTGGCGAATTCAAAGACTTCTGCAACAAAGAAGGAATTCGAAGAGAACTCATAGCGCCTCATAACCCATAACAGAATGGGGTTGTGAAGAGAAAGAACAGAATGATCGTGGGCGCTGTACGGGTGATGTTGCATGATCAGTGCCTTCCCATACACTTGCGGGCTGAGGCATGCAAAATTTCGGTTTATGTGCAAAACCGTTGTCCTCATAGAGTACTTGGCATGAGTACACCCGAAGAGGCGTTTTCTGGTAAGAAGCCTGATATTTCTCATTTGAATATTTTTGGCTCACCTGTTTACATTCCTGTGACAAAGAATGCTAGGAAGAAGCTGGAGCCAACCACAGAGGTTGGGATATTTGTGGGGTACACAGAAACACCCCACAATTATCGTGTGTATTTTCCAGACAGTCGGATGATTTTCGTGCGATGGGATATCAAATTTCATGAGGAGAAAGCCATGAAGTTGTCTCTTGAGAGGGAGATACACTTGCATGCAAAGGAGGAGCTACTTGTTCCTAAAGATGAGCCTCAAGATGTGGATCAACCACAAGAGGAGGTTCATGGAGTGGAAGAAACCACTCATGCAGTGCCAAACATCAGAGGGCGGAAGCGCACTACAGAATCTGAGCGACTGAATCTTGATGCAGTGCAGAATGTAGGAGCTCCTACATCACAACATGGATAGAGATAGTCACCTGACCAATTTACTGGATACATGGCTCTGATGAGCAAGTGTATGATGACGTTATATAAATTTGAGGAAGGCATGGAGGAGACCGCATGGAGGTAGATGCCATGGTGGAAGAGTATGATTTGATTGTCAGAAACAGTGCATGGGAGATTGTCCCAAGGCCGGAAGGGAAATCAGTGGTAGGTTTGAGATGGATCTACAAAGTGAAGCAAGCTGTTGACGGGAGCTTCAAGAAGTATAAGGCAAGATTTGTTGCTCGGGGCTTCTCACAGGTTGAGGGGATCGACTATGAAGAAACATTTGCACTTTTCGCAAGGTATTCTTCCATACGGACCATCCTCTCTCTCTCAGCACAGATGGGTTGGCACATTCATTAGATGGATGTGAAGACTGTGTTCCTCAATGGAATCATTGAGGAGGAGGTGTGCATTAAGCAGCCTGAAGGATTTGAAATCTTCAACAGTGATTCGCATGTGTGCTGGCTCAAAAGAGCGCTGTATGGGCTGAAACACGCACCTCGTGCTTGGTACACACGGATAGATAGTTATTTCACTGGACTTGGTTTTGCCAAGAGTGAGGCGGATCCAAACCTATACCAGATTGTGGTGGAGGGTAAGATTTTGATCATTGTGCTTTATGTAGATGATTTAATACTAACGGGTGATGAACTGTTGATACACTCATGCAAGGCAGATCTTGCAAAGGAGTTCGAGATGAAGGACTTGGGCCTCCTTCATTATTTCCTGGGATTGGAAATTCGGTAGCGGAAAGGTGAACTGTTTGTGTCTCAAGGCAAGTATGCCTGAGAGATACTAGAGAAGTTTCACATGCAAGGCTGCAAGCCTATCGAAACTCCTCTTCCTAGTGGTTGGAGGAAAGAGTATGCTACATCGGCAAAGGTAGTGGATGCCACTGTTTATCGATATTTGGTTGGTTCGCTCATGTATTTAGTCAATAAACGACTGAACATATGCTATGCTGTGAACTAGCTTTCACAAGCGATGGTGAAGCCTACCAAGCTCTTTTGGAAGGTAGACAAGCATGTCCTGAGGTATCTCAGGGGCACATCTGGGTATGGATTGTGGTACAGACAGTTGAATGAGTTGAAGTTGTATGGCTTCACGGATGCAGATTGGGCAGGAAGCCCAACGGACAGAAAGAGCACATCTTGAGGGATTTTCAGTATCGGATCTACAACAATTTCTTGGTACAGTAGGAAACAAAGATCCATGGCACTCAGTTCAACGAAGGCCGAGTACATGGCAGCAAGTTTGGCTGCATGTGAGGCTATATGGATGAGGAAGATCCTGGTCGGTTTGTTCGCTTCTCACTTAGATCCTACTATGATATATTGTGATAATCAGAGTTGCATTAAACTCTTGGTTAATCTAGTATTTCATGATAGATCTAAAAATATTGACATTCGGTACCATCATATCAGAGATTGTGTGTAGCAGAAGATCATGTTGCTTTCTTACATTCCTACGGCGGATCAGGATGCAGATATTCTGACGAAGGCGCTCACCAGGAGCAAATTCGAATACCATAGAGACAGGATCGGGGTGGGAGATAATCCCTATCTCTTTGAGAGGGAGTGTTGAGATTCAACAAGATGATGAGCTTAGTGAAAAGAGTCGCCTTCAAAAAGTGGGCACTTGGAGCTATTTTTGGCGCAAAGTCTATTTTTAGACTATGTCTATTTTTAGACACGTCGATCATATTCTATGAGTTGCAGGATGCTATTTGTGGATGGTTGGTCAAGTTGGAAAAATAGATGGACTTCTATTTTTAGACATATTGGGTAGAATCTATTTTTAGTTGCCAGTCTAAAAATAGATATGTCGAATATTATTCGCTCTTAATAATATTTGGACTCTAAACATTATCTTATTCTCTTGGAGCACTTCAGTTAAGTGCACACATGTGGCACAATAGCTGACAGAAGGAATTACGCTATTCCTGAGGGTTTATTGGAGCTATTGCATGGAGGAATTCAGTTAGAACTCATGTGACAGAGTTTGGTGGAGTTGGAGAAGTAGTTGGTGGAGCTGTATTTAGTTTAACTCAGTTAGACTTAGTTGAGCTAGTTGTATCTAGTCTAACTGATTGATACATTAGTGAGAGTGGTGGGAATTAATTAGTTAATTAATTCACTAAAAAATAACTCACTAATCAACTGAAAAATACATCAGTTAACTATAATGCATGGCAGTTTCAGTGGAGACCAGTGGAGAGATAGGTGAAAGAGCAAGTGTGACTATCAGTTGTGACTATAGTGATGCATTGATTGCATCCAACACTTAGTGGAGATGCCAATGAGGATTGCGTGAGCAATGCTGGAGTAATTCACACTCATTCAGAGCCATTCTTCAGCAGGGATTGCGTAGTAGAGGTAGGCTAGCAGGTGGCAAAGATTGGTGCATGGATTTGAAAGATAGGGCCTGATTAGTGTGTAGCGATTGTATTGTACTGAGAGCTTGATATGATCAGCTTTGTATGAGTATTGTTACATGATCTCTATGACATATATTATATACATATAGTTGGGGTTTTCAACTTCAGGCTTTCTCGTTAAACAACTGTGTTAATGTGTGTGAATGTTTATTGTTTCATGTGTGCATTGCAATCTTGATTTAATTTCTGCAAATGATCAATGGTGGAATAGATTTTGTATTTTGCATGAAGTTAAAATAGTGTGAGATTAGGAGAATCTTGGACATATAACATATAAGTTATATAATTTCTACATATTGATGATTTTCGAAAGTTTGATCAGTCTGATGATGATGTTCTCCAAACAGAAGCTAACCTTGCAGAGCCATCAACAGTTGGTTTGTGGGAGGAAGATCACTTTCATCAACTTGAAAACAATAATCAACCAATACATATCATCTATTACGCTAATGAGGAAAGCCTAGAAAGTCTAGAAGTAAGTGAAGGATCTCCGACTCTTTGTTCTACTTCATTTCAGACCATCAGAAATAAATTTCATGTGATTGGAAATCATCAGTCGTTAGGTTTTGATGTTGAGGTTGGGGAAGATAATGAAATTCTTGAGAAATTTATTAATAAGAAACCTTTTCCTGAGATGGTTGGGGAAATCATTTGTGACATAGAATCCTTCTTAGCCCCAAAATTACAGCCACCAAGTCCCATTGAATTTCAAATTATAGATGAAGGCTTGGAAATTGATAATCACAGGAGAGTTGCTATAATACCTTCTCAAGAAGATTTATTTCCAAAGAATACTCCTTCTCATCAACATGATGGACTTCACACATAATTCAACCCACTTTATCAGAACATATCAGGTTTGCTAGAGGATAACATTGCACTTTATGATGAGACTGACAATACAGATGATCATGATGAAGAGGAGGATTTTCTTTCCCAAAGGAGCCCCAAGCTCAGCCAAGTGGAGGAAGAAGCAGTCCTGGATGAAGCTTATTTTTAAAATCCTCTAGGCAAGGTATTATTCCAAGATCCTTTTGCTACTTTCTTAGAGACATCTAAAAGAGGAATGTGTTCTATCAGGAGTAGTTTGATGCAAGGTTTAAAGAAAAGTTTAAGCTATAATATTCCTAATTAGCCCAAGCTAATAGGAATATACAATTTTGTTTTCATTTTCTTGTTGCAAGAATAAGATTGTAAAGGAGGATAAATTAAACTCCTCAAACAACAAAATAAATCAATGCCCCATGTGAACAAGGCTAAATCTGGGCTGCCTTAATAAAAATACCTTATGTGTGAAAGGGATTGTGACAATTGACTGGGTCAACAGGACCAAATCCACAATGCTGTCCAGATGCAATGTACCTCCTACATGCATAACGCAGATCTAGTTGGAGGCTACACATGTGAAAGGAGCTAAACCTTTCAGATGGTTTAGGGATTTGCAAGACTTTTATCCTATAAAAGAAAGAGGAGAACAATAGAAGAATGTTTTTGAACATATTGTTTTGGAAGAACATGTATGTTTAGACATTTCTCATTCTCTTGGCTGTTTAGCAGAGAATAGTGTTGTTTAGCACTGGGTGTTCCTGATCGGGAATCCCACCTCTTTCCTTGAGAGGCCTCTTGGAAGAGTCTTGCATTTCATGTCCACTATCAGGAATTTGGCCAAGCTTCTACTTCCAACTACAATGCAGATCCTGTTGAGGGTTTGGTTGTCTTTGTAATATGCAGTAAGTGGAGGCTAGATCTATTCAGATCTAAGACATTCTAATGCCTCTTTTCAGTGGGAAAGCCTTCTATCCCCATGGAAAGAGAGTATTGGATGAGGAGAGCTCATTTTCAAATCTTGGTTTGAGGCCACATCATGTTATAGAGCCTAAAATGAATCCCATCTTCCAGAACTGCGTTATTTGCAAGGAGAAAGTTGCAGGGTCTTTTGGCACTTCAAGGAGGAGAGATCTCTAGTGTTGGGAATCTGCCCTTCACTGTGGTGATCTGTGGATTAAAGATCTAATACATGTTCCATTCAGATTTGATCTGAATACTGATTTATTTGCTTCAGAAATTCTGAATCATTCTACATATCAGCTGCATTAGATCTCAGATCTACTCCATGTACATAATTTTCTGGTAAAAACCCCAAGGGGACCCCAAGGGGCTTTTGAAGAGGAGACTCTATAGTGTACAGATCTGATATATATCTATATTTTTGTACACAGATCTACTCTAGATCTGAAGTGTAATCTACAGCTCTTTTCATCTAATAAAATAACACTATCAAGCTTGTACAGTCATATCATCTAGTTGCAACCTCTTATTTTGAGTATTTCTTCATGTAAAATCTATTGATTTCTGTTCTATAATGAAAAGGCTTCAATAAAAATCTGATTTTATATTATAAAAAATCATATTGAGCCTCCATATTGGCCTCTTGCATATATTTGGCTGAACTACGTGATTTTCTGAGCATTTTTGTCACATAGTGTTGCAGTCCCTTCCTTGGGCATTTTCTAAGCTGTACTAGGTGTGGGAGACCTATTTAACCCACCTATAAGGATTTTTTTTAATTCCCTCTTGGATTCAGGTCTTATATTTTTAGATCTAAGGGATCCAAGGGTTGGTTTCCAATCCTGTAGCATACATTCCTGGAAATGTGTCTTTCAGGAATGCCTTGCTAGCAGTCCCAATTTGGGGATATTACAGTGGTATCAGAGCAACTATCTTGGCACAACCTGTGCTTATTGAAGAGACAATATGTATTTTCATGGAAAGAAAATACTGATGAAGAAGTGTGGTTACACTAAAGACACAAAATAAAAGGGTAAGATCCCTTTTACTGGAAGATTGCAGAGAGAAGAGTTCCCTAAAACTCTTTCTCAAGCTATGTATGAACTGAAAGAAGAAATCCGGGGAATGAAGAGGGAAAAACATGTAGATCCCTCAGGAGGATTTTCACATCAAGAAAGACCCAATAATTCTTATTATGTGTGTGAGCATTCAGCCACACAACCTGATCTACAATGTTGGAGAATTCTTGCTTTCTTGTCAAAGGAAGAAGGAAAAGGAGGAACACCAAAGGAGGAATCTCTTGGTGATTATCTCCAAGAATAGGAATCTCAATCAGAGAGATTCAAAGTGCATCTTAGTTTCCCAGAGTTCTGTCAACTCAAAGAAGGAAGATCTAGTAGCTACAGTAGAAGAAAAGGGTGCATGCAACACACTTTGGGTAGATTCTTTCTACCTTCTTTTGATGGATCACCTAAAGGCTCTGCAAAATCTTGGGTAAGGAAGCTTAACACATACTTCCAGCTACATGAAGTTTCAGAAGAAGAAGCCTTGAGAGTAGCAGCGCTGCATCTTCAAGGAAAGGCTTATGCCTGGTGGCTATTTGAGTCTTCTTTCTTGAAAAAATTAAATATCTCTTCTTATGCAAAGTTCACTAGGAGACTAGTGAAAAGATTTGATGTGAGACATTCTGAGACTTCTTGGGAAAAGCAAATAAAGCTCAAGAAATATGAATCTCTGCATAAGTTGGAAGATTCCATGGAGCCAACTCCACTCTTAAACATTGTGATGGGGTTGAAAATCTGCTGCACAATTTTCCAGAAGCAAAAGCCCCACTTCAACAAGAACTTTCTTCCCAAAGAGAAGACATGAGGGTTCCTTCTTCAATAAGAGATCAAGAAAAAAGGTTTCTTAATGATGAAGCATTCTCCAAGGATGAAGAAAAGGGAGAGAAAGAGCAGAGAAGATCCTCCAGCATTGTGATATTAGGAGGAGATCTATTTTCATTTGGAGATGGAGATGAAGCAATGGCTTCCACTAGAGGGGTTCTTGCATCTTTGCACGAAGTTCCTAAGGATATTTCATATGGAGGACATGAGAAAAATGTGTTTATGCCAAGAGACAATGAGACAGAACAAAGTAGGGATCACAATGCTAACATAGTAGAAGGTGATCCACTATCAGAAGAGAATGGAGCAAATGCTCCAATCAGAAGCACTCTTACACCACTAAGAGGGGTCTCCAAATTTCATGAGGCTTCCACACCTGAAACAGAGTTGAAATTGCACAGTGGAAGCAGGGACATGAGGATCCCATCTACTCTGCATATGAGGATGGTCGCTGATACCTAAATATATGGTGGCAAACCACCTGGGAGGCCACTTGATTCAGATTCTGTGGGGAAGAGCTCACAAATTACTGATCCAAAATCAAATCCAAGAGGGATTGAAGCACTTGAAGACAAAGCTACAACGCTGGGAGACTTGGGTAAGCTCAAGGAGGAGGGAAATATTTTTCCCCTATCATAATCACCCACTCTCCTTTCTGATCCTACACTGTGGGAGGAGAAGAATGGAAGGAAAAACCTTCCAACACACACCTTTGGCATAGGAGATGTCAATGGAAGGATTAAAAACATGACAGATACTTTGGTTGATGCATCATCAGCGTTGTCATTGTTGAGCAATGTAGATCTGTATTAGAAATCCCAACTGGGAGTGGATTATTCCAAAGATCTTCACACATGTATGATACTTGATGACCAGCTACATGAAGATGGCTACTTAGTCCAAGGAGAAGTCATCTATCATCATGGTAGAATATTTTTTCCTAGAGCTTCTAAGCTCAAGCATAAGATACTACAAGAAGCATACAAAGAGTTCTGTTTCAGCCATCTGTATTCCATGAGGATCTACAACATTATCATGAGGAGCTTTGCTTGGGAAGGCTTGAAAGAGGAACTATATCAGCATTTTCAAGAATGCATGAGCTATGTGGAGTTGGTGCAGCCATGGGACTCTATGCAAGAGTCATTTCAGCCATATCTTCCTTCTTTGGAAAGAGGAGAAAGATCCATGCACAACTCCATGTGTATGAGAGACTTTGTTGGTAAAGGATATGTTCATGTAAAGAAAGTTTTATTTTCTGATTGTACTTGTTCTTTTACCATTTTTATGCCAGCCATGACTCCTAAAAGGAGCAATGTATCATGTAAATCTCATGGCAATTGTTGGGCCACTAAAAATTCTGAATTTGGCCACTCCCGTGATGTGCAAAGGGAGATTTACTTTCATGATGGGTGCTTCCCAAAAGCACCAAACATATCTCACACTTTCATCCATAGTGATATGACCTGGGCAGCAAGTAAGTGGTGGGAAAACCACTTACCATGTATTGATTTGAGGTAGGCAGGAGATGCACTGCATTGGTATCATATGTGGGATTATGAACCATCTCCTCATGCTCAATTTTCTGTTTGTATGCACATAATTTTTCTTCCATACATTGATGATATACTTGTACTATTTCTGGGCTTGTATGGAGGAAGGATGGGGAGCATGTATGTGCCACATGGGATGGAGACTTCCATGTACCTTATGTTACATGTTTCAGGGATAGTTTTGGTTCAACCATGATTGTTTCACTTGAGTTCTTAACTCCTTATGGGATGGGTCATTTATCTCTCATAAAAACATTGAAGAAAAAATTCATGGAAGGATGGTTTGGTGAACACTCAGCTCATAGATGAGGCTTATCACTTGATGGTGTCACCAATGGATGAGGAAAGGAGTTGCAACACTCACCTTATCAGTTGCTTGAGGACAAGCAACATTTTGGAGGGGATGACTATAATTTTCCTTATTAGCCCAAGCTAATAGGAATATATAATTTTGTTTTCATTTTCTTGTTGCAAGAATAAGATTGTAAAGGAGGATAAATTAAACTCCTCAAACAAAAAAATAAATCAATGCCCCATATGAACAAGGCTAAATCTGGGTTGCCTTAATAAAACTCCCTTATGTGTGAAAGGGATTGTGACAATTGACTGGGTCAATAGGACCAAATCCACAGCCCTGTCCAGATGCAATGTACCTCCTAGATGCATAATGCAGATCTAGTTGGAGGCTACACATGTGAAAGGAGCTAAACCTTTGAGATGGTTTAGGGTTTTGCAAGACATTTATCCTATAAAAGAAAGTGGAGAACAACAGAATAAGGTTGTTGAACATATTGTTTTGGAAGAACATGTCTGTTTAGAAATTTCTCATTCTCTTGGCTGTTTAGTCGAGAATAGTGTTGTTTAGCACTGGGTGTTCCTGATCAGGAATCCCACCTCTTTCCTTGAGAGGCCTCTTGGAATATTCTTGCATTTCATGTCCACTATTAGGCATTTGGCCAATCTTCTACTTCCAACTAAAACATAGATCCTTTTGAGGGTTTGGTTGTCTTTGTAAGCTGCAGTAAGTGGAGGCTATATCTATTCAGATCTAAGCCATTCTAATGCCTCTTTTCAGTGGGAAAGCCTTCTATCGCCCTGTAAAGAGAGTATTTGACGAGGAGAGCTCATTTTCAGATCTTGGCTTGAGGCCACATCATGTTCTAGAGCCTATAGCACATCCCATCTTCCAAAATTGCATTATTTTCAATGAGAAAGTTGCAGGGTCTTTTGGGACTTCAAGGAGGAGAGATCTCTAGTGTTGGGAATCTGCCCTTCACTGTGGTGATCCATGGATTAAAGATCTAATCCATGTTCCATTTAGATCTGATATAAATACTGATGTATTTGCTTCAGAAATTTTGAATCATTCTACAGATTAGCTACATTAGATCTCAGATCTACTCCATGTACATCATTTTCTGCTAAAAACCCCAAGGGGATTTTGAAGAGGAGACTTTATAGTGTACAGATCTGATATAGATCTATATTTTTGTAGACAGATCTGCTCTAGATCTGAAGTGTAATCTACAACTATTTTTAGCTAATAAAATAATGCCGTCAAGATTTTACAGTCATATCATCTGGTTGCAACCTCTTATTTTGAGTATTTCTTCATGTAAATTCTATTGCTTTATGTTCTATAATAAAAGGGATTCAATAAAAATATGATTTTATGTTATAAATAATCATATTGAGCCTCCATATTTGCCTCGTTCATATATTTGGCCGAACTACGTTATTTTCTGAGTAGTTTTGTCACACAGTGTTGCAATCCCTTCCTTAGGCATTTTCCAAGCTGTACTAGGTGTGGGAGACCCGTTTAACCCACCTAGAAGGATTTTTTTTTGATTCCCTCTTGGATTCAGGTCTGAGATTGTCAGATCTAAGGGATCCAAGGGTTGGTTTCTAATCCTGTAGCATAGATTCATGAAAAATGTGTTTTTCAGGTATGCGTTGCTAGCAGTCCCAATTTAGGGATATTACATAAGCACTACTATTCAAACACAAGTGAGGTGGGAGTGGCCTTTTGATTTTCTCAACACACTCAAAGAGATGAACAAAGACCACTAATGGAATCATCTACTTGACTGGTTATATTGGAAAAGAGAGTTCACCAAATGAATGTATATCATGTATAGGTTAGATTAGGATAGATAGGTATGCAAATAAGCTCAGAATTAAGAGCATGTTTCTAGTTTTTAGTTTTAGAATGTTGATCTAGAAAAATAAAAACACAAAAAAAAATAAAAGATGAAAAAGAGGGTAGATGAAAAGAAGAGGTACAGCCCCATACCAAAAAAGAGTATTGTTGAAAGTGTGCAAGCCTAAAATGCCACTACCTTTGAAGAAAACGTTTTGTTCAATCATCTAGCCTAATCATGACTGAACATGTTTTAAATTTTTGCTGATAGGTTAGTGAAAGAAGACTTTTCAAACAATTTAAGCTTGGCTTGTTAGTAGATTAGATTAGGAAAAGAGATATTGGTTCCCAAAGCTCAAAATATGAACCAAAGAAAAATGGAGGGATGCACATCCAATTCTGAATCGCAGCCCTCATGTTTTCTATTTTTTTATTGTAAAAAAATAATTTCTATGTGCAGCTTGTCCAAATGCCATAGCCCATGGAAAATTAGATTGCTTAATCCTGGTTTGATCATATTTTGAATTTCATGTCAGTAGGATAGAGAATGAAAGTTTGTCAAACAACTTAATCTTGAAAAATGAGTAGACTAGGTAGAGAATAAAGAGAGTTCATTAGCTTAATATAAATTCTTGGTAGTAATAAGGGTAGAAGTAGATAGTTGTTTTTATGCTTTCAAACTAAAATAATGTCAAGGGTTTTCCAGTCCAAGTGCACTCGAAAGAAGAAAAAATATTAGGCAAAGTAAGATGGGTAGGTAGAACTGATATTGAAGCAATCATGTTTTTTCAGATCTTATGAGATCATAGCTTCAAGAGAACATAAAAAAATGAAGGAAGAGAGATCTGCCAAGTACAAGTAAGGTACTAGTCTTCAAAACTCGGAGATTTGAACTCTGAGGTTCTGGACACCTCCTCAAAAGGAGCTACCCTCCCCAAGTGGAGCCACTGTTAGTGATCCATAATTTTTACTATCTGTAGATGACTATAGATTGGTTTTAGGTTTCTAAAAACAAAATTCCTTGAATATTGTGAGTTTTATAAATCTCAATGCCTTCATTATCCTAAATAGAACATTTTTCACTATCCTACCATTTTTCCATTCCATGGTCACCCTACCACTCCCAAAAGGCTCCTTAATGGATTGTGCCTCTCATATCCATACCTATGACCTCATTAATCTATTTTCTCTTGCTCATAACACCATTTTCCATCTAGGGTTTCCTACAACCAACTCATTTCCCATGATTCCCAAATTCCTCAAGCATTGATGGTCTCAAAACTATCTCTATAGGCTCTTTAGATAAATCAAGTACATTGGATTTTGGATCTTTAATGCATCACTTTTTCAATACTATTTTTTTACACTTGAAGCGTCCAAATCCATTTTCAGTCAAAGAATAAGTCAAAGAGTCCTCTCACTAGGTCAATTAGGGTTTCATGTGGTCCAAGGTCATCATTTCCAAAGAGGATTGTCATTCCATTTCAAAGTCTGCACATAAGGTAATGTACAAGCTTGACACTTTTGTAGAAGTGTTAAGAGGTCAATCAGCATAAGAAATTTATGAGGCAAGTGGTTTGTGCCTAAAGGAGGACATCTTGCAGCTAAATACAAGAAAACTAGGTTTTTACACTTGACAATCCAGCAGAGTGTCAACACAGTGATCAAATGTAGAAATGGTATTAAGAGGTTGTTGAAGCTACTGCTATGAAAAAACCCCTTAGAAATTTTTAACAATCTTGTTATGCTTCAAGGAGCACAAAAAAGGTCAAATTCATCAAAGAAAACCTGTAGAAAGACATAAAGAGTATCAGTGAAAGAAAGGTCAAAGGCAGTT
Organism: Pinus albicaulis; assembly: GCA_034641835.2. Classification (NCBI taxonomy): domain Eukaryota; kingdom Viridiplantae; phylum Streptophyta; class Pinopsida; order Pinales; family Pinaceae; genus Pinus; species Pinus albicaulis. The sequence goes on from CM076570.1 coordinate 1,391,143,539, forward strand.
TTTCAAGTCACCTATAATCAGAAGTGACAAAAAAGGTTTTTGAAGAGGTTGCTACTGTGTAAACATCCTAAATTTTCTGTGCTAAACCTAACATGCCTAAAGAAGTAAAGGAAGATCAACTTCAATCACCTTTTCAGCCACCTGCAAACAAAAAGTCAAACATATCAGTAAAAAGGAAAAAAGGACTTATAAACTTCAGAAACTGGGTTTGTCAAGGTTAAAGATCAATTCATAAGCCCATATAATTATTTGTGCACTTCTTATAAATCATTTTTTCACTTGCAGAGAATTAAAGGTTTCAAGGAGATAAGAAAATTGAGTTTTTAAGGAAAAATTGGACAAGTTTTTCCCGGCGTTGCGCGCTTGGTAGGGCACCGCGTGCTTGGAGTCGGGCGCTGCGCGCCTAAGCATTTTCCACTTGTAAATTTACTCTACGTTGCATGCTTACCCATTTCTCACCCGACAGGGCTGGTAAAGACCTTGGCGCTGTGTGCCTGGCACAAGGCACTTTCCTTTGCCTGAATCACCCGACAGGCCCAGGCAGGGGCTGCACGTTTGGCCAAGAGGGCCTCCTTGACCCTAAAACGTTAAATTCACCTCCAAAATATCTGCCAAGGTTTTTAAAGTGTCCTTAAGGGTAAATATCAAGTCCTGAAACACATTTTCAAGCTTTTGATGACTTGTAATTGGAGGATGTGAAGGAAGCAAAAGGAAATGCGGAAGGTAGTAATGAAGCAGAAACCAATGAAGAAGAAAGAAGTGGGGAAATGAGCCATGATGGTAGTAATATTGAGTCTCAAATGCCAAAATAATGAGCACAAAGGTGCAAAAATAACCCTCCTTGATATCCTTTTCTCAAAACCCTCACCATCATCTCATGGCACTAATGCATCAAACAATAAGGAAGGTGACAATGAACAATCAAATATCAAATAAGGGTGAAGGAAATGATAAGTCAAACACTGATGAGACATAAGGTGAAGGAGAAGGTTAGGGGAAAATGAAGACTGAAACATATAATAATAAGGTAGATAGCATGGAGATAGAAAGGAAATGATAATGATGATGAGAAATATTATATAGGCAATGGTGATGGCAAACATGAGAGAAGTAAGGTCAGTGAAGCAGATGACAGTGATAAAGGCAGTGATGGTGGCACTAGGATGAAGTAAATTGAGCCTACAAAGGTTAAATCCCTAGAGGAGATAAAAAGATGAAGAAAACATTGAAAACCTAGCTGATCAATCCCCTACTAGCATCCCCAACACAATAAGCAAAGAAAATCCAAAGTTTGGAAAATTTCTGAAGTGTTTGGATTTTTGACTATTTTAAAGGGCCAAGGACGTAGTGGCCTTGGCACTAGTGCTTTTTCTTGGGGCATCTATTGAAAAAAACTTTACATTTTTGGGTTCCTTGTACAAAGGACATCACACTCACCAAGTTTCAGCTCATTTAGAGCAAGACTGTTCCTCCAAAAGGGCCAAAAACATGCAAAATTTCACCTTTCTGCCATGTTTTTAGGGTTGGCGCTGTGCCCTTAGAAGCCTTGGGAGTTTTGGTTTTTTGAAGAACTAAATGAAGTTCAATCAGAAAACCAAGGGAATTTTTGGAAGGTATACTCGACAAGCTTTCCAACGAGCTATTACGGAGCTCGTTCCGACATCGGGAATGCCATAAAAAACTAGCTGTAAGTTGACCTATTTTTCCTATGCAGGTGTTGTGCCCTTGGACCTCAAAGTTGCGTCCTTTCAAAAAAGTCAACAAAAAACACTAAGATATTTTTAGAAGTTATTAAGGGCCTCAAAGTCATATTTTTTTTCCAAAGTTAGGTTGAGAAGATATTTTGCATTTATTTCATTAGATATTTTGTGCCTTGGGCCTTGCATTGTCTTAATGGACAAAAATTGATATTTATTAGCAATTAATGGCCTCCAAAACCCTAGTTAAGGTTTTGAATCTCCTTTGAATTATAAATACTGCATGAAGGCCTCATTGTTCATGTTGGTTGGCTGTTGGTTTGATGTTGGCTGTTACTTGTTGAACTGAGCATAGGCTTTGAGTTGTAAGGAGTTTTTGGCTTTGGAGCCTTGTATTTCTCTTGGACTGAATAAAAAATGGAGTCAAGCACTTTGCGGGATTCATGAACATGGCTAATGTTGATGTCTTTCTCATTTTGTTCTCATTTTCTTATGTTTTACATATTCTATCATCTTTCTCTTGCTTTAGAACATAAATTTTAGCTTAAGGTATGCTGTCAAAGGCTCATTAAGTCTGTCTACTTATCTTGCTTGTATGTTTTCCTCTACTAGGTCAGTTTAGAGAATTCTTCATTTCTCTCTAAACCCACTTAGCTTTTTTATCTGAAGAATGATTCAATGGAGTCAGTGCCAAAGAGGTTTATGGTTAGCCCTGACCTTTGGAATCACTTTAAACATTGTTTTTGAGGTCTTTACTTTGAAGTATTGCTAGTTAGGGTTTAAACTGAAGAGGTTTATGATTTTCCATGCCCTTATGTTCATCTTAAATGGTTTTTTTGAAGTTCCTTGTAGTTTTATTAAGAAATCTTAGGAGTTTCTTGCTTCTTGATCATCACTATTGTTATCTTGCATGTTTTCCTTCTCTGATGGTAGATAGCTAGAGAGGTTAGGAGTTCCTTGCTCTCTAGCGTTTACTGGATTGTTGTCTTGATGTTTACTTGCTAGGGTTTGGTCAAAGAAGTATGGTATGCCCTGTCTTTTCTTTTGTCTTCATGCATAGTATTATTAGAGGCCTTTCTTGTTGTAGTATTTGAAAAAGGATTCTTAACTGCCCTTTGTGACTACTTTGTTCACAATTTATTATTCACTCTACTCATCTAAGCCTTGAAGATCCATTTAGCTTTGTTATACTTGCCCTCTGAATCATCCTTGACCTATTTTTGTACCTTTCTAGACCTTTTAAAACTCCATAGCCTAATGGTCTAAACCTCTCCTATTTTATATTTTTTTCTTCACAACCCACCCAACCAATCGAAATAAAACAAACAAAACCTAATCTTTATAACCAGCCTAAAATCAAAACCCTCAAATCTATCAAGTTACATCTTTACACAAAAATAGAGAGAGCCCTCTCTTAGTTCAGGAAGGCTAGGTCTTAAGACTCCAAAGACTGGTTTGATGTTACCCTTGTACATTTTCCCTTGCCAATCTGACAAATTATGGGAAGCTAACACTTTCTACTTTACAATTAGAATTCAGATGTTTACAATGGAAGAGGACAATGAAATAATACTAACCGAAGAAAAACATTGTTGGAAATAATGAGAGGGGGGTGAATCAATATTTCTTTTCAATTGTTAATTTTACTAGTTAGATCACTTATATTTAGAACACAAAATGAACAATGATGGAATAGATACTTTTATTAATTTCTTCTTTACAATAAGTAAAGTAAAATAATGATATAGGGATCCAACCCTAGATGAAGACTCCAATCTCTCGTGCTTCAACCAGACAGTTGCCCTTACAAGGCTCCAACCTTGTCAATTTGAGGCACCAACCTCTAGGGCTCCAACCCTATCTCTGGTACAGGCTCCAACCTGGTCTCTTGAGGACTCCTATCCTCTCGGGCTCCAACCCTATCTTCCAAGGCACCAACCTTGTCTCTATGAGGCTCCAACCTCCTGCTTCATTTCGTCAAGATATATTTGGTTATACTTCATGGCTCCCAAAGTCTTCTTCAATGAACCCTGACAATCTTCAGCTATCCCCTCACTTAGTCTCCGCGTCACTTCATCAATGACAACCTTGTTCTTCACATGAAGGTGTCTCCACTGTTCTTCATGATACCCAATCAAAATCTCCAAGGTTACCTCATGATGGCTTCAATCAAGGTCTCCAAGAATGTCTCCAAGGAAGCTTCTACAAGTCCTCCAAATATCTTCAAGTATCCCTCAATATGTCTTCAATAGCTTCAAGGTATTCTTCAATAGTCAAGTTTTTTAAACAACTCTTAAAACTATGCTTCAAGAAGCTCTTCAATAAGCCGCCCCAAGAAATTTCAAAGTTGCTACAAAAGGGTCTTAAAAATTCTCTTCAAACAAGTCTTCAACACTTCAAGAGTTCTTCAGTACTGGTTCAACAAGAGTGCTTCAACAAGGTGTCCTCCACAATGATGTTTCAGCTGCTCCAAGGTACTCTCCAAGATTTGATGCAAGAAGTTGCTCTCAAGTCTGCAATGACAAGCTTTTAAGTCTGCTCAAGATATTTTCTAAAAGCTATCCTAGTAATGGCTTCCAAGGAACTTCAATACTGCTTTAAAATTTCATCTTTAAGAGCCCTTCAAAATCTGCTCCAAGGTGCTTTCAAAGTTTCTCTAAGGTACTCAATACAATCCTCAAGATTGCCTGCTCCAAGGCTGCTCCACAAATATTCTTCAAGAGATGTTTCTCAAAAGGGAACTTCTCAAACACTTGTTTTAACCTTTCAACTAAGGTCTGCAACTTTCAAAATAACTTCAAGGTATATCTTAAATGATGTAAGGAAACTCCACAATTTTCTTGAACTCGATCTAGTTTTGCTGTAGTGCTACAGGTCTGCTGCTCAAAAAAATTACTCTGTCCAAATGTCACTAAATCTGCAATCTCAGGTGTGAATCTCTTTAAGCATGTGCATGAAATGCCTATAATTTGCACAATTTATCTGCATCAAAAATTGCCAAACAGAGTTGTCCACGTCAAGAAGAAATGCTTCCACAAATTCAAAGTTTGTCACAGGTCCAAGATTTTTCTGTAATGTAACTCTGTCTTTTTCCACTGAACTTCTATGCCTAGACACTACTTCCCTGGCCCTTCATTACTAAAAACTGTCTTCACTGCAATTAGAAATTCGAACCACTTTCTATTCTACCCATTCAAAAATCTTAGAGATGAATATGCGAAATTCTGTCTCTGAAATGAAAAGTTTGTCCACATATTTATAGTGGTTTTCCAAATTTGAAATGACATGTCTATTTGGAGGGAGGCCGACATGAATGTGTGAATGTAAGTCGACTGGCCAAAATATAATATTTTTCTAACTTAATATTTTTCGCATCATTAGTAATCACTGATTTCCAAACTTTAATTCGTTGAGTCTTCAAGAAATTCCTCATTCTTGCCTCCCATATATCAAAATTTCCATTGAAAAATGGAGCCTTCGCAAATTGATTGACTTAAATTTCGATGGTTGAAGACACATCTTTAGGAGGATTGGAGAATTTCTTCCTTGGCTTTGCCATTTGTGTTCTAATGATCAACCTTCAAGTTGTTAGGCTTTGAGTGAAGGTATTGTCTCTGATACCAATTGTTGGAAATACTGAGAGGGGGGTGAATCAATATTTCTTTTCAATTGTTAATTTTACCAGTTAGATCACTTATATTTAGAACACAAAATGAAAAATGATGGAATATATACTTTTATGAATTTATTCTTTACAATAAGTAAAGTACAATAATGATATAGGGCTCCAATCCTAGATGAAGACTCCAATCTTCCAGGCTCCAACCTGTATTGTGCCAAGCACCGACTTGGTCTTTCCAAGGCTCCAACCTTGTCAATTTGAGGCACTAACCTCTAGGGCTCCAACCATATCTCTGGTATAGCATCCAACCCGGTCTCTTGAGGAATCCTATCTTCTCGGGCTCCAACCCTATCTTCCAAGGCACCAACATTGTCTCTATGAGGCTCCAACCTCCTGCTTCATTTCTTCAAGATATATTTGGTTATACTTCATGGCTCCCAAAGTCTTCTTCAATGAACCCTGACAATCTTCAGCTATCCCCTCACTTAGTCTCTGCGTCACTTCTTCAATGACAACCTTGTTCTTCACATTAAGGTGTCTCCAATGTTCTTCATGATACCCAATCAAAATCTCCAAGGTCACCTCATGATGGCTTCAATCAAGGTCTCCAAGAATGTCTCCAAGGAAGCTTCTACAAGTCCTCCAAATATATTCAAGTATCCCTCAATATGTCTTCAATAGCTTCAAGGTATTCTTCAATAGTCAAGTTTTTTAAACAACTCTTAAAACTATGCTTCAAGAAGCTCTTCAATAATCTGCCCCAAGAAATTCAAAGTTGCTACAAAAGGGTCTTCAAAATCGTCTTCAAACAAGTCTTTGACACTTCAAGAGTTCTTTAGTACTAGTTTAACAAGAGTGCTTCAACAAGGTGTCCTCCACAATGATGTTTCAGCTGATCCAAGGTACTCTCCGAGATTTGATGCAAGAAGTTGCTCTCAAGTCTGCACTAACAAGCTTTTAAGTCTGCTCAAGAGATTTTCTAAAGGCTATCCCAGTAATGGCTTCCAAGGCACTTCAATACTGCTTTAAGATGTCATCTTTAAGAGCCCTTGAAAATCTGCTCCAAGGTGCTTTCAAAGTTGCTCTAAGGTAATCAATACAATCCTCAAGATTGCCTGCTCCAAGGCTGCTCCACAAATATTCTTCAAGAGATGTTTCTCAAAAGGGAACTTCTTAAACACTTGTTTTAACCTTTCAACTAAGGTTTGCAACTTTCAAAAGAACTTCAAGGTATATCTTAAACACTGTAAGGAAACTCCACAATTTTCTTGAACTCGATCTAGTTTTTTTGTAGTGCTACAGGTTTGCTGCTCAAAAAATTACTCTGTCCAGATGTCACTAAATCTGGAATCTCAGGTCTGAATATCTTTAAGCATGTGCATGAAATGTCTATAATCTGCACAATTTATCTGCATCAAAAAATTCCAAATAGAGTTGTCCACATCAAGAAGAAATGTTTCCACAAATTAAAAGTTTTTCACAGGTCCAAGATTATTCTGCAATGTAACTCTGTGTTTTTCCACTAAACTGTTATGCCTAGACACTACTTCATTGGCCCTTCATTACTACAAACTGTCTTCACTGCAATTAGAAATGTGAACCACTTTCTATTCTGCCCATTCGAAAATCTCAGAGATGAATATGTGAAATTCTATCTTTGAAATGAAAAGTCTATCCACATATTTATAGTGGTTTCCCAAATTTGAAAGGACACGTCTGTTTGGAGGGAGGCCAACATGAATGTGTGAATGTAGGTCGGCTGGCAAAAAAAAATAAATTTTTCTAACTTAAAAATTCATTTTCTCTTGGGATATTTGGAGTTAAGAGTTGAGTGAGGGCTTGTTAGAAAGAGGGAAAAATCCTCTTTAAGATGGTATAGGATTCATTTGGAAAGGATGCCTCCAAGTTGTCCAAAACTAATTTTCTTTGTGACTGCTTCTAAAATCTTTAGTGAAGAAGATGATTAGGATAGTATGGCTTCTTTTTTTGGCTTCTCCATTGTTTGTCTTCTCCATTATTTGGCTTCTTCATCATCATAGGAACATGTAGGACATCCACATCATCATGGTAATGTCCAGCAATGAGTGCATCACTCATGCCATCACATAATGGTGCAGTAATATGTTATAGTGCATCATTATTAGGAGAAATCCAAAATAGTATTCCAACCCTCAAATGATCTCCAACCATGATTATCATATGTCATCATCAAGTATCAAAGTGTATGGCATCATCACATAACATCAAGGGTTAAGTTATAGATCATCAAGTGCATGCAACATTAGATCAAGGACTTCTTAGGGCTTCTTTCATTAGTGGTTTGAATTCTTTGTGATTTGACATCTTCATTGATGGCACAACATCATCATCTTGAACCAGATATCTCAAGAATATTGACATCTCAGTTAATGCCATATTAACATCAATGAAAACCTTGATTAACAAAAATCACCAGTATTTAAGCCACAAGAATCGTGTGAATGGTCTGATTATTATTGATGCTCCAATGCTTTGGAAAAGCTTACAATACTCCAAACGATAGTAATGATTCTAATATCAATCAATCGACCTTTGATACTTACAAAAATAAAGTATTTATAAAAAAAATTACAATGACACTCTCTCTAACAAACATGGTATTTTTAGGCTTAAACTTGAACTAAAAACTTTAACTTATTACAAAATTATAGTCTTGGTGGAATGTGTTGTGTAGAGCAGGTGCTGATGTAGTGGGACAGTTAGGATGTGGAGCACCTTTTACTAATATGCTGGCAGACTAAATGTTGTGCTGATGAATGAACTATTGTATGAATGAAGTGTTGAATGCCTTTTGCTGCCTGACTCGAAATTTTTGTCTTTTTGTCACCCGAAATCATTTTTCCATGTTAAAACATTTTTTGTAAACAAAACAATGTGAAAAACCAATATAACAGACTTGAAATCTTTTCAATTTCAATTCTGAAGTCGCATCGCATTTGTGCACTTTGAAATATTTAGAGTTTAAGTTTATGAATAGTGTAATCGAAGATACGATGTGAAGTGGAAAGTGACGTGGAGGGATGATGGGACTGGATTGCAGCCCGCAAATAACAATTTTTAAGTTTTAGTTATAAGCACGGAGGTAAACTATAAATGACACGAAATGCGAAGTGCGGGGAGGAGTAAGTGACATGGCAGGGGAGAGTGGGACTGACTGCATCGCAAATCACAGATATTAGCGTTTTGTTATAAGCAACGGGGGTTAACATCTAACACTTGCAAAGTGTGGGGAGAGGGACCCACCTGCATCGACAACGATATAAAGAGGCGAATGTTTTAAGCGGTAAGGCAAAGTTTATGAGGTTTTCATGATATATCAATGTATTTGCAAAGGATGTAAAGTGGGGGGCGGAGCTGCTAGGGCAGGGCCAACCTTCTTCATCGCAATCTAAAACAAATAGGTTGCAGGCACTTTCAAAGGTAATTTAAAACATATGCAATGCGATGTACTGCTAATTGGTGATGCGAAAAATCGCAAATCGACGATCGTAGTTTTTAAGTTTTGTTGCAATGCGAAACATGTAAAATCTACAAAATGAAATGAGGGCCCCACTTTAATTGTGGTCAGGGAATAAGGAATCCGAGTAAGTGAAAAGCGATGAAAAGGTAAAGGTGGAAGGGTAAACCAGAAAGCGGAAAAAAGGGCAAGTTTAATTATTTTCAATGGAAAATGAAATGGAAAATAAAGTGTGGCAGGGAATGGGTCCCACTTCATCATACATAATCCTTTGAAAGGTTTTTAGAAGATGGCAATGTAAATAGTTTTGGGTTTTGGTCTATGGGAAAAGTGATTTTGAATGTGCGGGATTATAGTGAAATGTGTGGAAATATATGAGCGGGGAAGGAAATGGAAAGGGAAATGAATGAAATGAAAGTAGGGGGGAAAATGTTATGGTTTAAAACTTTAGGATAGAAATTAATAATCAGAATTTAAACCATACAAATAACTTTTCCATAGGCACATTTACACTAGCAGCCAATCAAAACCTTTAAAACAGAATGAAGCTTTTCTTTTTCTTTCTTGCTTCCCTAACGTTTTGTTTTGCCTCCTCTGTTAGGAGCATGTAACACCTAACATTTTATTTTTCCTTCTTTGTTTAGGGCATCTAACACCTAACATGTTATTTACATGGATGCCTAAAAATAATAATCTTCCTAACATTTTTAACTTTTTCATTCTTTTGCATCCATATCCTACGTTATCATTTTGAACTTATTCAACTACTTATGCTAACTTATCAAAACAAATGATGTTACAGCACCTTCCTTGGTTCAGATTAAACTATTGAACTAGTTTTATTTTCTATGTAACTAATCAATCTATCAAGATTAAATAGTTTGACAAATTATTTTTCGCTACCTATTAACAAGCAATTTAAACCTAATTCAATCATGCTTAAACTGTATGATTGATTTTATTGAACTTTTGTGGCATTTTAAACAAGTTGCACACAATTTATTTTTTAGAAATAAGCTACTAAGAGTAGTGGCATTTGGATGTGCAACACTTTCATAATTTATTTATTTTTCTTCTTTTTGATGGGGTTCACATCTTATATTTTTTATTTATAACATATACCCTCTTTTGATTTTTTATGTTATCTCCTTTTTCATTTATTTTGAAAATTATTTGCAGATTGGAAATCATTTCATAAAATAATTTTCATAGATAGAATAAACTCACTCACTTTGAGATCCCATGAATATAGGACCCTAACACTCCAGATAGGAGAGGTGATGGAGACATGTACTATTCTAGTTATGGTTCTAACAGGCACTATGATCGTCATCGTTATCACCCTTACAGGAGGAGTGATAGGGGATACTTGTCATATGAGTTTAATAAATTGAAGCCACATCCTTTTGATGGATATTTGAATAAGCCTAAGGATTCGTAGGCTTGGTTACTTGGCATGAATAAGTTCTTTAAACTCACGAGTACACCGAGAATATGAAGGCCAAAATAGTGATTTTCAACCTAAAAGGTAAAGCAGACATAATATTTAAAACAGGTCAGAGACATATAGACATAGAATTTGAGTTGGCATGAATTCAAAAGACTCTTCAGGAGGAAATACTTGTTAGAAAGGTACTACAATAGAAAATCCAAGGAATTCTATGAGATTAAAATGGGATCAATGACAGATGAGGAATACACAACCAGTTTTCTAGAGCTATTGAGGCATATGTTGTATCTCGAAGATGAAAAGGATAAAGTTTAGGGATTTGTTAGTGGAATTCCATTAACATTTAGAGATCAGATTGAGTATGATGAGCCTTAGTCACTTGAGGATTTATTTGGAAACTAAAGCATTGTTATGAGTATTCAAAGTGTAAGAGTGAATCTCAAAAGGGATGGAAAGGGAAATATAAAGGTAAAGGTAAATGGCATTCGAAAAGAGAAATACCTTAGAATGCAGAAGAGAAATAAAATGTTGCACTGCATAAGAATTTCAATGCAGCTAGATAGGGAAATGGGTCACAACGGTAGAATAGAGGTGAGGGTACAAGATGGTTGGAATTTTGGACATGTGGCAAGGAGCATCTTAGGAAGGATTGTCTGCAAAATTAGGGTGGTAGGCCTTAGATCTATAGTTAATAGGAGGCGCGGACTATTGTGGATGTTGGGCAGAGCATTCCTCGTATCTATGCAACATTGGATAACATGTAGGTGGATCATCAGACATCTATCATTGAGATGGATTGTAAGCTTTGTGATCAAATTGTTTCTATTTTGATTGACCCTGGATCTAATTATTGTTGGAAATACTGAGAGGGGGGGTGAATCAGTATTTATTTTCAATTGTTAATTTTACTATTTAGATCACTTATATTTAGAACACAAAATGAAAAATGATGGAATAGATACTTTTATTAATTTCTTATTTACAATAAGTAAAGTACAATAATGATATAGGGCTCCAACCCTAGATGAAGAATCCAATCTTCTAGGCTCCGACCTGTATTGTGCCAAGCACCGACTTGGTCTTTCCAAGGCTCCAACCTTGTCAATTTGAGGCACCAACTTATAGGGCTCCAACCCTATCTCTGGTACATGCTCTGACCTGGTTTCTTGAGGACTCCAGTCCTCTAGGGATCCAACCCTATCTTCCAAGGAACCAACCTTGTCTCTATGAGGCTCCAACCTCTTGGGCTCCAAACCTCAACTTCACTTCATCAAAATATGTTTGGTTATTCTTCACGGCTCCCAAAGTGTTTTTCAATGAGCCTTTTCATACTCTTCAGTAATTCCTTCACTTAGTCTCCACGTCACATCATGAATGACAACCTTTTTCTTCACATGAAACTATCATCATTGCTCTTCATCAAACACGAAAAAAGATCTCTCAGGTCACCTCATGATGACATCAACAAGTCTTCAACTTACCTCATGATGGCTTCATTAATGCATCATCATCTTACAAGATCACTCAAGGCTTCACAACAAAATGTCTACAATAGCCTTCTCAAATCCCGTTCTCTTCAAGTCTAGTATGCTGCTTCAAGATACTCACAGGTTACTTTCAACAAATCTTCAAAACTTCAAGTGTGGCCTTATAGGAATGTCTTCAAACCTTCCAAGGTTAGCAGTCATAAATTATTACTATACTTCATGTCAAATCACCATATGTCTTCAAGGAACAACCTAAGTCTTCACTGTTCAATACTTCTCTTGTCCAAGAACTTCACTTAATCACATAGGTTCAAGTATATTATATTTGATTCAAGCCACAAAAAAGATGCACCGGATCTGAAGTATATTAGTGCAGACTATCATATGTTTACTTGTTGCAGTAAGTCCAATCTTCCTTAGTATTCACCGAGATTACACCATCCACAAGTCTGGGCTCCACCGAGGTTACAATACCCACTGTTCTGGGCTCCACCAAGGCTACAATATCCACTGCTCCACCAAGTCTGTAATGATCTCAGATCTGAGCTAGGGTTGACCCTGGAGCTATTTGAGCTTGAGGTGAAACTGTCCACAACATAATGGTAAGATACAAGTGGCTATATTTAATTTAAGGTGAGGTATGAGCTAGGAGACTATTATATAATTCGAGCTGTAAAAATATGAAAAATCCACTATTCCGATATCACTTTGTGATGGATCAGACTTCAAGGGTCTCGACCTTCTTAAAAAACTGTGTCCGAAATAGAGTATCACCAGAGCTCCAAAAATTTGTTTTAATCCTTCAAAAAGTCTCCACAGGATCAACTTTATTATAGGTCTGAAATATGAGTTTGAGCCTTTGCATTTGTTATAAGGATGAGACAATCATTGTTGCAGGATCGAGACAAAGATATGAATCCATATTATCCCACAGAAATATGAATCTGAGCTGTAATATTTAATGGTTTGATTCATGTACCTGTCCAAGCTTTTGTATCAAAATCCTGTAGCTATTTTTGTGCCTATGCTTGTTGTCTTCTTCCACTGGTTAGCTATCACAGGTGGCTACCACAGTTTGGTATGATTTTTCCTCCATAGATCCACAGTCACAAGTGGTTGTCACAGCTACAGGTTCGAGCCTTTATTCCTAGCCTTAGATCCGAACCACAGGTAGCTGTCCCAACAAAATTAACCCATCTATCTGAGCTTCAAGTCCTCCTCGGCCTTGGTTGTTGTTCCTTTTCTTCTAAGATGTTTCTCACCGAAATTACTTGGTCAAATGAACAGTCAAAGCCTCCTTTTTATATGAGTTTGACGTCAATATGAAAGGATGCATCTTTCTGGAGGTAGGCTGACATTTGTAGGCTAGCACAAGTTGGCTCAAGGAAAAAATTATTTCCTTAACTTGAAAAATTCATATCTCCCAAACTTCTTGGATTTTCTGGCCAAGTAAGAGCTCGCTAGAAAGCTAAAATTATGCTCTAAAAGGTAGTGTAGGTGTCATAGTGAAATTATGCCTCTAAGGTAGCAAAAAATATTTTTCTTTATAACTATCATTGAATTTTTATGAGCAGAAAGTGATTGGGACAACAAGAGGTCATTAGGCCTTCTTCATTGTTATGGCTCCAAATGCCTTTATATTATTTCCATGTCATCATGGGGTATTCCATGTCTTCTTATGTCACTCAATGATTCATCATAGTCTCATCATGTATTCATGACATAATGTAGTGATATGACATAGACAACTTCATCGTTAGGAAAGATCCAAGATAGTAAGATAGTCTTCCAACCATCAAATGAGATATTCCATGTCATAATCACTTGTAGTTCTCCATATTTCATCAAATATTAAGGCCTAGATCATCAAGTGCATCTAACATTAGATCAAGTACTTCTTAGGGCTTCCTTCATTAGTGGTATGACTTCTTCATTAATGGTATCCTAGTCAAACAAGAGTCATGACATCATCATCTAGAACCAAGCATCTCAAGAATATTGAAATCTCGGTCAATGCCATATTGAAATCAATGACAACCTTGATTAAAAATATCCCCCTTTGTCATTGATGGAAATATTATTGCCCTTCCAATATTCTCTCCCCCTTTGACATCAATAGCAAACGAGGTGCTCAAGTACTCCCCTTGTCAAGTTGCTCTTCCTTCTGGAAATGTGGTCCATGATAGATGTGTCTTTCTTTAGGTGATGAACCAACTCCCCCTGCTTGCTTAACCTCCTCTAGCTTCAAGAAATATTTATGCCTTGTGATCGGGTGGAAGAAGTCAATATTGGAATCATGTTCTTCAATGGAGCTGCTCCTGAGAGATGATTTATCAAAGGATGAATGTACATTGGTGACTCATCAAGGATTTCATAGGGCCCACCCACGGATCACTTTCTGCAAGAATACTCAAGAATCACAAACTCCCCCTAACTATATGCATGGTCTCCTTTTGGCAGGGTTTCACCATCAAATACTTGGAATATCAAGGATGACTTCATCTAGTCAACAACATGTTTTGTTCGCTGGAGTGTTGAAGAGACTTTTAGATTCAAATTGTTTCCTTCTCCATACTTGTGTAACTTTATTCTCTGGCATGGTTCTAGCTTGTGCAGGGGCCCAAGTCAAGTTACAATCATGTGCCATATGTCAAATGTTATGGCAATTGAAGCACTCTATCTTGTTCATGAATAAGAAATCATGACTTCTTCTTGCAAAATTGCTTCGCAGAGATTGACGAGGACAATTATATTTGTATTTGTGATATGCCCTACAATCTTTTTCCATGTGCCCAAAGTTTGTACAAGAAGAGCAATATCCAAGAAATAAACTTTGGTACCTGGGAGATGAAGAGTTCCTTGAGTACTCATGAAGTATTTTTTCCTTGGGATTCTTTGATGATATTCATTGCCTTTTGTATTCTTGACACCATATGCAAGTCTCCTTAGAGTAGAATTTCTTTCGTTTTTGTCTTGATTTTTCTCCTTGCCTTTGTTGGAACTTGGAGCATCAACATTTATTTCTAGGTTCCTCACATCTTTGTTGTTTGAACCATTATCATTCTTTATTGAGGATTCACCTGCATAGCCAAGAGCTTATTTATCAAGGGGAGACCGTTGCTGACTTAGGATGTCATCTAGGGTTTGAGAGCTTTTCAAGTTTTTATTCAACAATTCAAATTCCTTTTCAAGAAAGACAATTTCTCCTTTCAACTTTTCACAATCTTCATCTTTCATAAGTAGTTTCTTCTTCATTTCTTCCATCATCCTTGTTGCTTCATGTGCTTCAATTTTAAGGGAGATGATATTTGATTTCATTATGAAGACTTCTTCATTCTCCTTTTCTAGACTGCTCTCCATTTCTTCTTTTATTCTTGTAGCTTCACATGTTTCAACCTTGAGAAGGTTGATGTTTGATTTTAGTTTCACGATTTCTTCATCCTTTTCGTCTAGTTGGCATATCATGGTGTTTCTCTCCTTTTCTGCTTCATTAACTTGTCCTTCTATGAATGCCAAAGTTTCCATCACCTTCTCATCTCCTTGCTCTTGTTTCCTTTCTTCTTCTAGTTGAGATCTAAGAGAGGATAATTCTTCCTTGTATTGACCAATCTCTGCTTCAAGATTGTTCAATCTCTTAAGTCTTTGTTCAAGGTGGCTTGACAAAGTTTCCATTTTCTTTGCCTTATCGAGTTGATTTGTCATATATATGACTTCTTCATGATGCTTTATTTTATTTTGATGAAATTCCTCTTTAAGTTTGGTGAGCTCCTCATCTATTTCTTGTACTTGAAGCTTGAAAAAGTCAACTTCCTTCCTTGTCTTGTCTTGGTTACCATCTTGTGCTTTCTTCTTAAGTTCCTCATTTTTATTTTTCAAACTGTTAATCTCTTCCATTGAAGCCATAAGTTTATTCAAGAGATCTTCTTCAAAGTCTTCTTTGTTCTCTTCATCTTCTAGGTCTTCTTTAGCTTTTTTGTCATCTCCCTTATCTTCAACTTCCTTGACGGATTCTGGACTTCTTTCTTGTTTTCCATCATCTTCTTGACTAGAGATCATTGTCAATGCTCCTTTTGAGTGAAGATCATGAATTTTTTCCCATATGAAATTTTCTAACGAACATTTTTCAAAATTGGCCTTCAGAGAATTTGGTAACCCACTAAAAATTGCCTTCATTTCTCTTGTATTGTACTCCTTGGATTCTTCGTCCATCGTGTCATTAGTAATTACTGATTTCCAAACTTCAATTCCTTGAGTCTTCAAGAAATTCCTCATTCTTTCCACCCATATATCAAAATTTCCATTGAACAATGGAGCCCTCGCAAATTTATTTACTTCAATTTCAATGGTTAAGGAAGACACATATTTAGGAGGATTGGAGACTTTCTTCCCTGGCTTTGCCATTTGTGTTCTAATGATCAACCTTCAAGCTGTTAGGCTTTGAGTGAAGGTACTTTCTCTGATACCAATTGTTGTAAATACTAAGAGGGGGGTGAATCAATATTTCTTTTCAATTGTTAATTTTACTAGTTAGATCACTTATATTTAGAACACAAAATGAACAATGATGGAATAGATAATTTTATTAATTTCTTCTTTACAATAAGTAAAGTACAGTAATGATATAGGGCTCCAACCCTAGATGAAGACTCCAATCTTCCAGGCTCCAACTTGTATTGTGCCAAGCACCAACTTGGTCTTTCCAAGGCTCCAACCTTGTCAATTTGAGGCACCAACCTCTAGGGCTCCAACCCTATCTCTGGTACAGGCTCCGACCTGGTTTCTTGAGGACTCCAATCCTGTAGGGCTCCAATCCTATCTTCTAAGGAACCGACCTAGTTTCTTGAGGACTTCAATCCTCTAGGGCTCCAACCCTATCTTCCAAGGCACCGACCTTGTATCTATGAGGTTCCAACCTCTTGGGCTCCAACCCTCAACTTCACTTCGTCAAAATATGTTTGGTTATTCTTCATGGCTCCCAAAGTCTTCCTCAATTAGCCTTGTCATACTCTTCAGCAATGCCCTCACTTAGTCTCCACGTCACATCATCAATGACAACCTTTTTCTTCACATGAAACTGTCATCACTGCTCTTCATCATACTCAAACAAAAATCTCTCAAGTCATCTCATGATGACATCAAAAGGTCTCCAACTTACCTCATGATGGCTTCATTGATGCATCATCATCTTACAAGATCACTCAAGGCTTCTCAACAAAATTTCTACAATAGCCTTCTCAAATCATGTTCTCTTCAAGTCTAGTATGCTGCTTCAAGATACTCACAAGTTACTTTCAAAAAATCTTAAAAAATTCAAGTGTGGCCTTATAGGAATGTCTTCAAACCTTCCAAGGTTAGCAGTCATAAATTATTACTATAATTCAAGTCAAATCACCATATGTCTTCAAGGAACAACCTAAGTCTTTACTGTTCAATACTTCTCTTGTCCAAGAACTTCACTTAATCACACAGGTCCAAGTATATTATAGTGGATTCAAGCCATAGAAAATATGCACCAGGTCTGAAGTATATTAGTGCAGACTGTCACAGGTTTACTTGTTGCAGTAAGTCCAATCTTCCTTAGTCTTCACTGATATTACACCATCCACAAGTCTGGGCTCCACCGAGGTTACAATACCCACTATTCTGGGCTCCACCGAGGCTACAATATCCACTGCTCCACCAATTCTATAACAATCTCATATATGAGCTAAGGCTGACCTTGGAGCTGTTTGAGCTTGAGGTGAAACTGTCCACAATGCAATGGTAAGCTATAGGTGGCTATCTTTATTTTAAGGTGAGGTATGAGCTAGGAGACTATTATATAATTCGAGCTATAAAAAGATGAAAAATCCACTGTTCCGATATCACTTTGTGATGGCTCAGACTTCAAGGGTCTCGTCCTTCTTGAAAAACTATGTCCGAAATAGAGTATCACCAGAGCTCCACAAATTTGTTTTAATCCTTCAAAAAGTCTCCACAGGATCAACCTTATTACAGGTCTGAAATATGAGTTCGAGCCTTTGCATTTGTTATAAGGATGAGACAATCATTGTTACAGGATCGAGACAGAGATATGAATCCATATTATCCCACATAAATATGAATATGAACTGCAATCTTTACTGGTTCGATTCATGTACAGGTTCGAGCCTTTGAATCAAAATCCTATAGCTATTTCTGTGCCTATACTTGTTGTCTTCCTCCACTGGTTAGCTATCACAGGTTGCTGCCACAATTTGGTATGATTGTTCCTCCACAGATCCGCAGTCACAGGTCGCTGCCACAACGACAGGTCCGAGCCTTTATTCCTAGCCTCAGATCTGAACCACAGGCAGTTGTCCCAACAGAATTAACCCATCTATCTGAGCTTCAAGTCCTCCTTGGCCTTGGTTTCTATTCATTGTATTCTAAGATGTTTCTCACCGAAATTCCTTGGTCAAATGAACAATCAGAGCCTCCTTTTTATATGAGTTTGATGTCAAGATGAAAGGATGCATCTTTCTGGAGGTAGGCCTACATTTGTAGGCTAGCATAGGTCAGCTCAAGGACAGAATTATTTCCTTAACTTGAAAAATTCATATCTCCCAGCCACTTTTAGCTTCCAACAAAGTAAGAGCTCGTTAGAAAGCTAAAATTATGCTCTAAAAGGTAGTGTAGGTGTCATAGTGAAATTCTGCCTCTAAGGTAGCAAAAATTGTTTTTCTATATAACTGTCCTTGAACTTTTATGAGCAGAAAGTGATTAGGACAGCAAGAGGTCATTAGGTCTTCTTCATTGTTATGGATCCAACAATGCATTTATATTATTTCCACATCATCATGAAGTATTCCATGTCTTCTTATGTCACCGAGTGATTCATCATAGTCTCATCATGTATTCATGACATAGTGCAGTGATATGACATAGGCAACTTCATCATTATGAAAGTTCCAAGATAGTAAGATAGTCTTCCAATCATCAAATGAGATATTCCATGTCATCATCACTTGTAGTTCTCCATATGTCATCAAAGATTAAGGCCTAGATCATCAAGCGCATCTAACATTAGATCAAGTACTTCTTAGGGCTTCCTTCATTAGTGGTATGCCTTCTTCATTGATGGTATCCTAGTCAACCAAGAGTCATGAAATCATCATCTAGAACCAAGCATCTCAAGAATATCGACATCTCGGTCAATGCCATATTGACATCAATGAAAACCTTGATTAAAAATTATAGTTATGTTAAGTCTGACTTGATGGATAAGTGTGGTTTGTATAAATAAGTGCATGTATAATCTTGGTTAGTGCAGTTCGCTACAAGTACGAAGAAGAGAGCTCATCATTGGGTAAGAGCTTGTGCATTTGAGTTGAATGGTATTCCTACATCATCACATTTGGATGTATTACCATTGGATCATATAGTATTGTTTTGGGTATATGTTGGCTATATATTCATAGGAAAAAAGTGGATTGTTATGAAAAATCCATTGACTGCTTGGATTACAACGGAGAAAAGATAATCTTACAGGGAAACAAGAAAGAAACATTAGTTAGGATTGTGACATATATGCAGGAAAAGTGCAGTCGTAGAAAATGATGTGTGTTATGTTCAATTCACATTTCTAGTAATAAAGGTAAGGAGGATGAGGATGCAAAGATGTTGAGCAAGTACCCAATATTTCAGTAATCTCATGATGTGTTTCCAACAAAGATTTTAGAATTGTCGCCTCACAGGGAAGTAGAATTTTCTATTGAGTTAGTATTGTTGAGATTCAACCAGATGATGATCCAAGCGAAAATTAAGCACCTACACTAGGTGGGGCCCGCAAGATTTTTTTAGGTGTATGTATATTTTTAGAATGGTGAGAATTTCTTATTTATAGCGGGAGTCTATTTATAGATGGTTGAGAAAATTCTATTTATAGCTGAGATTCTATTTTTAGATGCATGGGCGAATTCTATTTATAGATCGCATGTCTAAAAATAGATCGCATGTTAATTATTATTAGCCCTTAATAATAATTAGACAATAAATAATAATCTATTCTCTTGAAGCACTTGGTTTCAGTTTACTGATGTGGAAAACCAGTTGACTAAAGGAATTACCAGTTCAAAGGTTGGTTGGTTGGAAAAGCTAGTGGACTTCGTTGTGTTGAGATTCAACAAGATGATGAGCTTAGTGAAAATCAGTCACCTTCACTAAGTGGGCCCACAGACTATTTTTAGGTGTAAGTCTATTTTTAGACTATGTCTATTTTTAGACATGTTGATCATATTTCAAAAGTTGCAGGATGCTATTTGTGGATGGTTGTTCAAGTTGGAAAAATAGATGAAATTCTATTTTTAGAATATTGGGCGAAGTCTATTTATAGATCGTCGATCTAAAAATAGAAGTGTTGATTATTATTAGCTCTTAATAATAATCCAACAATAAACATCAACTTATTCTCTTGGAGCACTTAGTTTTAGTGCACAAATTTGGAAAATTAGTGGGCTGAGGGAATTACATAATTCCTAGGGTTTACTACTGGTTCATGCATGGAGGACTCAGTTAGAACTGAAGTGGAAAATTTATGACAGAGTTGGAAGAGTAGTTCATGAAGTTGTTATTCAGTTTAACTCAGTTAATGGAATTAAAATCTGTTGAGCTAGTTGTATCTAGTCTAACTGAATGATACACTACTGAGAGTGGAGTGAATTAATTAGTTAATTAATTCAAAAATAATAACTCATTAATCAACTGAACAAATACAACAGTTAACTACAGTGCATGTCAGTTCCAGTGGAGACCGAGTGGAGAGATAGGTGAAAGGGCAAGATGGACTATCCATTGTGACTATAGTGATGCATTGATTTCACCACACACACATTGGAGTTGCTAATGAGGATTGCGCAGTGCAAGCAAGGTAGATTTGAATTCATTCAGGGGTCTTCTTCGGCAGGGATTGTGCAGTGGAGGCAGGCTATCAAGTGGCAAGAAATCAGTGCATGGATTTGCAGATTTCTTCTGATTAGTGTGTGAAGATTGATTGTACTGAGAGATTGATGTACTAAGCTTTGTATGAGATTGTTACATGATCTCCACGATACATAATATATGATAGTTGGGGTTTTCAGCTTCAGGCTTTCCCGTTAAAACAACTGTGTTATGTGCGATTGTTTTTATTGCTTCATGTGTTTGCAATTGAGTTTAAATTTCCGCAAAAGATTAACAATGGAAGGATTCTGTATTTAGCAAGAAGATAAAATATTGTTAGATTAGGAGAATCTGGATATATACATGCATCTTGTATATAATTTCTACACGTTGTAACTGAGTGATACAAAGTTGTAACAGAGTTGGATGTGTAGTTATGTGAGTTGTTATTTAGTTTAACTCAGTTAAGTGAGTTAAACTCTGTTGTGCTAGTTGTAACTAGTTATAACTAAATATACACTAGTGAGAGATCAGTGACTTAATTATTTAATTAATTCAGAAGCAGTGGTCTCACATGCAACTGAAGAAATACTATTGTTAACTACATGCATGTCAAATCCAATGGAGACCCAGTTGAGAGATAGGTGAAAGGGCCTATTTAACTATCAGTTGTGACTATAGTGGGTGCACAAGTGCAACCAAACACACATTGGAGATTCCAATGAGGATTGCGCAGTCAAGGCAAGGCAAGATTGAATCCATTCAAGGATCTTCATCAGCAGGGATTGCGCAGTGGAGGGAAGTTATCAGGAGGCAGTAAATTGGTGCATGTTTATGCCAATTTTTGTATGACAGTGCGAGATGATTGTATATTGTAATGAGAGCTCTTGGAGTAGAGTTTTGTATGAGATTTTTTCATGATCCATGATATATATAATATATGATAGTGGGGTTTTTAGCTTCATGCTTTCCCGGTAAAAACTTATGTGTGATTGATTTTTCTTCATGTGTTTGCAATTGGCGATTAAATTTCCGCAAAGATTTAAGTAAAAGGATTATGTATTTAACAGTGGATATAATTGTTATATCAGGAGAATCCAGAAATACATAATTGTATTAATAAATTTCTACATGGTATCGAAGCAAAGAATATTGCAATATTGAAGCAGTAGCTAATTTTGTTGGTGGAAACAATTCGAATTTGCTGCAAGAATTTCTTGGTGCGACAGTTGAGTAAACATCAAAATGGCTTTCAATGGTTTGTGATTAGAGTATGCACTCAAGGGCAGCTCGAAATACATTTCATGGAAGGATAGGATGGAGGCGGTGCTTGAAGATAATGGCTTGAAGGAGTTTGTCGATAGCAATGTTCCTAAGCCCACTTCGATGGATGTTGCATTACTTGACGCATGGAAAAATAAAGTAGTGAAGATGAGAAGGATTCTATTTGAAGGTGTGAGAGACCATATTTTCTCAAGCCTTCATGGGAAAGCCACTCCATTTTCAATGTGGAAGGCTTTGACAAATATTTTCCAAAGTAGTAGCTGTTGAGCCCTAAAGATGCTCTTTCCTTTCACATAATTTCACTTCATTCCATTTGTCCTTTATTAGTTATAGGCTTAAAGATCAATAGGAATGATTAAAATCACTTTAAGATTACATGCAATGACTGAATTATTATACTTTCGTGGTTTTGTTGTCATAATGATTTTTGAGCAGACTTAGCTACAGAATGCAGCCATTCTGTAGCTAGTCGCATATTCCGTAGCCATCTTTATGTTCACACAGGTTACAAGTGTCATTTTAGGGAAAGACGCATATGGTTAAATTCTAGAACTCTCCTACATCATTCCTTGTCCTCCACGAAGGCTGAGCAAAAATCTAAAAGTGGTTATGCATGTGGATAAAGCCAAAACTAAGAAGCAGACTTTTACAAGGATAAGGACTCTGTAGATGTCTTCAGCAAGATACGAGTCCTCAACAGGATTTCTAGTTTGATTTTGATTATAAAAGACACCTATGCCTATTTCTATTCAATGACAGTTATGTATTTTCTTATAAAAATAACTCGATGAACCGAGAAACAGTTAGTTGATATTTTGTTTTTAGTTCTCAAAAACTGTGATACTCTGTTTCTGAGCGTTTTTCCTTTAATGAAAGAAGTATAACTTTGATGCATGATCTCAAGAAACTTTAAGGAGTTAAGGATTCATGTGCCAATCTGATGGTAGAGGGCCCCTACTGTCCGAAAGGCTTTGTGCATATTCTCTAGATAAGTGACCTTTAACTCTATTTTGTTCTTAACTTAAGCAATTTTCTCAGTTTATCCTCTTGCATCATGCTTATGTCATTTACTTATATTGAATATTATAGTCAATCTTGTTCTCATGAGCTGTTCCAATATATCACTAATGCGTGAATGAGATATAGCTGTAGTACTCTTGAATTAATTGCATTTTAGTTCAGTTCTATTCATTGCATTTCAGTTTTATTAGTTAATTGCATTCTAGTCCTGTTAATTAGACTTAAAAGACCCTCATTATTTTATAATTTTCTCTTGTTCTTAACTTCTTCTAACATGTCATTATCCTATGAACAAGAATTAGTTATATCATTTTGATTTCTTGATTGTTCTGTAATTTCTCATAATTTTACAAAACAGCCTTTTTCCCAAGTTGTTCCAATAAATCTCTAACCTTTGAATGAGGCTTAATAGTAACATTTTGAGATGCAGAATGAGTTAATTCTAGTGTCATAAGTTATTTTAGCATAGATTTCCTTACTATGTTGTAGATAATCTTTTCTCAAAATGTTCCAACAAATTTCTAACAACGGATGAGATTTTCTCTATGATATTTTAAGTTGTTGTTTACTAAAGAGAACCTCATTACATCAAACTAATCATTTTCTCAGTTTGTTCCAACATACCTCTAATGAAATGAATTGGACTGAGTTTAATGTTATGAGTTACTTTTCTTATCAGCTTTACAATCTGTGGATTAGCATTTTCTATTCTTAGGTGCCATTCATAGTTTAGAGTAGATTTTATTTTGTTTTAGTTTGATCAGTAACTTATTTTTGCTAGCAATTCAGTTCTTTTTCCCTTAGCATAAAAATGCAGAAATTTGAATAAATGATATATTATTCACCAAGATTCTCCTGATCACACACTATTTTAGCTTCATGCATAATACAAAATCTCTTCTACCATTGATCATTAATTGTGGAAATAAAATCAATTGCATGCACACATTAAAACCACAAACAATCACACATATGAACATAGTATGTAATGGGAAAGCTTAAAGCTGAAAACCCCAACTATCTGTATATTATATTCCATGGAGATCATGTAAAAATCATTGTACAAATCTCCTCACAAGCTCTCAGCACAACCTCGAATTGCTACACACTATCAAGCTAGATCTAGCAAAACACATGCTCCAATATTTTTCCACTTGATAGCCAGCCTCTATTGCATAATAAATGCTATGGGATGGCTCATTAAATAACATAAACCACCTGGCTTGTACTGCGCAATCCTCATGGGCTTCTCCAATCACTGTGTGTTGCAAATAGCAACAGTATAGTCACAACTGATAGTTAACCATTTTTTCACCCATTTCTCAGATTGCTCTACCGAAACTATCCATGACATAAATTAATCGATGCATTCTTTAGTTGATTAATGAGTTTATAATTAGTGAATTAACTAATAATTAATTCACACTCACTCTCAATTAATTGTATCAATTAGTTAAACTCGGATACAAATAACTCAACTATGTTTAGATTAGTTAAACTAACACAACTCCATTAATCTTCCTTCAATCAAACTCAAATTCACCAAACTCGTCACATGAGTCAAAATTTAAGTATCCATGTAATAGCTCCACATAACCCTCGTGAATAGCGTTAACCCTCGTGAATAGCATAATTCCTTCCGTCAGCTCTCGTGCCACATCCGTTCACTTAATCGAAGTGCTCCAAGAGAATAAGATAATGTTTATAGTCCAAATATTATTAAGAGCTAATAATATTCGACATATCTATTTTTAGACTGGCAATCTAAAAATAGATTCCGCCCAATATGTCTAAAAATATAAGTCCATCTATTTTTCCCGACTTGACCAACCATCCACAAATAGCATCCTGCAACTCATAGAACATGATCCATATGTCCAAAAATAGACATAGTCTAAAAATAGACTTTGCGCCAAAAATAGCCCGCGGGCCCACTTAGTGAAGGCGACTCCTTTCCACTAAGTTCATCATCTTGTTGCAATCTCAACAAAAAACACAAAACCAAAAACACTAGAAAAACACTAAGCACAACGAAGTAGGAAGAAGATACCTAGGCACATATGGTGCACTTCACTTCAACAGTTTACTAGCCCTGGTTGACAATTTATGACATCAATTTAGGAACACTAAGTTGAGTAGAAATTTTGGCGCCATTTCCGGGGAAGTGTAACTAGGTAGCCTTGTTTCTTACCTTCCAAAAACAATGATATGTGTAGAGAAAGAGACTCAAGGGGAGGATTTATAAGAAGTAGAAGCTTGATTCCTAGAACACCACTTGTTCCACCAAGACCAAGAGGCAGCACACCTCCAACTCAAACCTACATCCCATACTCTACTGATCATAGGCTTCCAGAAGACTTAAGATCATATATTCCATCAGAAATACCTTCCACTTCATCCATTGAACTTTTCTTAGAAGAAGATTCAAGGACCCCTGCTAGAGACATAAACTTTTCCACTTCCACAGAAGAATCAACCATGGCAGAAGAAGGGGGAGGAGGAGTCTTTAATGGAGAACATACACTATTTGGAGGAGGTAGAGGTAGAGGTAGAGGAGAAGGAGGTAGAGGTGCAGAAGGAGAATGAGGTAGAAGTGAAGAAGGAGGCAGAGGAAGAAGTAGAAGAGAAATGGGAAGCTCTTTTGGGTTTCCTATAGTAGATGAAGAAACCAATGCAACTATGAAAAATATTTCACCCTCTGTCCTTCCAAAATTTTATGGACTCAAAAGTGAAGATCCTAAAACCTTCCTATTTGAATTTGAAGTCCTATGTAGAACCTATGATTACTTACAAGATGCCCAAAAACTTAAACTATTCCCTTCAACATTGAAAGGAGCAGCATTAAAATGGTTTATGAGTTTGATCAACAGTTCTATTAGGACATGGGAAGACATGAAACATGAATTTCTAGAGAGGTATTTGGATTAATGTATGCCAGTCAACCATAAGGAGGAAGTGTTTAAAATGCTACAAAAAGAGGATGAAAATTTGGAAGATTTGTTGGAAAGGTTTAACTATAACATCAAGAGAGAAAAAATGGAAAACTTAGACCAAGATACTTTGAAAGCTCTCTTGTTGAAAAAAATTAGGGATGAATGGCTAGATATCCTTAATATGATGGGAAAAGGGGATACATCTTAGCTCACATTACCTGAAATAGCTGAATTATGTATCAACCTTTCAAGAGGGAAATATAAAACTGTAAAAGGACCAAGAGAACCTGCTCTTGCAAGGGCAAGTAAGTTTGCTTCTAGGACAGTAAGTAGGACAGAAATATGACATATGCTTGATGAATTCAAATCTGACATTTTAGGGAGTCTTAGTGAACAAATAGACACCCTTAAGTTACAAAACAAGCAAAAAGCTGAATCTGATTCCTTAGCAATCTTTTGTCCCAAATGTAGAAAGAAGAATGCCTTGAGGGAGTGCCCTTTGGATGCAAAAATAGTATAAACTTGTGTAATTTGTTCAGAAGAACATGAGACCAAGATTTTTCCTTCACTTCCTGGTCTTAAAGTTTTCTTTCAAGAAGAAACTCCTACAAATTCCATAGAATCTCTCAATTTTGTCTCTAGGAGGCCTTGGCAAGGACCTCAAACATAAGGATTCCATGATCAGTTGTATAGTCAACCCCCACCAAATTGGAATTCTTGGCAGCAACCTTGGCCCCAATTCCAAAATCAATCTCAAAATTGGGCACAAGGAGCACAAAATCCCTATGGAAGATACTCTCAGTATTATCAATATCCACCATATCCAAATTTCCCTCCTCAACAAAATCCTCAACAAAATCCACAACATCAAAATCCACCACTTCCATTACCATTTCCTCAGAAAGAAAATCAGTTACTTGCCCAACCCATACCAAAACCCAACAATAAAAACCCTCAGAACACATACATGATAGAAGGCCAACAGTTCCCAACCTATTTTATTACTTCTTTAGACCTTAATGATGTTCAACTTAGGTCTGGAAGAATACTTGAAAAGAAGAAACCTTGTGTAATCATACAAGAGAAAAAAAACTCTGAGGAAGATTCTCTACGGGTAAATAAAAGTCTTGAAGATAACACATCTTTTCAAGACCCAAATATTGAAAAATCAAAACAAAAAGAACCAATAATTTCAACTCCTATACTAGAGTAGCCATCAACATCCACCTCTACACCGCCCTTTCCAGAAAGATTAAAAATTGATAAGGGTGTAGAAAAACAAATTATGGTGCCTAATTATGATTTCCTAGATGAGCTAAGGAATGCTTGTATTAAGATCCCATTATTACAAGCTATAAAGGAAATTCCAATCTTAGCAAAGACAATAAATGATTTGAGCATGAAAAAACAGGAAAAAGAATAAAAGAGACAAAGAAAATTCAACTGGCAGGAAAAATAGCAGATATCATGATGGGTAAGATTTCTATTCCAAAGTATCTAGACCCAGGAAATCCAGTTGTTAAAATACACATCAATGGAACTGAGATCCAAAACACACTTATTGATTTAGGAGCATCAATCAATATCATGAGTAGACAAATCATGGATAAACTAAAACTTCCTAATCTTCTTTTTACACCCGCATTATTACAATTAGAAAACAGATCTGTGATCAAACCTGATGGGGTAATAGAAGACATTCTAGTGTCCCTATATTCTTGGGAGTATCTTGTGGATTTTATGATCCTAACTCCTAAAAATAATCTAGGAGGGCATCCTATTATATTAGGAAGACCTTGGTTAGCTACAATTGATTCTTTCATTAGCTGTAGATCCGGTGATATGTACATCTCTAATGGTAGTTCAACCAAGAAATTTACCTTGTATCCTCCAGCAAAAACAATTACAGAATTAGATGATACTCAATGGATTGAGGATGAAGAATACATACAACCTCTCTTCACAATTTCAGAAATTAGTGAAGATAGCCAGATTCTAAATACCTTAGAAAATTTTGAATCCTCTTCGGAATACAAACATGAAAAATTTCAAGAAGAATCCAACATTGAGTTTTTATCATCAAGACAGATGTCTCTTTACTCCATGGATGAATTTGGCAGCTCTACAATTGAGATATTTCCAGGTAAAACTTTAAACATAAACAAGAACCTAGAGAAATTTCAACAAGAAAAGCTAGTCAAAATATTATAGAGGCATTCTTCTGCATATGCATGGGAGTACACTGATATGAAAGGGATAAGCCCTAAGACTTACACTCATCACATCTACATAGAGGAAAATTGTAAACCAATCAGACAACCTCAGAGACGGATGAATCCAAACCTTAGGGAGATTGTTAAAGAAGAATTGCAGAAATTGTTAAATGTCAGCTTTATCTATCCCATTTCAGATAGTTAGTGGGTTTCTCCTTTGGTAATTGTGCCAAAGAAAAATGGTAAATGGAGGGTATGTATTGACTACCGAGAATTAAACAAATCTACTCTTAAAGATCATTTTCCCCTACCTTTCATAGATTAGGTGTTAGATACATTAGCTGGAAAAAAGTACTTCTCATTTTTAGATGGGTTTAGTGGTTATAATAAAATTCAAATAGCACTTGAAGATCAAGACAAAAACACATTTACCTGTCCTTGGGGTACCTATGCTTACCGAGTATTTCCATTGGACTATGCAATGCACCTGCAACATTTCAAAGGGCAGTACTAGGAATATTTTCAGATCTAATACATGATTGTGTAGAGGTATATATGGATGATTTCACAGTCTATGGAAACACATTTGAAGAAGCCTTAGAAGACTTGGAAAAAGTTTTAAAGAGATGTAAAGAAGCAAATCTTTCACTAAGTCATGAGAAGTGTTTTATGATGTTTATTGAAGGAATTGTTTTGGGGCATCACATTTCAGGGGATGGGATTAGAGTTGATGAGTCAAAAGTTGAATTCATATCTAACTTATCTGTTCCAAGTTGTCAAAAATATGTTAGGATTTTTCTAGGATTTACAGGGTATTATAGAAGATTTATAGAAAACTTCACCAAGATAGCATCTCCACTTTTCAAATTACTTACCAAGGATTGTGAATTCAAGTGAAATCCTGATTTCCAATTAGCCTCTGAGACCCTGAAAACAAAAATCTCTGAAGCACCTATTTTGAGGGGACCTAACTGGAAATTACCTTTTCATATTTCAATAGATGCCTCAGATACAACTTTAGGAGCTGTATTGGGACAAAAAGACCTGATTCCTTATGCCATCTATTATACAAGTAAAAATTTGACCCCTTCGGAGTTAAATTATACTATAACTGAAAAAGAGTTCTTAGCTATTGTTCATGCCATAAATAAATTCAGACACTATATAACAGGCTATGAAACTTTTTTTCACACAGATCACTCTGCAATTAAATATCTAATGAACAAATCAATTACTAATGGCAGAGTCATAAGATGGTTATTGATTTTACAGAAATTCAACATCACCATTCTAGATAGGCTTGGGAAAAAAAATACAGTAGCTGATTTCCTATCTAGACTCCAAAACATTAAATACAATACTCCAGTTGAAGATCAATTCCCTGATGAATATCTTTTTGCAATTTCTACTCAAACTCCTTGGTTTGTTGACATTGCTAATTATCTAGTTTCAGGGAAATTTCCTTCAATAATGGATGCAAGAGACAAAAGAAAGATCATTTATGACAGTGCAAAATATTCATGGGTTGCTAATGAGTTATACAAAACAGGTCCAAAATTTATCATTAGGAGATGTGTTTGAGAAGATGAGATGCCTAAGATCCTCAAGGCATGTCATGATGAACCTTGTGGTGGAAACTTTACTGATAAAAGGACAACTTATAAGATCCTTCATTTAGGATACTATTGGCCATCCCTCTTTAAATATGCTAAAGAGTATGTCAAAAGGTGTGACAGCTGCCAAAGGGTAGGGAAACCCTCTCCTTCAGGTGAGATGCCATTGCAGCCTCAGGTACATATTGAAACTTTTGAGAAATGGGCTTTAGATTTTGTAGGACCTATTAGTCCTCCATCAAGACAAAAGAAATATATATTAATTTGCACTGATTATGTTACCAAATGGGTAGAGGCCAAGCCATTACTTTTTGCTATTGAAGCATCTGTAGTTAATTTTCTTTTTGAGGATATTTTTACTCGTTTTGGTGTCCCAAGATAAATTGTTACAGATCAAGGAGCTCAATTCACATCAAGGCTAGTGGAACAAATGGTGGAGAGGTACAAAATCAGACACAGAAAATCTACTTCCCATCATCCACAAGAAAATGGCCAAGTGGAATCTACTAATAAGGTCATTGAAGGGATCCTAATAAAGACTATTCATTTACATAGAAGAGATTGGGCAGACAGGCTTCCTAAAGCCTTGTGGGCCTATATAACTACATGGAGAAGCACAACATGTCATACCCCTTTTGAGCTTGTTTATGGAAACCAAGTCTTGTTTCCCATAGAGTTTCATATTCAAACTTTTAAAATGGCAGTCCAGCTAGGACTTGATCTGACAGAAGCACAAAAACATAGATTGGAGCAGATTAATGAATTGGATGAGATCAGACAGGATGCAGTCCAGAGAAAAAATATAGTCCAACAGCAAAGGACTAGATGGCATGATAAGTACATTAAGGAAAAGAAATTCAAAGAAGGTGACTGGGCCCTCTTGTTTGATTCAAAGTTCAAAGATTTTCAAGGTAAATTCCAAACACATTGGCTTGGGCCATATGAAATTGTGAAATTTTTTGACAATGGAGAAATAAAAAAAAGGACAATAGATGAATATAAGGTCACTTTTTTTGTAAATGGTCATATATTTAAACTGTATCATAAGCCACTTTCAAGAGAAGAATTTGTTAAGAGATTCCAAGAGAACAATGATGTGAAGTTAATGAAGAAGAATCCTTCTTCTTGATCAACTTAATTGTATTTTCTGAAATCAGATACTAAAAAAATAAAAAAAATAAAAATAAATAAATAAATAAATAAAGTATAAACATGAAAAATAATCATTGATTTGCATGTTTATACAGAAAAGATAAGGTGAAAATCAGAATCCTTTTGACACTTTAGCTTTTCAAAATTGTTCTTTTCCTGCAAGCAAGTATCATAAAATCATAAGTGCAGGCTCACTTTACATATCACATTCCACTTATGATCCATTTCATTCCACCATATCTCACTTCATCCATATTTCATTCACTCCATTTCATAATCCATCTCATTTCATTTCAGATTTTCAAAATTGATCTTTTTCTGCAATTGAGTATTAAAAATCATAAGTTGCAGGCCTACTTTTCATATTTCATTCCACTCCACATTTATGATCCATTTCATTCCATCATATTTCACTTAATTCATGCTTCATTCCACTATATTTCATGATGAATTTTATTTCATCTCATACTTCATTCCATCCATATTTCAAATCATTTCATTCCATGTCTCAAAGCTTTTACAGGTACATTCTGTAGCCAGACATTCTGCAGCCAGACATTCTACAGCCAACCATTCAAAAACCACTTATTCAGCAGCAAATTGATCCTGCAAACTTATTTCAATAAGAAAAAACAAAAGGATTATGAACACTGAAAGATCAATAATTTTCAAATGAAAGACAAAGTATATTTAAACAACAAAAATCAAAAGAAGGGCTAAGGTAAAATTGTGTGAAATTATTATGATAGCAGATTATGAAAGATATAGTATGGTTAAGTCATATGTATGTTTCATAAAGTTATTTTTATTATTCGTATTGATCAAGCCTATCATAAAATTATTGAAAAAATCCCTTCCATTCCGCTCCATATCAAATCAT
This sequence comes from Pinus albicaulis, assembly GCA_034641835.2. Taxonomy (NCBI): domain Eukaryota; kingdom Viridiplantae; phylum Streptophyta; class Pinopsida; order Pinales; family Pinaceae; genus Pinus; species Pinus albicaulis. The sequence goes on from CM076570.1 coordinate 1,391,175,284, forward strand.
CATTTATTAAAAGTTAATGGTCAGTACTTGAAGTGACCTATTAGGTCACATCACTAACCCGAAATATTCATTGATGATTTTGAAATCCTCATGAGATTTCTCCACAGTCTTCTACTCCATGACAACTCTCAAACTCAATCATTCGTATGATTTACCCTCACCGTATTTCACTCATCCCATATCCACTTCATGTCATTTTTCCGTAGCCAATTCCTGTCTGTAGAAACAGAGAAGTCATCTTTAGGGTGAGACAACCCTCTACAACCATTTTTACCTCAAATAGGAGAGCAGTAACAGAGTAGTAAATTGAAGTTGAGAAAAAAAGCCATGGGACTTATTGTAAGGTCCGAGCCAGTCGGAACCAAATATCTAGAAGGTTACCCACAGATTAAAGATATGTTACAGCAGGTTGGATGGCTACAGTTTTTGGATAAGTTCAACGGATTTCACAAGGAGGTCACCAAGTCATTTTCTCGGTCATTCAATGGGTCAGAAGTTGAAATAAGTGATGTCAAGTTCATTATCACAAAATCATTCATATTAGAAGCAACAGAGTTGCCAAGGCAAGGTGAACGATGGTTTAAAAACAAAGAATTTCACAATGAAGCATGGAGACATATGCTAAAAACACTAGGTAACGATATTTTAGTTTTCAAGAAAGGCATTCCTAGTTCAGCCTAAAGAATAAATGGCGAAATATGTTGCTAATTCTACAAAAGTTTATAACCTGTGGGGGAGGTTTGGCACCTTATATTTTTATCACATTCGACTTATGATGAATTTCCTAGATGAAGAGATAAATTTACCCTTTTTCTTACTCCATAGCCTAAAGAGGATGGCTTCTAACGTCCAAAAAAGGGTTCAGTTCTTAGAAACCACCTTATATCATCATGGCCTAGTTAAAATTCTAATTGAGCATCATTTGAAAAAGGTAGGAGACAGTTGGGATGAGTTCCTCTTGAGAAATCATTTTGAAGAACCTAAAGAAACTATGTCTGAAGGAAAACTTGTAAGAAGAAGCAGGAGAGGAGAAATTGCCAAATCTGTTGAAATTAAAACTGGTAAATCAATACAAGAAGATAGTGAGGAGATTATCTCTGAAAAATTGGCCAAAATCAAGAAACAACTCAAAAAGTAAAAGATAATAAGAAAGTATGCTAAGGAGAGAGGTGAGGGACCATCTAAACTGAGAAGAAGTCATAGGCGTAGAGGCATATTGAAGAAGACATGAGTTAAGCAAACATGAGCCATAGATATTGAAGATGAAGAGACACCAATTGACAGATCTCTTGAATACCAATACAAAGAAAATCCTGATAGAGGAACTCTAGAGGTAGACCCAGCCCAACAACAGATCTATAATTATGTTGAGTCATTAGAAAAGAGAGTCTCAGAAAACAGAAAAGAACTCCTAGCCCACAAGAATCTTCAATTGAAGTGCTAAGAAGAGACAAATATGAATTGGAAGTACTCAATAGGCATATAAAAAATGAAAATGAAATTTTAAGGGAACAAGTCAAACTGAAAAGTGACATGAACACAACTCTCTCCCTGCAAATGGAAAAATTGGACAAGGCAAGTGAGAAGTTGAAGAAGAAAAACAAGAAATTGAATAGGGAACTTATAAATCTGAGGTTTAAATTGGTCATAAGGAAACCTAGGATGCCATTGAACACCAAGCAAAGTAGAAAAAGGAAGCTAGATGTCCTGGCAGAATTTTCAGAATACATGGATTGATTGCATGAGGACATGCAAAATTTTTGCAGTGGGGGTATGTTGAGCCCTAAAGATGTACTTTCCTTTCACCAAATTTCACTTCATTCCATTTTTCCTTTATCAGTTATAGGCTTAAAAGATCAATTGGAATGATTAAAATCACTTTAAGATTACATGCAATGACTGACTTATTATACTTTTGTGGTTTTGTTGTCATAGTGATTTTTGAGCAGACTTAGCTACAGAATGCAGCCATTCTGTAGCTAGTCGCATATTCTGTAGCCCTGTTTATGTGCACACAGGTTACAGGTGTCATTTCAGAGAAAGACGCATATGGTTAAATTCCAGAAATCTCCTACATCATTCCTTGTCCTCCACGAAGGTTGAGCAAAAATCTGAAAGTGGTTATGCACGTGGATAAAGCCAAAACTAGGAAGTAAACTTCTACAAGGATAAGGACTCTGCAGGTATATTCAGCAAGATACGAGTCCTCAACAGGAGTTCTAGTTCGATTTTGATTATAAAAGACACCTATGCCTATTTCTACTCAATGACAGTTATGTATTTGCTTATAAAAATAACTCGGTGAACCGAGAAACAGTTAGTTGATGTTTTGTTTTTAGTTCTCAAAAACTGTGATACTCTGTTTCTGAGTGTTTTTCCTTTAATGAAAGAAGTATAACTTTGATGCATGATCTGAAGAAACATAAAGGAGTTAAGGATTCGTGTGCCAATCTAATGGTAGAGGGCCCCTACTATCCGAAAGGCTTTGTGCATATTTTCTAGATAAGTGACCTTTAACTCTATTTTTAACGTAGACAGTTTTCTGAGTTTATCCTCTTGCATCATGCTTATGTCATTTACTTATATGGAATATTGCAGTCAATATTGTTCTCATGAGCTGTTCCAATATATCACTAATGCGTGAATGAGATATAGCTGTAGTACTCTTGAGTTAATTACATTTTAGTTCAGTTCTGTTCATTGCATTGCAGTTCTATTAGTTAATTGCATTTTAGTCCTGTTAATTAGACTTAAAAGACCCTCATTATTTTATAAGCTTCTCTTTTTCTTAACTTCTTCTAACACATCATTATCATACGAACAAGAATTATTTATATCATTTTGAGTTCTTGATTGCTCTGCAATTTATTATAATTTTACAAAACAACATTTTTCCCAAGTTGTTCCAAGAAATATCTAACCTTTGAATGAGGCTTAATAGTAACATTTTGAGTTGCAGAATGAGTTAATTCTAGTGTCATAAGTTATTTTAGCATAGATTTCCTTACTATGTTGCAGATAATATTTTCTCAAAATGTTCCAACAAATTTCTAACAATGGATGACATTTTCTCTGTGATATTTTAAGTTTTTGTTTACTAAAGAGAACCTTATTAAATCAAACTAATCCTTTTCTCAGTTTATTTCAACATGCCTCTAATGAAATGAATTGGACTGAGTTTAGTGTTATGAGTTACTTTTCTTATCAGCTTTACAATCTGTGGATTAGAATTTTCTGTTCTTAGGTGCCATTCATAGTTTAGAGTAGATTTTATTATGTTTTAGTGTGATTAGTAACTTCTTTTTGCTAGCAATTCAGTTCTTTTTGCCTTAGCATAAAAACACAAAACCAAAAACACTAGAAAAACACTAAGCACAATGAAGTAGGAAGAAGATACCTAGGCACATATGGTGCACTTCACTTCAACAGTTTACTAGCCCTGGTTGACAATTTATGACATCAATTTAGGAACACTAAGTTTAGTAGACAGTAGCGACCATAGGAAATTGGTGCTGAAGGATAAACTCAGAAAGATCAAGATGGAAAAGGGAGACAATATTCCTAAGTATCTCACAAATTTTGTCCAATTTCGGGATGAACTGGGGAGTGTGGGAATCATGGTTGCTGATGATGATTTGGTGAGTTTGGCTCTCATGGGAATTCCTAAGATTTGGCATAGTTATCAAGACTTTGTCAACGGACAGGAAAACTGTCGGATTGGGAACGAATGTGGTCAGATCTAGTGTAGGAGGAGTTCAGGTGGAACACCAGGGATGGCTCTTCAACAAAGCATGATGATGAATAGGATTGTGCTTTGGTTGCCAAAGCAAGGAAAGGGAAGGGGAAGAAATTCCACTCAAAATCTGAGGCTAAAGGCAAGAAGCTGGATTTATCAAAGGTGAAGTGTTTTCACTGTCATGAACATGGGAATCTCCCCACTAACTGCCCACAAAAGAAGAAGAAAAAGAAGGTTGTTGGAGCTGCAGCTGGTGAGGCCCTTGCCTCACAATTTGAACTTGATTTCTCTTTTATCACATGTTTGGTTTCAAGCATAATGGGATTTGTGTGGTATCTTGACAGTGGTGCTTCCTTCCACATGATAGGAGAGAAGGAGCTTTTGAGTGACTTGGAGGAGAAAGATCTCCAATGTATATAGAACTGGGTGATGATGGACGATACAGTGTGACCAAAATTGGTACCATTACCTTTGAGAGGGAGTTAGGTAAACCATTTCTGTTGAAAGATGTTATGTATGTTCTAGGTCTGAAGAAAAACTTGGTCTTAGTCGCGATGTTGGAGGATAGAGGTTATGTCATTTTTTTCAGTGATGGAAAATCTTTCCTGCGACATAAAACAACTGGTCAAAACAAGAGGAAACTGATTCGAGTCAAGAATATCTACAAGCTAGAGGTAGATGGCTGCACTACAATGGTGGGCAAAGAAGAAGAATTGGTGAGCCAGGATGAGGGCAAATTATGGCACAAGCAGTTGGGCCATCTTCACCATTGTGCCTTGAACATATTGTAGTAGATTTCTACTGGAATTCCCAAGGGTACAATTGTGAAGATAGATAAGTGTAAGGGATGTAATATGGGTAAGTTTGTGAATACCAACTTTCATGAAAAGGAGAACCATGCTTCAGTAATCCTGGAGGGAGTTCACACATACGTGTGTGGACCATTCTCAGTTTCTTCAACAACAAAACACAGGTATTATGCTATTTTTGTTGATGACTATTCTCGTAGATTTTGGATCTTATTCATGCAAAAGAAAGATCAAACATTCTCAAAGTTATGTGAGTTTAAAGAATTGGTGGATAAAGAGTCGAGGAATTAAGTGAAGGCTCTGCAGAGTGATAATGGTGGTGAATATATCTCGAACGAATTCAAAGACTTATGTAGCAAAGAATGAATTCGAAGAAAACTCATAGCACCTGGCAGAATGGGGTTGTGGAGAGGAAGAACAAAACGATCGTGGGTGCTACACGGGCTATGCTGCATGATCAGGGCTTACCAATGCACTTTTGGGTGGAAGCATGCAACATTGCGGTTTATGTGAAAAACCATTGTCCTCATAGAGTACTTGGCATGAGTACACCTGAAGAAGATTTTACTAGTAAGAAATCGGATGTTTCTCACTTTAAGATTTTTGGATCATCTGTTTATGTGCATGTGATCAAGAATGCTAGGAAGAAGTTGGAGCCAATTTCTGAAGTTGGGATATTTGTGGGGTACATAGAAACACCCATAATTATCATGTGTATCTGCCAAATAGTCAAATGACTGTGGTGCGACGAGTTATAAAATTCAATGAGGTGAAAGCCATGAAGTTGTCGCTTGAGAGGGAGCTAGACTTGCATGTAGAGGAGGAACTGCTTGTTCCCAAAGATGAGTCTCTAAATGTGGATCAGTCACAGGAGGAGGTTCATGGAGTGGAGGAGTGCACTCACACAGAGCCAAACATCAGAACTGGTAGAAGGCGTACCACAGAAGCTGAGAGGCTAAAGCTTGATGCGACACAGAATGTAGGAATCCCTACTTCATAGCACAGATGGAGACAATCTCCTGACCAATTAAGTGGATACATGGCTCTCATGAGAAAATGTATTCTAACTAAGCCATCTTCCTTTCAGGAAGTAGTTCAAGGGCCCACATGGGTAGATGAAATGGTGGAGGAGTATGACTCCATTTTTAGAAACAGTGCTTGGGAAATTGTTCTAAGGCTGGTTGATAAAGCAGTGGTAGGTTCAAGATGGATCAACAAGGTAAAGCAAGCTGCTGATAGGAATGTTACGAAGTATAAGGCAAGATTTGTGGCTTGGGGCTTCTCACAGATCGAGGGGATTGATTATGAAGAAACCTTTGCACATATTGCACAATATTATTCCATAAGGACCATGCTTGCTCTCTCAGTGTAGATGGGTTAGCAAATTCATTAGATGGATGTGAAGACTACGTTCCTTAATGGAATCATTGAGGAAGAAGTATACATTGAGCAGCTTGAAGGATTTGAGATCTTCAACAGTGAGTCGCATGTGTGCAAACTCAAAAGAGCATTGTATGGGCTGAAGCAAGCAGCCCGTGCTTGATACACTCAGATCAACAGCTATTTTACTGGACTTGGCTTCACCAAGAGTGAGGTGGATGCAAACCTATACTAGATTGTGGTGGATGGTAAGCTTTTAATCATTGTTCTTTATGTTGATGATTTAATACTGACAGGTGAAGAGTAGCTGATACATTCATGCAAGGAGGACCTTGCAAAGGAGTTTGAGATGAATGATATGGGCCTCCTTCACTATTTCCTTGGATTGGAAATATGGCAGCGAGAAGGTGAACTTTTTGTGTCTCAAGGAAAGTATGCAAGGGAGATACTCAGTAAGTTTCACATGGAGGGCTGCAAACCCATGGATACTCCTCTTCGAGGAAACTAGAGGAAAGAGGATGCTACATTGGGAGAGGTAGTGGATGCTACTTTCTATAGACAATTGGTGGAATCGCTCATGTATTTAGCTAATACAAGACCATACATATGCTATGTATTGAACCAGCTTAGTCAAGTGATGGTTAAGCCTACCAAGCTCTTTTGGAAGGCAGGAAAGCATGTCCTGAGATATCTCAGGGGCACATATGAGTATGGCTTATGGTAAAAATATATGGATGAGGTGAAGTTGCATGGCTTCACAGATGCAGATTGGGTAGGTAGCCCAATGGACAGAAAGAGCACATCAGAAGGGGTTTTTAGTATCGGATCTACAACTGCTTCTTGGTACAACATGTCACAGAGATCCGTGGTACTTAGTTCAACAAAAGTGGATTACATGGCAGCAAGTCAAGCTGCATGTGAGGCTATCTGGATGAGGAAGTTCCTAGCCGGTTTGTTCGGTTCTTATTTAGATCCTACAGTGGTTCATCGTGATAATCAGAGTTGTATTAAAATCTCAATTAATCCTATGTTTCATGATAGATCTAAGCATATAGATATCTAGTATCATCATATCAGAGATTATGTGTAGTGGAAGATCGTGTTGCTTCAGTACATTCCTATGGAAGATCAGGATGCAGATATTCTGATGAAGGCGCTCACCAAGAGAAAATTCGAATACCATAGAGATAGGATCAGGGTGAAGGATAATCCCTTTCTTGTTGAGAGAGAGTGTTGAGATTCAACAAGATGATGATCCTAGTGAAAATTAAGCACCTACACTAGGTGGGGCCTGCAGGCTATTTTTAGGTGTATGTCTATTTTTAGAATGGTGAGCATATTCTATTTATAGCAGGATTCTATTTATAGATGGTTGAGAAAATTCTATTTATAGATGATATTCTATTTTTAGATGCATGGGCGAAGTCTATTTATAGATTGCATGTCAATTATTATTAGCCCTTAATAATAATTAGGCAGTAAATAATAATCTATTCTCTTGAAGCACTTGATTTCAGTTAACTGATGTGGCAAACCATTTTACTGAAGGAATTACGAGTTATAAGGTTGGTTGGTGGGACATTCTAATGGAATTCATTGTAACTGAGTGATACAAATTTTTAATAGAGTTGGATGTGTAATTATGTGAGTTGTTATTTAGTTTAACTCAGTTAAGTGAGTTAAAATCAGTTGTGCTAGTTGTAACTAAAGATACACTAGTGAGAGATCAGTGAATTAATTATTTAACTAATTCGCAAGTAATGGTATCACATGCAACTGAAGAAATACTACTGTTAACTACATGCATGTCAGATCTAGTGGAGACCTAGTTGAGAGATATGTGAAAGGGACGGTTTGACTATCAGTTGTGACTATAGTGGGTGCACAAGTGCAACCAAACACACATTGGAGATTCCAATGAGGATTTCCCAATCAAGGCAAGGAAAGATCAAATTCATTCAGTGATATTCATCAACAAGGATTGTGGAGTGGAGGCAGGCTGTCAGGAGGCAGTAAATTGGTGCATATTTATGCCAATTTTTGTATGAGAGTGTGAGACGATTGTATATTGTATTGAGATCTCTTGGAGTAGAGTTTTGTATGAGATTGTTTTATGATCCATGATATATACATAATATATGATAGTGTGGTTTTTAGCTTTATTCTTTCTAGGTAAAAACATATGTGTTATGTGTGATTGATTTTTCTTCATGTGTTTGAAATTGGCGATTAAATTTCCACAAAGATTTAAGTAGAAGGATTCTATATTTACAGTGGCATATAATTGTTAGATCAGGAGAATCTGGAAATACATAATTGTATTAAAAATTTCTACATGGTATCGGAGCAAAGAAGATTGCAATATTGAAGTAGTAGTTGAGTTTGTTGGTGGAAACAATTCAAATTTGTTGCAAGAATTTCTTGGTGTGACAGTTGAGTAAACTTCGAAATGGCTTTCAATGGTTCGTGGTTAGAGTATGCACTCGAGGGAAAATAGAACTACATTGCATGGAAGGATAGGATGGAGGCAGTGCTTGAAGCTAATGGCTTGAAGGAATTCATCGACAATGATGTTCCTAAGCCCATGTCGACGGATGTCGCATTACTTAATGCATGGCAAAAGAAAGTAATGAAGACGAGAAGTATTCTGTTGGAAGGTGTGAGAGACCATATGTAATAGAATATTCTATTTTTTCTTGTTTTGTTTTGCATTTCATATTGATGAATAAAATGTAAAGGAGGACATGTAAAAATCCTGAAAATAACAAAATAAATCAATGCCTATGTGAACAGAGCCATATCTGGGCCATGTAAATAAACTCTTGCAGGTGTGAATGAGTTTAAGCCATGAGACTGGGTCAACTTTGACCAAATCAACAGCGCAATCTAGATGCATTGAACCTCCTTGAGGCACAACACAGTTCTAGATGGAGGTTCTACATGTGAAAGGGGCTAAACTAATGAAGTGGTTTAGGGTTTGACAAGTCTTTCATCTTATAAAAGAAGGATGAGGACAGCAGGAAAGGGTTTTTGATGTTATTATCTTCTAAAGGTATTGTTTGCTTAGACATTCCTTGTTGGGCTTTCCTGTTTAGGATTCCCACCTCCTTCCTTAAGCAGCTCTTTGAGGAGTCTTGTTTGTCGAGTCCACTATCCGGCATTTGGCCAAGACACATATTGCATTTACAATGCAATCCTACTTAGGATTGGGTTGTCCATGTGAGCTGCAGAAAGTGGAACACTAGATCTGTTTAGATCTAGCTTGTACTTGTGCCTCTTCTCAGTGAGTGTGTCTTTTAACCTCCTGGAAGAGTGAATTAGTGGGTTGAGCTTCAGATCCACACATTGGTAGTAGGCCAAAGAATTCTCAGGGCCTACAGTGCAATCCCTCTTTCATGACTACGTTATTTGCAAGAACAGAGTTGCAGGGATACTTGACGTCATTCTAGAGGAGAGATCTCTGGAGATTGGATCTTTCCTTTCACTGTGGTGATCCGTGGATTGGCCAACTAATCCATGTTGTTTCAGATCTGATATGCTACATATGTTATTATTCATAATTTTCTGAATACTTCTGCATATCTGTGACTTAGATCTCAGATCTACTCACCATTGTTCATGTTTTGCTGAGATCCCCAAGGGGAATGTATATATGAGCTCTTCTTGTACACATATCTGAATTAGATCTATATTTTTATGTATAGATCTTTTCTAGATCTAAGTTATAATATACTACTGCTTCAACCCCAAAAAAATAACACTATTGAGTTTATGCAGACTTTTTCCATGGTTGTAGCACCTCATTTCTGAGGATTTCTCTTGTATTGTCTTATTATTTCTCTTGTATAATGTATGGGCTGCAATTTACATCTAATTTACTGTTATAAATCTGATATTTGAAAAACTCCATATCATCCTACTACTTTGCTTCAGTGGATCTGCGTTATTTCTGAAGCAGTCCTTTGCATATAGCTGCAGCCCCTCTCTTTGGGTGTTTTTCAGCTACACTAGTTTGTGGGAGATCTGTTTAACCCACCTAGTTTTATTTGTTTTTTCTCTCCTTTTGGATTTAGATCTTAGATGAGCTGATATAATGGATATAGGAGCTACAAACTCATTTCTATTCACAAAATTCTTAGAAGTGCGTTATTTCAGCAGGCTTGCTGAGCTGTTCCAATTTTGGAATATTACAGTGGTATCAAAGTTGCAATCTTGGCTCAGCCTGTGAGCTTCAAGAAGCATGGAGTATTCTCATGGGGAGGAGGAGATCTTCAAGAGAAACCAACGCAAACGCTTGTTTTCTGGAGAAAAGAGGTTCATAAAACTTCTATCTCAAGCTCTGCAAGGTATCAGAAAAGACATAAAAGAAATGAGGAGGGAAGAGCAGGAAGATCCCTCAGCCAGATCTACAAGATCTATACATGAGGAAGGTTCTAAATCCTCATCTCATGGATATGTTCACTCAACCATATCACCAAATCTTCAACGCTATGTCAGTGATTTCTTCATGAAGAGGAAGAAAGGAGGTGTGACCAAGAAGGAGACTCTTGGTGAGTATTTGTGGGAATATGAAGCTCAATCTAAGGAGTTCAAAGATAACTTGAACTTCCAAGGGTTCTGCAAGATCAAGGAGGACAGAAGCACAAGGGAGGAGCAACATGGTAGGGGTAGATTCAATCTATATACTTTTGATGGAACCCCCGAATGTCTAGTCAGCATTTGGGTGGGGGAGCTTAGCAAATTTGTGCAACAACATCAAGTTTCAGAAATTGAAGCCATCAATGTGGCAGCACTAAATTTTGAAGGTAAATCATATGCTTGGTGGTTGTTTAAGTCCTTTTCCTTAAGAAATGCAAATACACCTACTTATGCAAAGTTTATTGAAAGACTAGTAGAAAGGCTTGATGAAGCTTCATATGTAACACCTTCTATTGAAACTATCAAACCATATCAAACAAATATTTTGCATGAGTTGGAAGGGTCTATGAATCCAAATCCATTTCTAAAAACCATGGAAGGAGGTGTAAGTTTGTTTGATGCCTTGCCAAGGGCAAGATCTCCATTGGATGAAGGGCTCCCTTCTCAAGAGGAAGGCATGAAGATTCCTCCTTCAATAGATGACCAAGATCTAAGGTCTCTTATTGATGATGAGGCAACTTCAACTATTGAAGAGAAGGAGGGGAAGGTAGGAGATGATAACGTAGTCACAACAAAAGCACCTCAAGCACCTCTTGATTGGAGGGAAACTAAAGTGTTCTCTCAACTATGGGCAACATTTGCATACTTGGCTAAGGAGGGAGCCTTGGGAGAAGCCAGCACAGCGCAGAGAATATCTCATGAATTCAGGAGAGAGGTGAGAAATTTACTGAAAGGGGCATTGCTATCTTCCACTCAATTATCTGCACCAAGGAAGGATGAATCAGAAGTCTATGATGGCATGGACATGAGGACACATGGCAACTCCATATCTTTGGGGCAGCCAATGGTAACTTCATTCATAAGAGAGATTTCGGAACATGACAAGAGGATGTTGACTCTCTTGCATGCATGGGCTAGATTAAGGAAGTATTGGAAGACAAGGACTTTCCGAGGGGAAGTTGATTTCCATCTGCTTCAATCTTGTCTTGGGAAAGATCAGCTGCAAAAGAGGCAGCAAAGGGAAGATTATAATGCTCCAACATGTGACTTTGACATCAAACATGTCAAAGAGGAGAACCATGACATGACAGGGGCTGCATTTCAGACCTCTACAATGCTGTCATTCTTGGGAAGCCTAGATCCTTATTGGGATTCCCAACTCATGATGGAATACTCCAAGGACCTTTTCACATGTGGGGTTCTTGATGGGGAAGTAATGGATGGGAGGTTTAAGGTAGTTTATGGAGTCATTTATTTCTATAATCTTATCCTTTTTGTTAGAGACTCCAAGCTCAAGGAGAGACTACTAGATGTAACCTATGAGATCCTACTTTCCAAACCCACTGGTTTAATTAGAGCATATGATACTATCTTAGGTGGATTCATATGGGAAGGTTTCAAGGAAGAGGTGCACTCTCATATGAAGAAGTGCATGGACTATTTTTTAGAGAGTGGGGAACATAGCTCTTGGGAAGAGCCATCACTCATACCTCCTTCCTCATTGAGTGTGAGAGGGGACTCATCCATGAGTTACCTCACTGATGTAAAATGGAGTGTAAAAACTCTGGTAAAATTGAATAAGTATATATTATTATTGATAAATGATGAGATTATTACAAGTGAGGATCACCAAGGATTTAAATATAGCCTTATGGTGTCCCTTGGCGAAGAGGCATGATAGTTGATCATGCCCTTCCATATTAATAAACCTAAGATAACTATATTTAACTAATAATTAATAAAATATACATAACATTGCCCCTCTCTTAAAGATGCTTTGTCCTCAAAGCATATGTAATGATGGACATCGTTGACGAATGCCTGGGTTTCTCGAGAGGAGGGCTCTTTCTTCACACATTTTTAAAAGATCGTGGAGCATCTTCTCGAGCTCAATCTGTTGGTGATATGGATAGCGACAAGATTTCATATTGAAAGGGTCGGGTCCTTTCTTGAATTCTATTGGATGTTCGTGTTCCCTATTAGGAGGTATTTTCATTGGCAGGTCTTGGAATACTTTTGTGTGTTTCTGAACTATTCCTTGTTCTTCTGGTGACTCTTCGTGGTTCCTTTTTGTAGATAACATTTCTAACTGATGACATTGTACTATAGAGGGTGGCACTCCTTTTCAAATCATTTTCTTCATCTGAGATGACGATCCGATGTGATTCCTGAGGCTTGAAATCCATACAAATTGTGCTTCTGCCCTTTCCATTTAAAGCTTATAAACTGCTTTTAATGGTTTCCAGAATAGGAACCTAAGGTTTGTAGCCATTGAATTCCTAAGACCACATCTACTCCTTGTAATGGCATGGTGTAGAATGGAAATTAGAAATTAAAATTTTGAATCTGCAATTTGACTTTATGGAATTTCCCTACCTTCTCAATTTTCTTACCATCATCCACCATTACCTTCATACTAGGCATGGGAAATGTAAATATGTTGAGTCTTTTGGCCATGGTTGAATCTAGAAAATTGTGGGTACTGCCAGAGTCAAGGAGAACCAATACGTTGTTCTTCTTAATATGTCCTTTTAGTTTTAGTGTATGAGGTTGTGATATACCTGTTGGGGTTCCTGAGTTTTGATAGATTGGCCAATCAAAAGACAAGACAACATCAGAACCAATCTTTAGAGTTCTAGGATCTAGTCCTCCTGTTCTCAGAGAGGGATCTCTCAAATTATTTGTTTTCAAAGGTATATTTTGTTTGCTTTTAAGTATTGATTTTAAACTAGTTATCAAGTGCAAGTGTTTGTTTGGTTGAATTAGCACAACAGAACATAAAAGGTCTAAGAAGTATAGATAGAAAGAAGAAGTGCCAGATTCATTGGGCAATGGAGTCAAGAAGAGGTTTATGACAAGCTCATCAATGGATATGGGATATCAAAGGGAAAATCTAACTTGGCCACAGGATCCTTTAGTTTTGTGAATGAGATGGACATTAATGATTTGAAAGAGAGTTCGAATTCTCAACAAAGGGAACTTAAAAACATAACTTGAACAATAAAGAGGTATTTGATAGACAGGGCTAACCATGAATTCTACAAACCACACTAAGCAAATTATGACTTCAAGACAACTTTTAAAATGAAATCTAAGATTTGGGAGCACATTCTATTTCCTCAAAGATTTTATTTCAAATGAATTAGAAAACATGAAAGATTCACTGATAACTGCAGTCATAGAAGAGGGAACACCTAACACATCCATGATTACAACTATAAAGACCTTTAAAACAATTGTTAAGCAGGGACAAAGGGTATGATCAAAACAAACCTCCTTGGCTAACTGTAAACAATGGTACTTCAAAGGGAGACTTCAAAAACAATTTTCAAGTGGTAGCAAACAAGCAGGGAAAACCATAAATCATGCTGGAACCAACTATTTGAACTATTTGAGAAATAAACAAGCATAAGGATTTAAGAGAATGATTAAAGACTCTAAAATACCTCAGCAGAAGAAAACATAAAACAATGAAGGATAAACAGGTCTAAGGTGCTTCCAGGAGTCATTTCTTAGCCTAAAATTTTCATCCTACTGTAGTAATAATTTATGAAACATAATGAAAACAGGAAAAACAACAGACAATTCAGAATACATCACCAACAGCCAAGCTCAGGGATCCAATGTTAGAGCCTTCTCAAGAACAAGCATGTCAAAACATCGTCAAGCTTCCAAGACTTAAATTTCTTCTTCAACTTCAGACAAACTATGTATTATTTTAGAGAGTTTCAGTGTTACAACTGGTGACCAACCAACCAACAACATCTCATCTTCTTCAGAAGTATTTATAGAAGAAATGAGGGGGTGGAAGAGTTCTAGGGTTGAGTATCATTAATTCTATACTAAATGCAACTCCTAGCCTTGAAAACCATGCAAGGCATAAGGTAGGAAAGCATTCGGTTTACAACTCTGTCTCATTAACTCTGTTTTATGCTTTTTAGGCTTAGTGGGTGAAAAGATTGACTTTTAGGCTCTTTTATCTTTTATAATAACTTTGCTGACAGTTTTGAAATATCTTCCTTTGTTTGTAATAACTTTTAGCAGTCTTTAGCCTTAATGTTACTAACTGATATTTGATCTAGGTATTCCTTTGAGGCAGAAGGTTGCAAGGTGGAATTTTGGTAGTTGGGGGATTCAATTAGCCCTTGTGATGTGGCATTCGAGGCTTTCTGGAGATTTTTCTTCATTCTATGGATTAGACCTTTGATATTTGATTTATGCCTTGATCCCTTTAAGATTTGATTAACATATTTAAACCTTTGATTATGCTCTGATATTCATCTTGACACTGATATTCCTTCATTGAATTAACCCTGACTGTGTTTGTTGTTTGCAGGTGCATAGAGGGTTTTGTTGGAGAAATTGTTTGAAAAGCCGATAATCATGACTTATCGACCCTCTAAAAACGTGTAATTAGTACTTTAAAACCCTTTAATTTGTGTCAAGGGACATGAGGATTGTCATCCTCGGCCCAAAACACTATAATTGCCTATGTGAGGGTTTTATCTTGAACTTCATTAAACCTACATAAAAAGCAAACAAATGTTATTTAAATCCTGTGAAATCGGTTTAGAACTGCTTAGGAGGTTTGTGGAAATGTTTTGAAGCCGTGAGGATGAATGGATGCAGCAGTGGAAGGAGAAAAACCATGGCGGAAAATGAAATAGGGTTTTAAATTTGAATTAGGCATGAATTTGGTGAAATTTGGTTTCGGGAAAACTGGCAGCGGTTTTCACATTTTATTTAGGGGGTAGGCGGTATGCTAAAAAAAACGCGATGCGATTCATTGTGCGACACGTGGAAAATGAAAACCACCTATTTCGCGCGGAAGTAGCGTACTGCGAGGGAGGGAAAAAAATTATGCGAAATCGTGTTTGAGCCGTCGGATTGGAGGCTCCAGATCCAACGTCGTGGGTTGAACACGATGGGGGGTAAGATGCAGGGCAGAAAGATGAGTGGGGTCCATGACGACATCAATCGACTTGTCGTGTAGTGAACGGGTCTTGGCTTAACGGGTTTAGTCCTAATCGTAGGATCACCTGAATGGACAGTTGGGATTTAAATATGGGGCGGGTTATTTGAATGGAGGAAAATGTAAGGCAAGATGGACGAGTAGAGAGCGGGTAATCCGATGGCCGTTGATTTGCAGAGATCAATGGTCTAAATTTGTTTAAAAATTACATGTCGGGAATGTGAAATAGAAGGGAAAAGGGGTTTGGAAGAGGGTTTTAGGCCTTTAAGTGCCCAATTGTGGGGCTTTGGCCATATGTGGCAGAGGGTTTAAAGTTATTAATCCCTCGGGGGCTAAATAACCTATAGTGCAAAAGGGTGTTTTTAAGCCAAAAACAAGGATTTTTAAGGCCAAGTAAGGGTTCCTGTAGGCGAAATGAAGGGATTTAAACCAAATAAAAGGGAGATATAAGGTTTAAAAGGAGTTTTGGATGATTGAGAGGTTAAAATGAAGGTATTTTGAGGGTTTTTACGAAAGGTAAAAATGGGTGAAAATGGAATTGTTTATGAGTGAAAGGAAGAGTGAAATGATGGAAAATGGAGTTTTATAAGCAGTTTTCTTTTGGAAAACAACAGGGACTTTAGGTCTAATAGTTAAGAAACAGTGAAGATTAAATCAAAGGGTAATTATCATCATAATACTTCAAAAGATGATAAGTTTTCAAAGGAAACTGACTCTTGAAGGCGTGAAGACTAATTTAGCCACCATTGGGTATGACAGAATTTATAGGTGGCTAACAATACCTGTCATAGCTAATAAGGACATTTTCGTAATGCTTCCATCATCTAGTTCTGGAGTGGCTGCATCTGATTCATCATTGTTAGAGTCATTAGTTGCTTCACAGTTATAAATATTCTTTGTCTTGTTTCTTTTCACGCACCTATGCTTAGGGTCCCACTTTTCACCGCAATGTTTGCACTTGCCCTCTCTCATCTATTGTATTTCCACGTTAGATTTTTCTTCTTCACGAAGAAGGGGTGGGACATATTTTGTGCTATCTATATTTTCAGGTTGAGGAAATATTTGTCTCGAATATACTCTATCTGATTTTGACCACGATAACCTTTCAAATTTCTTTTCAGCAGCTTTTTCTTTTTGCCTTGCTAGTTCACCTGATGTAATGTCGTGAAGTTCGAGCTCTTCTTGTATATGGATTTTAAGTCCTGAGATGAAAGACTGGATTAGAAGAGATTCTGACAATCCTGGTACTCGTGTTTCCAAGGTCTCCCATTCTCTAGTGTACTCATCCACATCTCCTTTTTGGCGTAATTTGATGAATGTTGAAAAAAACTTTTCCTCTTTTATACCTTGGAATCTTTTAAAGAATGCATCCTTAAATTTCTTCCAACTGATAGCAAGCGTCGTCTTTTTCCACCACATATACCAATTATATGCTTCTCCTTCAATTTTCATGGAAGTGTACTTAATTTTTTTGTCATCACTATTAATGTCATAAATCTCAAAATATTCTTCGGCTTTATTAAGCCACACAACACTATTTTTTTCATTACCGTCAAACTTGGGTAGCTCAATTTTTTCTCTTCGATGATATGCTAATGGTGGGACGAGAAAGGGGTATTGATTAGCAAATGCATTCCAGAGCTACTTATTTTGAGAATATTCATTACTATCTTCGTGATGATGTGGGGAATCAGTTTTTTCCTGATGCTCTTCTAAGTTCCCTGAATCTGTGGAATTGTTCTGTTGATTTTGTTCCATATTAGGGGATATGGGTCATTGTGTCTGACTTATCTTATCTATCATATCGTTTGTCTTATCGAAGATTTCTGTCATCTTTTTCATTGCTTCGCTAAGATTTTCTGTGGCCTCATTATGATTTAGCCACATTTGTCTTTCTAATCGATTCGTCATATCTTGAACCTTTTTGATATCGTTGGAGTTTCCTGCAACTGTACCTTCGAGACTCACTAATATTTTTCCAAAGTCATTGGAATTATTATTAATTTGTTTCTCAAGATCCAGCAATTTTTTTTGGAAATCGGCCATCGACATTGATGACGTCATTGAACATGTATGCGGTGGTGAATATTTTTTTGCTAGGTTTTTTTTTTATATATAATAATAATAATAATTTTTTATTATTATTATATTATTAATTTTTTAAAACTAATTTTTATATAGTTATATATATATATATATATATAGATATATATATATTTCTATTTAAAAAAATATTCAAATTTTAATTTGAATGTCCACACCTTGTGGTCATGATGGTTGACAAACAATAAAAAAAGCACTTATTTTGTTGTTTGCTGGCTGCGATGGGGACAACAATAACTGACAAGGGATGAGGGAGGAAATGGGTGGGCGGGCGCCGGAGTGTGCAGGTGGAGTGAGCGGAAGGAAGACGGCGGGAGGGCTGAGGGAGGGTGGGTGGAAGGAAGACGACGGGAGGGCTGAGGGAGGGTGGGCAGAAGGAAAACGGTAGGAGGGCCGAGGCTACGGGAGGCGGGGAAGGGTGGGGATGGGGGTAGCAGGGAGGAAGGGCCGGAGGGGGGTGGGTGAGTGGAGAGGAGTGGAGACAGGGACAACAGGGCAGTGGGGAAGGCTATTGATGGCGGAAGGGAAAGGGCTGTGGGGAATGGCCGGGGTGACGGGGGATGGGGATGGAGTGTGGTAGGAGTGTTGGGAGGGCCGAGGGCCCGAGAGGTGAGGGAAGCTGGGTAGAGGGGAGGGGGCGAGCGGTGAGGTCGAGTGGATAGAGCATTGGGTTGGATGGGTGGAGTGATAAGGGGAAGGGGCAGGTTGTAGAGGGGTAGGGATGGGGTGAGCGTGAGGGGAATGCTGGGTGGAGAGTGTAAGGGGGTCAGAAATGGTATTGTAATGTAATGGAGGGGAGTGCTATTGAGGGGGAAGAGGGAAAAAAAAATTGGGGGAGGAAAAATCTATAATTTTTTTTTTTTTTTAAACAAATGTTGCTGCCCACAAGCACTTGGTTTAAAAAAAATCTGAAATTTCCTCTGTAATTCTTTAATCTATTGATGAACACAAAGATCCTAAAGAGAAATTTCTCTGATACCAATGGAGTGTAAAAACGCTGGTAAACTTGAATAAGTATATATTATTATTGATAAAATATGAGATGATTACAAGTGAGGATCACCAAGGCTTTAAATACAGCCTTATGGTGTCCCTTGGCGAAGAGACGTGATCGTTGATCATGCCCTTCCATATTAATAAGCCTAAGATAACTATATTTAACTAATAATTAATAAAATATACATAACATAAAACAAGTATATAGAGGAACTTGTCTTTCTGAGTATTATATGTATCTCCTATATGCTTATATTTTTCTAACACTCATTTGCAGAACATTGCTCCAAGAGGGGGCACTATCTATGATGGGTTTCATGGGCCACTTAAGGCCATGAACTATGTTGATGCAGGTCATTCCTTGGAGGATCTTGGAAAGTTATTATATTATTCATGGTGTGATTCTTTTACACCAACTATGATGCACCTTCTCCATGCGTTCAAGAGGGATGGGGTAGCAAACAAATATTGGGGAAGGCACTTGTCATCTCCTATTCTATGGAAGTTAAGGGTAAAACTACGCTGGTTGCACATGAGGGAACATCTTCCTTCTCCTTTATCATACATGGCAGCTAGCATGTTTCTAATCATGATTCCATCTGTTGGGAATGTTCTTACTCTTGGGAACATGGTTGGAGGAGAAGCACATTGGTGGGATGTGTCCTTGGGGGAAGGAGTTCCCCCTCTTTTTGCACTACATGCTTCAATGGGAGCATGAGATATTATATGGTCACTATGGTAAAGCACTTCCTTCTTTGTAGGGTGAGCCATATGTTTGTGAGGGACATGCCTCTCATATGTATTGGGGAGGATTTTTTCTATGGATTGCCAAGCTGGGAGGTGATCCACTTCATTTGGATGATAGCATGGAGGTGGGAGACTTTCATGCATGATGAGATTCCCCATCACTTCTGCCTTGAGGGGGCCATGAATCAACAATAAGGTTTCCACATAGACTCTCCTTTTCTTCATAATGAGAGCCATTGGGTTTATTCACCAAAGTCCAACTTGCACATTGGAGAGAGACCATTGGGAGATAGAACTATTGTAGAAAATATGAATCAATGGTGGAGACTATTGGATGAAGGGGCCACAAGAGAATAAGGGAAGATTTTGCAGAACTCACCTTATCAGTTTCTTGAGGAAAAACAACATCTTGGAGGGGAGGAATGTAATATTCCCAATTAGCCCAAGCTAATGGGAATATTCTATTTTGTCTTGTTTTTTTTGTATTTCATATTGATGAATAAAATGTAAAGGAGGACATGTAAAACTCCTGAAAATAAAAAAATAAATCAATGCCTATGTGAATAGAGCCATATCTGGGCCATGTAAATAAACTCTTGTAGGTGTGAATGAGTTTAAACCATGAGACCGGGTCAACTTTGACCAAATCAACAGCGCAGTCTAGATGCATTGAACCTCCTTGAGGCACAATGCAGTTCTAGATGGAGGTTATACATGTGAAAGGGGCTAAACTAATGAAGTGGTTTAGGGTTTGACAAGGCTTTCATCTTATAAAAGAAGGAGGAGGGAAAATGGAAAGGGTTGTTGATGTTAATATCTTCTGAAGGTATTGTCTACTTAGACATTCCTTGTTGGGCTTTCCTGTTGAGGATTCCCACCTCCTTCCTTGAGCAACTCTTGGAGGAGTCTTGTTTGTCTAGTCCACTATCTAGCATTTTTCCAAGCCACATCTTGCATCTACAACGCAATCCTGCTTAGTATTGGGTTGTCCATGTGAGCTGCAGCAAGTGGAACACTAGATCTGTTCAGATCTAGCTTGTACTAGTGCCTGTTCTTAGTGAGTGTGTCTTTTAACCTCTTGGAAGAGTGCATTAGTGGGTTGAGCTTTAGATCCACACATTGGAAGCAGGCCAAAGCATTCTCAGGGCCTACAACATAGTCCCTCTTCCATGACTGCGTTATTTGCAAGAGTAGAGTTGCAAGGGTACTTGGCATCATTCTAGAGGAGAGATCTCTGGTGATTGGATCTTTCCTTTCACTATGGTGATCCATGGATTGGCCAACTAATCCATGTTGTTTTAGATATGATCTGCTACATATGTTATGCTTCAGAATTTTCTGAATACTTTTGCAGATTTGTGACTCAGATCTCAGATCTTCTCACTGTTGTTCATGTTTTGCTAATATCCCCAAGGGGGGTGTATAGAGGAGCCTATATTGTACACAGATCTGAAATAGATCTATAATTTTATGTACAGGTCTTCTCTAGATCTGATTTTTAATATACTACATGCTTTAGCAATGAAAATAACACTGTCAAGCTTATTCTTCCATTTCATGTTGTTTAGCAGCTCATTTTGAGGCTTTTGTCTTATACATTCTTTCTATATTTGTTATACATTGTATAAGATGCATTTTAGATCTAATTTTCTGATGTATAGCTGAAATATGAACCTCCATGTTGGTATCACACTTGTATATTGACAAAATACGTTATTTCTGAAGCAGTCGTTTGCATATAGCTGCAACCCCTCTCATTGGGTGTTTTTCAGCTAGACTAGTTTGTGGGAGATCTATTTAACCCACCTAGTTTGATTTGTTTTTGCTCTCCCTTTGGATTTAGATCTTAGATGAGTTTATATAAGGGATCCAGGGGTTGCAAACTCATTTCTATGCATCAATCTCCGAGGAGTGCGTTATTTCAGTAGGCTTGCTGCAGTGTTCCAGATTTGGAATATTACACCATATTTTCTCAAGCCTTCATGGGAAAGCCACTCCATTTGCAATGTGGAAGGATTTGAAAGATATTTTCCAAATTAGCAGCAACCATAGGAAATTTATGCTGAAGGATAAACTCAGAAAGATCAATATGGAAAAGGGAAACAATATTCCTAAGTATCTCACAAAGTCTGTCCAATGTTGGGATGAACTGGGGAGTGTTGGAATCATGGTTTCTGATGATGATTCGGTGAGTTTGGCTCTCATGGGACTTTATAAGAGTTGGCATAGTTATCAAGACTCTGTCAACGGATGGGAAAACCTGTCGGATTGGGAACAACTATGGTCGGATCTAGTGCAGGAGGAGTTTAGGTAGAACACCAGGTATGGCTCTTCATAAAAGCACGATGATGAAGAGGATTGTTCTTTGGATGCCAAATAAAGGAAAGGGAAGGGGAAGAAATTCCACTCAAAATATGAGGCTAAAGGAAAGAAGTTGGATTTGTCAAAGGTGAAGTGTTTTCACTATCACGAACATGGGCATCTCGCCACTAACTGCCCACAGAAAAATAAGAAAAAGAAGGTTGCTGGAGCTACAGCTGGTGAGGCCCTTGCATCAAAATTTTAACTTGATTTATCTTTGATCGCATGCTTGGTTTCAAGCACAATGGGATTGGTGTGGTATCTTGATAGTGGTGCTTCCTTCCACATGACGGGAGATAAGGAGCTTTTCAGTGACTTGGAGGAGAAAGATCTCCAAATGCATATAGAGATGGGCGCGATGGACGATACAGTGCGACTGAAATTGGTACCATTACCTTTGAGAGGGATTCAGGTAAACCATTTTTGTTGAAATATGTTATGCATGTTCCAGGTCTGAAGAAGAACTTGGTTTTAGTCACGATGTTGGAGGACAGAGGTTATGATGTTGTTTTCAGTGACGGAAAAGCTTTCCTGTGACATAAAAAAATGGGTCAAACCAAGAGGATAGGGATTTGAGTCAAGAATCTCTACAAGTTGTAGGTACATGGCTGCGCTACAATGGTGGGAAAAGAAGAAGAAGTGGTGAGCCAGGAAGAGGGCGAATTATGGCATAGGCGATTGGGCCATCTTCACCATGTCTCCCTAAAAATATTGCAGAATATTTCTATTGGAATTCCCAAGGGCATGCTTGCAAAAATAGATTAGTGCAAGGGAGGTACTATGGGTAAGTTTGTGAAGATCACCTTTCATGAAAAGGAGAACTGTGCTTCGATAATCCTGGAGAGAGTTCACACAGACGTGTGTGGACCATTATCGGTTGCTTCAATAGAAAAACATAGGTATTATGTTATCTTTTTTATGACTATTCTCGTAGATGCTATATCTTCTTCATGCAGAAGAAAGATGAAAACATTCTAAAAGTTATATGAGTTTAAAGAATTGGCGGAGAAAGAGTTAGGGAAGCAAGTGAAGGCTCTACGAAGTGATAATGGTGGTGAATATATCTCGAATGAATTCAAAGAATTATGTAGCAAAGAAGAAATTCGAAGAGAACTCATAGCGCGTCATAACCCACAACAAAATGGGGTCACAGAGAGGAAGAACAGAACGATCGTGGGTGCTGGATGAGCTATGCTGCATGATCAGGGCCTACCAATGCACTTGTGGGTGGAAGCATGCAACACTGTGGTTTATGTGCAAAACTGTTTTCCTCATAGAGTACTTGGCATGAGTACACCTAAAGAAGCTTTTACTGGTAAGAAACCAGATGTTTCTCACTTTAAGATTTTTGGCTCATCTGTTTATGTGCATGTGACCAAGAACGCCAGGAAGAAGCTAGAGTCGACCGTTGAAGTTAGGATATTTGTGGGGTACATAGAAACACCCCATAATTATCGTGTGTATTTTCCAAACAATTGAATGACTATGGTGCGACGGGATATAAAATTCAATGAGGAGAAAGCCATGAAGTTGTCACTTGAGAGGGAGCTAGACATGCATGCAGAGGAGGAACTGCTTGTTCCCAAAAATGAGTCTCTAGATGTGGATCAGCCATAGGAGGAGGTTCATGGAGGGAGGATTCCACTCGTGCAGAGCCAAACATCAGAACTAGCAGAAGGCATACCATAAAAGATGAGAGGCTGAAGCTTGATGCGGCACAGAATGTAGGAGTCCCTACTTCATAGTGAAAACAAAGACAGTCTCCTAACTGATTCAGTGGATACATGGCTCTCATGAGAAAATGTATTGTGACTGAGCCATCTTACTTTTAGGAAGTAGTGTAGGAGCCCACATGGGTAGATGCAATGGTGGAGGAGTATGACTCCATTGTTAGAAACAATGCTTGGGAAATTGTTCCAAGGCCAGTTGATAAATTAGTGGTAAGTTCAAGATGGATCTACAAGGTAAAGCAAGCTGCTGATGGGAGTGTTGAGAAGTATAAGGCAAGATTTGTGGCCCGGGGCTTCTCACAGATCGAGGGGATTGATTATGAAGAAACCGTTGCACCTATCACATGGTATTGTTCCATAAGGACGATCTTTTCTCTCTCAGCACAAATGGGTTGGCACATTCATCAGATGGATGTGAAGACTACATTCCTTAATGGGATCATTGAGGAATAAGTTTACATTGAGCAACCTAAAGGATTTTAGATCTTCAGCAGTGAGTCGCATGTCTGTAGACTCAAAAGAGCTTTGTATGGGCTGAAGCAAGCACCCCGTGCTTCGTACACTCTGATCGACAACTATTTCACTGGACTTGGCTTCACCAAGTGTGAGGCAGATGAAAACCTATACTAGATTGTGGTGGAGGGTAAGATCCTAATCATTGTTCTTTATGTTGATGATTTAATAATGACTGGTGATGAGTAGTTGATACACTCATGCAAGGAGGACCTTGCAAAGGAGTTTGAGATGAATGATATGGGCCTCCTTCACTATTTCCTTGGATTGGAAATATGGAAGTGAGAAGGTGAAATTTTTGTGTCTCAAGGAAAGTATGCAAGGGATATACTCAATAAGTTTCACATGGAGGGCGACAAACCCATGGATACTCCTCTTCCAGGAAATTGGAGGAAAGAGGATGCTACATCGGAAGAGGTAGTGGATGCTACTATATATCGATAGTTGGTGGGTTTGCTCATGTATTTAGTTAATACAAGACCGGACATATGCTATGCGGTGAACCAACTTAGTCAAGCAATGGTTAAGCCTACCAAGCTCTTTTGGAAGGTGGGAAAGCATGTCTTGAGATATCTCAGGGTCACATATGAGTATGGCTTATGGTACAGACAAACGGATGAGGTGAAGTTACATGGCTTCACGGATGCAGATTGGGCATGTAGCCCAACAGATAGAAAGAGCACATCAGGAGGGGTTTTCAGTACTGGATCTACAATTGTTTCTTGGTACAATAGGAAACAGAGATCTATGGCACTTAGTTCAACAGAAGCAGAATACATGGTAGCAATTCAAGCTGCATGTGAGGCTATCTGGATGAAGAAGATCCTAGTCGGCTTGTTTGGTTCTCATTTAGATCCTACATTGATTCATTGTGATAATCAGAGTTGCATTAAAATCTTGATTAATCTTGTGTTTCATGATAGATCTAAGCATATAGATATTCGGTATCATCCTATCAGAGATTGTGTGTAGCAGAAGATCATGTTGCTTCAAAACACTCCTACGAAAGATCATGATGCAAATATTCTGACGAAGGCGCTCACCAGTAGAAAATTCGAATACCATAGAGACAGGATTGGGGTGAAGGATAATCCCTTTCTTGTTGAGAGGGAGTTTTGATATTCAACAAGATGATGATACTAGTGAAAATTAAGCACCTACACTATTTTTTGGTGTATGTTTATTTTTAGAATGGTGAGCATATTCTATTTATAGCAGGAGTCTATTTATAGATGGTTGAGAAAATTATATTTATAGATGAGATTCTAATTTTAGATGCATGGGAAAAGTCTATTTATAGATCGCATGTACATTGTTATTAGCCCTTAATGATAACTAGACAATAAATAATAATCTATTCTCTTGAAGCACTTGATTTCAGTTAACTGGTGTGGAAAACCAGTTGAATGAAGGAATTACCAGTTCTAAATTTTGTTGGTGGGACATGCTATTAGACTTCATTATAACTGAGTGATACAAAGTTGTGACAGAGTTGGATGTGTAATTATGTGTGTTGTTATTTAATTTAAGTCAGTTAAGTGAGTTAAACTCAGTTGTGCTAGTTGTAACTAATTGTAACTAAATATACACTAGTGAGAGATCAGTGAATTAATTATTTAATTAATTCACAAGTAGTGGTATCACATCCAACTGAAGAAATACTACTATTAACCACATGCATGTCAGATCTAGTGGAGACCCAGTTGAGAGATAGGTGAAAGGGACAATTTGACTATCAGTTGTGACTATAGTGGGTGCACAAGTGCAACCAAACACACATTGGAGATGCCAATGAGGATTTCGCAGTCAAGTAAATGAAATATCGAATTCATTCGATGGTCTTCATCAGCAGGGATTGTGCAGTGGAGGCAGGTTGGTAGGAGGCAGTAAATTGGTGCATGTTTATGCCAATTTTTGTATGAGAGTGTGAGACGATTGTATATTGTACTGGGAGCTCTTGGAGTATAGTTTTGGATGAGATTGTTTCATGATCCATGATATATACATAATATATTATAGTGGGGTTTTTAGCTTTATTCTTTCTCGGTAAAAACATCTAAGTTATGTATGATTGATTTTTCTTCATGTGTTTGCGATTGGTGATTAAATTTCCGCAAATATTTTAGTAGAAGGATTATGTATTTAATAGTGGAAAATAATTGTTAGATCAGGAAAATCCGGCAATACATAATTGTATTAAAAATTTCTACAAGTACAAGGGGAAAAACCAACATCAAAGACACCATACATGGTGAGCACTATAGAGTTAATAGAGTTGAAGTTGCATTTAAATGAAATGCTTGACCCAGGGATAAATTAGGGCAAGTGTATCGACATGGGGCACATTGGTATTATTTTTAAAGAAGAAAGATGGTACTCTCAGGTTGTAAATCGATTATAGGAAGTTGAACAAGGTGACCATCAAAAATAGATATACAATAGGTGATATTCCTCAGAATATCGTTAGATAAAAAGAAATAGAATCAACCATATAACATGTTGAATAAAATTTCATACTTGGAAGGAACATATGTTTCCATTATCATGAAAAATTATTACAATACTTATACCTTCGCCTCAAAGATTTCTCTCCACAATTTGATAGATTTTCCCCACTATATATAGGAAATGAGCATGAAAAGAAACATAAAAGTGGAAGTAACTCACAAGCTCTCTCACAAATGGCAAGATAGCAGCATAAAATCAAGGTGGCTCTCCAAAAATCCTTGTTCCCCCAAACTAGTCTGACCCTCTCAAATGATCTAGTATAAATAGGCAGAAGAGAGGTCCCAAGAGAATGTATGTATATTCTTAGGATGAGGAGAAGCCATAGAAACTTATAGCTAAAAATTCCAGGCCAGCTCGAATAGGTGACAAATATAATTCATATCGTAGGGACTAAGGTACTCTAGAAGTCATCCCTAGACGCAGGCATAGAAAGGGGCTAAAAGTTCCCTGAATGATCCCATAAGGAAGGTCTGGGACTGTCTATAATGTTTTGGACGCTCCCATAGTCCTTCATACATGCGTCTAGGGGTCAAAATCATAGATGCTCCCATAAAGAGGTGTTGGGAGCGCCTAGGAGGATATAAATGCTCCCATAGCCTGCCATGCATGCGTCTAGGGGCCAAACTAGATAAAAATATGTCCCGTGACTGGAAATGTGTGAAAAGGATTAACTTAATTAGCAAATTATGTATCCCATGGCCTTACTAAAGTAGATAAAAGTTGGTTTTTCTGTTATAATTAAGATGTTAGAGGAGGCTATTGATAATTGTGCAAACATAGAAAGTAAAAGAAGAAATGCCATTTTTATTTCCATTTAAGTGGTCAAATTCCTCAAGTATGTCAATTTTTGTATATTGGGATGTAGTCCCACACCCTAGGGTATAGAGTTTGGGAGAATTTTGACCCACATGGGATTTGTGGGTAAGCGTACCCAAGCAGTGGGTTTTGAACCCAAAGTTGTAAGTGTGAAACCAAGAGGATTTTTCGATGTTTTGATAATTTAGGGCATGTGGGATGCCCTTGAAGGGCTAAGGGGGACCTAAGGAATCAATGAGGTGGCATTGGTTGGATGAAAATAATTTTTTTCTCATGATTTATGGAGTTTTAAAAATTGTTAAAGTTGGCTTGGTGTTATGTAGTGAACCTTGGTGGTTAAGGTAATCCCACCAAGATCTCTATAAAAAGGAAACAAGTGAACCTCATTCAACCACACATTCGAGTGCAATGCACCATAGGAGAATTTTTTTTGATATGGATGCATACCTATAGGAGCACATCCAAGTGAAGGAAGGATGGTTTTTTGCATCTCTTTTTGTGTTTAGATAGGATGATTTTAGGAAAATCCTCAAGGAGTGGTAGAGGGAAGATTATATGCATGTTTTGAAGGAAAATATTCTCTATTTAACATGCTAAAAAGTTTAGGGTTCCTTAGGTAGGGTCAAGCCCTTGTTGCAGCTATTTGGAGAGGGACATAAGCCTTGTTTTGGTGGGTTGATAATTCTAAACCACTATTGGAGTAAGGCCACATATGTTGAGGAACCAACATAAGATTTTATAGGGAGGTTTAGTAAGGATTTTAGGATTTGTATAGTTTTTCTTTAGGGTTGGTATGTGTCTACTATATTATCCCTAAAAGAGGGTCGTATACCTCAAAAGTAAATTCATAGAACAAAAATGATTTCAATGTAGAATGGTGTCTTAAGGACATATGTTGGTTGTCTTTCCAAGTTGATTATTTTCTAGGTGATGTAGGTCTAGTTTGGACAATGATATAGTAGTGTATGTATATGTTGTTGAAGGGTTTTTAGTAGCTTCTTGGAGTGTGCTAGTATAGTGGAAAAGGGAAAGCTTGTCACTATTAAGAGAGAAGGGTGTTTTGGCTCTAGTTCATTGACCTTAAGGGTGTAGGATTCATGATAAAAGGGTTCGTAATTGTGCCCTAGTTTAGTGAGATGCAAGAGGTAAAATTTAGTGATAATAAGGCAACCTCCAAGCCCTATGTCTAGTCATCTTTGGAGCAACATAGAGGCAAGAAGTGGTAAATAGTGAAGACCTTATGTGTTGGTGTCTTTGAGAATCAAAGGAGAAGTTAGTTGCATACTTGTGTTGGTCCAAATATCAGTGGAATTGGAGGGTCAATGACCATTGATAGTAGAAAATTATTCAGCTAGATATGCACGCTTTTTGTGGGAGAAGACGTTGTGCAGTTAGCAGAAGCGTAGGAAAATCACTTGCAAGAAGTGGTCAAGGTACATGGACTAAAATGACTACAGATGTGCATCATCAACAAGTAGGTCAAGCGTAATTTGTTTGGGGTATACTAGTCATCATAGTTTTTAATACCAAGCCTTATTTATTGTCTTGTATCAATGCTGATTGTAAGGTCCTTGATCCCTAAGATTGTTGTATTATAGATTTGTAATGTAACAAGTGTTGGGTTAAAATTTGTCTTGTGTACTAGTTGATTCATTGTTGTGTATTTTCCATTCAGCAAAGTAGAAGTGTCATTTCATTTGAGTGTGTTTGTGATCATGATTTTAGACTCAAACCTGATTCTTTAATGTCGTGGAAAAATCAACATGGTTTCATATCTACTTTTAAGGGTTGGTGAATCAGAATGTGCACAATGTACAACTAAAGAGGGAGTTGGTTCCATTGTTATTGAAGCCCTAATAGCAATGGAAAATTTTTCAATTGGTCTTTGATATGAGGACAAGTTATATGGGTTGTTTAACTATAGGTTTTTTAAGGAAAGCATCAAATTGGTCTTGATGGTGGAAAATATCTATGATTTTACCAAGAAGGAGATCAAGAAACTAACTGAACTTAAGGAGTTGGAAGTGTATGAGGAGTTTGATATGAAGCTAAATTTGATCATCCTGGATAGTGTCAATGATCACTTGATACCTCATATGTCTCGAAAGAACACTGCCCATGACATATGGAAATATCTTCATGATTTTTTCAGGAATAAGAATGAGAATTGATTGTTGGTATTCATTAGAGAACTTTTGAGGTATAAAATGGGCTTCTTAAAAAAAATGTACAACCAAAATAAACTTTATAAGAACCAATCGGACTCAAGATGATGATGTCAACCATGGGGGATGAATCACCATTTTCAGGTTAAAAAGTAAAAAGATTGAAAAATAGCAAAATAATAAAACTACTTTTTCAACTTGTATTTTGAACTTATCTCCCTATGGTTCTACTAAAATTTCGAGTGGGAATAATCATTGGATGAAAAATATAATTCCTCATCCAAGGAGTACCCATGTTGCATACTTTAGATGGACCCTTCTATACTAAAAATGAGAAATACATGAAAAAACATGATTGCAATCATGTTTTTCATGTATTTCTAATTTTTCGTGTAGTAGGGTTCATCAAAATCATGCAACAGGGGCACTATTTAGATGAGGAATCAAATTTTTGATCCAACAAGTGTTCCCCCTTGAAATTTGAGTAAATCCATAGTGTGATAACTTGAAAACACGAGTTGAAAAAGTAGTTTTTTTCTTTTTTCCCTCTAAAATTTGATGATGTAATATAATATTATTTTATTATTTCCACTATTATTTTGTAATATCCTTAGGAGGCCATCTTTAGACCTCAAAATTCCCCTAATGGAGGGATAATTTTAAGAGCACCAAGATGTTGGATGGTGAAGGAGTGGCCCTATATCTAATGAGATTTTCTCAAGTCATAGATGAGATTAATGCCATCGGTGAGACTATTACCGATTTTGAGCTAGTGAGGATTTCTTTGAAATGGTTTACCATGGAATGGAAGCCCTTCATCAAAGGGATTGTCGCTTGAGAGAATTTTCTAGATTGGAACAGGTTGTGGGATGACTTCATTTAGGAGGAACTATGAGACGATGACCTTCATAAGAATAAGAAGACGTATGATGATAACATGGCTCTTGCAAGGAGAATGAAGGGAAAAGAAAATAAGGACTTGAGTAAGTTGAAGAGTAACAACTGTGGCGAATATGGTCAATATTCAATGAAGTGTCCGAAGAAGAAGAAGGGGAAGGAGATAGCAAGTGTCGCTACTTCTTTTGATTTGGATGAACTCTCAAGAAGGTTGGAGGAGGACGCTTTTTTTTTGGTTTCTCATTTCTATAATAGTATCTTCAATGAGACTGCATGGTATATGGAAAGTGGTGCGTCGAAGCATATGACAGGTTTGTGTGACATGTTTGAGGCTCTAATTGAGTGGGACTTAAAGTTTCACATGGTGGTTTGTGAGAAGATTCATAAAGATACAATAGGATCAGGTGTTGTTCCATTTAGGATGGATTTAGGTTAGTTGTTGCGAGTTCAAGGTTAAATGTTTGTCATGGAGCTAAAATAAATTTTGTTTTTGTCTTAGCGATTGAGAAGAAAGGGTTTGACCTGATTTTATAAGATGGGAAAGAAAGACTTAAGCCCAAAGGCTCTAAATTTGTGGGAGTTTTCATTGGAGTTAGCGAGCATGGTATATATCAGCTGACAGGAAAACCTATAGATAATGAGAATCAGGTGAAATTTCTAAAGGCTTAGAGGGATCCAAGTTCCAGCAGGAGTATGCAGGTTCATAGGGATAATCCACAACCCAAAAAAAGTGTGTGGTCAGTGGAGAGTAAGGGGAATTATACATCTGTAAATAAGGAATGATGGGTTGGCTTGAAGTCCTGTCAAGAAAGGAAGAAGACGTAGGAGGCTTCTGGTAGCAAACACATTATCAGGAAGAACATGGTTCATTCAAGGTATGTTGCAGTGGTGAATTCCAGTAGATGGGTTAGTGCCACCAGTAGTGATGATGATGATGAGATACTTTTGAGTGGTAGAAATACCTCCTTTGCTAAGAGGGGGTGTTGATTTGTGTAGCTTGGGAGGTACTACCACAGCCTAGTGTATAGGGTTTGGGATAATTTTACCCACATGGGCTTTATGAGCAAGTGTACCCAAGTAGAGAGTTTTGCACCCAAAGTTGTGGGCATGAAACCAAAAGGAATTTTCAATGGTTTTACCATTGAGGGAATTTGGGGCACCCTTGAAGGGTTAAGGGGCATCTAAGGCATCAATGAGGTTCCATTGGTTGGAGGAAAATTTTATTTTATTTTATTTATTTTTTTTCTGTTGATTTTCGGAGTTTTAAAAATTGTTAAGGTTGGTTTGGTGTCATGTAGTGACCCTTGGCGGATAAGCGAATCCAACCAAGATATTGTAAAAAGGAGACAAGTGAACCTCATTCAACCACACATCCAAGTGTAACAAATCATAGGAGAAATACTTATTATCTATTCATAAACCTATAGGATCACATCCAAGGGAATGAAGGATGGTTTTTCACATTTCTTTCTGTGTTTGGATAGGACGAGTTTAGGAAAATGTTGGTCAAGTGGTAGAGGGAATATTTTGTGCATGTTTTGAGGGAAAATATTCTATGTTTAACATGCTGAAAATTTCATGGTTCCTGAGGTAAGGCTAAGGCCTTGTTGTGGTTGTTTGGAAAGGTACATAAGCCTTGCTTTGGTAGGTTGAAAAGTTTGAACCACTATTGGAGCAAGGCCCCATATGTTGGAGAATAGCATAGGATTTTAGAGGGAGGTCTGCCAAGGATTTAAGGAGTTGTATAGTCTATGTTAAGGGTTGGTTTGTGTGTGCTACAATATCTCTAAAATAGGTTCATATACCTCATAAATAAGCGCACATATCAACAATTATTTCAAGGCAGAGTGACGTCTTGAGGAGTTATGTTGGTTTTCGTTCCAAGTTGATTATTTTCTAGGTGATGTAGGTCTATTTTGGACATTGGTATAACAAATTATGTACAAGTTATTGGAGTTTTGTTAGTAAATACTTTTATTTCCCTAGTATAGTGGAAAATTGTGAACTCCCCCCACCTTAACCTCAGGGAAAAGTGTTCACTTGCTAATCCAATATCCCTTGTAAACAGATAGAGAGATGGGATTTTTTTTTTGTTAGAACTAGAAGTAAGAATTGGTATTTTGTTTGTCTCGTCAAGACAAATCTGATGATATATAAATTTACTTCAATTTGATCTATGGATTAAGAGTTACAACTCTTCAATATTGTCACTACCTTGTCAACTTTCTGCCATGTCATACCCACGTGAAAATCCATTCATACCCTTACTTCCACCTACATTGGGTGTAGAGGTTATCGACTTGTTCATGAGTTTGGGTCCTAAAACCCTGTTGGACAATTTGCATTGACTAACTATTGGTAGCAGTGTTGGCATTGATGTCAACCAGACTAGCATGGATGTTTAATTGCAACAGAAATTGGCATTAATTTCAACAAGAGTCGATGGTCATATATGATAGTTGCAGGCTTATGGTAGAGACTCACCATAGTAGCAGGCTTATTGAAAATCCATCAAATATGATTGTATTGGAATTTGATGTCAACCAAAGTTAAATGGTGATTGATGATAGCTATAGGCTTCTGGTAGGGAATCACCATAGTAGCAGGCTTATTGAAAAGCCATAAAAAGATGTGTGTATAGCCATTTGATCTCAACCAGAGGAAAATGGTGATCAATGATAGTTGCAGGTCATAGGTAGAGAGTCACCAGAGTAGCAGGCTTATTGAAAATCCATAAAATATGTCTTTAAGTGTCTAGGAGGGATCCAGTGAAAGTTTTCGGTTACTGGTAAAGAATCACCAGAGTAGCAGGCCTATTGAAAATCCATAAAATGATGACTATGGTGGTTAGGTGCTCAAATTTCCAAGAAAAAGAAGGTGAGTCAGGAAGTAAAGTGGTAACTGGGTAGTCACCTTAGAGGGAAAAAATGTGCTTCAAGCCTAAATCATACCCTATCCATTGTAAAATGCTCTAGAAAATATTTCCAATGATATGTGGAAGTCCAAAAATGGGCTCCAAGATCAAAAGATATGGTATGTTTAAGTCCATGGATTTTAAGCCTTGAGAGGAATCAAACATTGGAGTAAGAGGCATATTGGGACCTTGGAGCAGGTCATATCGGAATATCATGGGTTTGAGCACATCGGGACCTGATATCAGAGCATTGGAGCAGGATATATAAGGGTTTGGTGGATATCGGAGCATCAGAAGCTGAAGTCCATTGGAATATCATAGGTGTGTGATATCGGGACATTGGAGCATGTAATGTCGAGACATCGGAGCAGGTCATAATAGGATATCTAAAGATAGAGGTAGTCAAAATATCGAAACCATGTAAGTCCTTACAACTTCTTGAAAGTACTGAGATTTGTGAAGGTGTAGAAATACAAATGTTTTCGTTGAAAAACTAAGTTATGTCGGGACCCCTTCTCTCTCCTCTAGCAGGACACATGGCAACATGAGATTGGTTCCAAGAAGCTGTAGTGGCATTCGACTTCAGCATGATGTGGCGGTACGACAGGACACGTGGTACCCTATTTTGGCATTTTCGATGGCTCAATGGGGAAACTCAGAGTGACACATGTCACCACTCAGAAGGTGCCACATGGAGAAGTGACGAGGGCATGAAGTCATCTCAGAGGTTAGCATATCGAAGGTCAGTATATCAGAGGTTTAGGACCTTGTAACTCCTCTATAGAGGGCATTTTAAAAGGTTACGATAAAGGGGGCTTCGATACTAATTGGCACATGGTTGGGTGGAGACCAAAAAGAACTAAGGGAGAGAGTTATAACATAGGGAGATAGGCCCTCGGAAGGAACTAGAAGGCTAGTCACCAAAGTTCTATACTGGAAGTCACAGTCTTGGTCCCATGGTGGAAGACTAGAGAGACAAAGTAAAAGAAGGGGGCTAAGAGTATCGAAATTGAGTGAGATCGTAATATTCCTCTTGCATGAGTTATGATATGTTGTGGCTCCAATATAATACTACAAAGGCATATGGGAGATGGATGAGGGAGGGAGAAAGGACCATGATTTCACAGAGGAATTGGTCTCAGGAGTAATAGCGACTTTCAAATACCGTTGGGAAAAGGCAGTAAAGACCACAATTGTGCAATGTAGTTGGAATTAGGAGTAAATTCATCTTTGTGATCCAAATCATGCCTTAGTGAATTACATGGAGATCAAATAATCCTTCCTGAAGTACATAAAAGCTATGTGAAATTATGAACAAGCATGGAGAGCCTAAGTGGGAAGAATATTTGTTTACGGAAAAGATTGTGTATGGTTGAAGTGTGCAAGTGGACTGAGAATTAATTCTCAGTATGATGAAAAATTCAGGTGCCCATTCTCATGTTTAATGCAATGGAAGAGACCAAGTCAAACGCAATAGCAGAATGGGAGAACTATGTTGAGGTACACTCAGGAAGTGTGGAAATAGTCAATGGTGGAAGCATCAAGCAAAGTGTAGATGAGGAGAAAAATCCAGGAGCTCAAATGAGAAAAAGGGGGAAATGCCGTGAAGTTGAGGGAGTTGTGGAGAGATATTTTTGTGTGTTCACATTGCTGAGTGAGGCAAGGTGAGCCTATTATATAGAGAAAGTCTGAGAGTGCCTATGCAGAGGTAAGAGACCTTGAGAGAATTTGCGCTACTATGCAAGAAAGGATGAAGGTCCTTGTACAGAGAAATAAGGTCGAGATATGAGTATGTTTTGTTGAGAGAAAAAGGTCGAGAGTTGAGTGCATGATGATGAAGAGAAGAGAATAGAGAGCTTTGTGGACTCTAAGGAGTGACTATCGTTCAACAGATAAGCGTGTTGTTGCAAAGTGAGCAGAGTGATCAAAGAACAGAGATGAGATCAGGCAGAGTGGGTTCCATAGACAGTGAACATCCAGTTCCTATTTGAGTGTGGCTTGGAACCTACATACAATAAGTTAGTGATTCTATCTCTAATAGGTGCTTGAGAAGGCTTGGGGGTTGGTGCCTCCTGCAAGTTGGTGCTTGCATAAATCCAAGGAGCTGCAAGTTGGTGCTTCACATGGTGCTTCTAGTAAGATGGACAGGTGTCTACAAAAGGAGGGAGTTGGTGCTTCAAGCTAGTGGGTGCTAGCAAACAATAAAAGGGATTCGGTGCTTCATGTGAGTGGTGGCTCACAAAATAAATTAATGTAATAGAGTAGGTGCTTTTATTTTACATCAATAAAAACAACAAGCTTTGATGTTTTTTCTCGAAAAGGTTTCCACATAAAACCTTGTGTCTCATGTATGATGCTCATGGTGTGTGATTGCATGTTGATTTTATATTGTTGTCACATGATATGTTATTTTTTGTCATATGGACGGCTTCCAAGTTTGAATGAAAATGAAAGTGGAATAAAAAGTTAAAAATTAGCTTTAATACTGATGCATCCCCCTCTCAGTATTAAAAATGTTTCTAACAATTGGTATCAGAGCCAAGTTCCTTCGAGAATAGCTTGGTTGCTTGTAATATCCCAAAATGGAATAATGCATTGATACACAAACACAATATTTGTAACACAAAAAATGTACTTGTAAGTTTATGATCAACACAGATATAGATAGAATAGCTGAGCCATTTTATTATATAGGATAATATTCAGTTACACAATGTACAAAATATGGGTGGATCTAGCCAAATAGATGGCCTAGAATCACCCTACAAACATGATACAACTAGCACTGCATAATTGGAGAGTTGCTAGAAGAAAATAATACGTTGTCCCTTCAACAGAATATGAAAATATGACTGCAGGATGAAAATGAAAATGAAGATCTATGGAAACCTGGAGATTTGATGATGCCAAGATTCAAGATCTGTGCTCTATGATGGATAACCAAGATAACCCAGAAAGGATTTTCCAGATCTACAAATTTGGAAAATCACCCTCCTAGATTTTGATCCTTTGACTGCTAGGTTATGTAGATCTGAAGCTAGATCTGAAAAATACATGGTTGAAATATGCTATAAGATTAGATCTAATCTTGAAGGGTTGATCTCTTCCCTAGGTCCACAAGCTGGAAGCTCAAGATCTAGCTCCTTAATCCTCCAAAGAAGATTGCAGCTGTTGCTACACAACTGCTCATGAAAACTGCACTGTAAAGGAGGCTCTCTAGATTGCTGCTAAGATATGAAATATAGCTCAGAAATTATGGAAATAATGTATAAAATGTGAATGAATGGTCCTCCACTCGATTACTAGCTGAAATTCTAACAACTTACCTTCTCCCTTGGATCTACAAGACTGGATTGCATAATTGCTGAAGTGATTACTGCTGCTGGGAGATGAATAATAGATGGCCTAATGCCTGATATAGATCTGAAGCACTGAAAGGTTGATTTTTAAGCTCAATGTGATAGGATGAATCCTTCACTAGTTCCTCAACTGAAATATTGAAGGACAACCTCCTCCTCTCAAACTGATCTTCAGAAATGTGCAATTTCTGAATATGAATGTTTTTCAGAAAGTAGCAATAATATGGAACCAATGCTTGATGATGAATGAAGTACAATCCTCTCCCAAGAGATAACTCAAGGAAATAGGTGGGATTCTCGACCAGGAACACTCAGTGCTAAACAACACTTGAAATCTTAGCTAAACAACCAAAGAAAGCATGGAATGTCACATGAAAATTCCAAATCTAAACAAATCATACATTAACAATAATCTTCAACATGCCTTCAATTGTACCTTCATCTTCTTTATATAGATTATGAGCCTTCTCATGCCTTAGCCCTCCTCATAACTGTGATGTATATGTGGACATAGGTCTCCATGTTGATTGTGCTATCATTTCATGATCTCCATCATATGTGAATGCAATGATCACCCTCTCCATCATGTGTGCATTAATGCACCACTTCCTCCATCATCTCATCATAAATTCTCTATGATATTATGTTTGGTACCTTCAAATATCTTAGTTGACTGTATCAATCTCCATGCTCTATCTCATTAATGAGACATGACCTCCACTCCTTTCACATTAAGTAGTTGCTCTACTACTCCATTATGTAGATATAGATTTGAAATATCCACATACACACATCAAAAGTGGATTTTGTTCATATTTGAGGTTTATGGGTCCCTCCACCCTTTTATTTACTTAATTAATTAAGTTTATTAAGAACTCTAATATTCCAAATATCATGTGAAAATTTGGGAATATTATAGTCCTCCCCTGCAAAATGTTGCTTGTACTCAAGCAATTGCAAAAGTGGATGCTACAGAAAACATCGTCCCTCCAAATGGCATCCTCATGTGGAAGGCCTTCCCATATATCACAATGGGTCATGCATGTCCAGCTCCAATGTTGCCTCTCTAGAATATTAAGAATGACCTCCAACTGAAAAGTTAGATACCCTTCCTCATCAATGAATCTCCAAGTGGAAACCATATGATGACCAAAGTTCTCCTCTACACATGAGATACATAAGACGAAGTGGTTCACTCCCAAAGTGGAAAGTCCCAACTCATGAACTATCTCTCCAACCCATGATACATAGAATAGATTACATATATCAATGCCCTCGTCATTAGCCATGTTTGCCATATAGGAATCAAAAATCACATCATCATAGTGAAAAACAAGAAGTAGAGACACATGGGAAAACATGAACAATGTCAAACCATATTCTCCTAATAACAACCAATGTAGCAAAGCCTTCTGCTGACATGCTAGATCATCATGAAAACTAGTAAGAGAGCCATACTCTCTTAAAAGAAGCCACTACAACATCAATGAGAGTATGAGAGCCATACTCTCTCAAAAGAGGCCAACGCAACAATGCCTCTTGTTTCCATACCACATCATCATTGTACCAAATGTAGTGGCCATATTCTCTCAAGAGAAGCCACCTTAACAAGGCATATTTTTGCCTCATCACATCATCATTATACCATGTACAATGACCATAATCCCCCAATAGAAGCCAATGCTGTAAGGCCTCCTATTTCCATCTTCCACCAATTTCATGCAATGTATGGGAAGAATTCAGCCCATACTCTCCCAATAGTAACCATAGCAACAAGGATTATTGTTGCCTCCTTGCCTTATCATGATGCAAGTCATGGAGCAACAATATAGTAATGGACATGTGAGATGTCTCATCAACATAATACAAACAAGCTCCCTTATGCCACATCATGTGAGAGTTATGCTTTCTCCCAAATCCAAGTACATACATGAACATGAGATACATCCCAAACAAAAATACATGTAAAGACATGAGACATATCCCAAACAAGAGTAAATACATGGACATAAGACATATCATGATATGTCCAAACTCTCTCATCAACAACCAAAGTAACCATGCCTATTTCTTATGCATTCTTCCAGTGATGTATAAGGCATGAATCAACAAAATATGACTCCTTGAGTGGTAGCCAATACTCAACCAAGATCAACTAGTGCAGCCATGCTTCTTTTTGCCTTGTATCATAGATCTGCAAGTGATTTGGCAACCCCTTGCTCCATACTATCAACCATTCATCCCAATGTGGATGATGGATCTCATTCTGAAAATACTTGGTATGCTCCCATTGTAGGATACCAACCTTCTCAAACTGATGAAGAACTTTTCACTCCATGATATGTTGAAGTGCACCTCCAATGAGATCTCTCCATGAGACCTTCTTCTCATCAATGGCCCTCCAAAACCAATAAGGTTCTGGATCTGTTGTAGGTAGAATTTTCTCTTTGAGCTGTGAGATACTCATTTAGAAAGTGTCATCTATAAAGGAGAAAACATTTCTCATCTCACGATGTCTACCATCTATCATATTTTCCTCCATTGCTTCATGAATGAAGCTTCGATATGATTGCTCCCATGAGGAATACATCCTCTTCTCATTGCTACTCATTAACAACATTGTAGATCTGCAAGGTGATACATGTGTTGGCAATATGATGCAAAGTGTTGTCCTTGATGGCAACCTACTTGATGAAGTTGTCCTTGATGGAAAATGACTTGATGAGTTTATTAATGATGTAAATATGATGTATCTACAAGCAGCTCAGAATTAGCAGAGAAAGAAATTTTAGTAAGTGCCATAGAGATGATAAATATGATATGTCACAAAGCATACGTGGGTTTGTAAAGGAGAAGTAGCGTATGTACGTGGAAATGTACGTGACAAGTAGCGTATGCCTATTTGCGCTCTAAATTTATAAAGCCAGGGGACATAACCATGGTATTGGCCCATAGTATTGAGTGCTGGATTATCTATTTGATTCCGTCCAGGAATACCATCGGAGGTTGAGTGGTTTTGACTCATGGTATTGATAAAGGCTAAACCTATATAAGGAGAAGAGAATAATAGTGCAAGGTGTGCACATGTCTGGGTTTTAATGAATACTTCACTCTGAAGTATATCTGCATGGTTGAACTGTCTTCTTAATTGATAGATCTGAATCTATGATGCACCTATGGATATGATGAAGGTTCAAGATCTCTAGATGTAGAAATGATGAATCTCTAGGATGATCTAAAAGGAAATGATGAAAACCTGGCACAAGTCTGATGAATAAATTGAAGAAATATGGGTAAGTTTATAGACATGGATTATTCTGCAAAGTTTATCTTTTATAGATCTATATGCTAGTTTGTCTTAGTAAAAGCGCGTATATACATGGGTCTGATTAAAGAAAAGTGCGTATGGCAGTCAGGGTTTCTGAACAATTAAATGCACTGAAGTATAAGGAGGTTTGTCTCTGTGAAAGCGCATATATACATAGGTTCAGTGAAGTAAAAGTGCGTATGGAATCTAGGGTTTTGCTAAAGTGTGTGGAATGAAATTTCTGATCTATTATGCTGTTTTACTACTGTCTGTCAAGGAGGTATTCATATAGATCTGGGTTGTTTGAATGTTGATTGTGCTGATAATTATGATTAAATATCATGTTGTTGGTTGATGATTCAATGAAGGAAGAATGATTGTCTAAACAGTTCTGCATGGTTGATAGATTGTCTGAACAAAAATCTGATTTCAGATCTGAATCTGAGTTTGATCACATTCTAAAAAATCAGTGTTCTCAGAAGTATACGTAGGTTGATATGAAGAGAAGCACGTATACACGCATCTTCAGTAAATAGAAGTAGTGTATGCATTCCATGTTATGCACAGAGGCATACGCAGGTTGGTAAGCAGGGAAGTGCGTATACACGCGGTTTTAGTAAAGAGAAGTAGCATATGATATTTGATTCAATAAATGTTCAAGGTTGAGTTTACATATGCATATCTATTCTGAAGTCTGGGTTATTTCTGATATTCTAGTTACAGTGGTCTCACTGTTCTGTTTCAAGTATTGGGAAAAGTATATTTGTTGATGATTAGTGAAGGGTTGTGTTGAAGCTGTTTGATCCAGTATGAAAATTGATGAAACATGGTTTGCAGTAGTGTTGAGGGTCGAAGCCTTCAGTGAGGGGGTAGTAGCTCCCTTCCAGTGGTAGCTGGTAAACGAGAGCAGGGGGTAGTAGCTCCCTTCCAAGAGAGGCTGGTAAACGAGAGCAGGGGGTTGTAGCTCCCTTCCAGGAGAGGCTGGTAAACGAGAGAAGGTTGTAGCCTTCTGCAGGTGGGTGCCTACATGTTGGTATGAGTCTGCGCCAGTACAATGTTGTAAGAATTTTTATTTATAATAAATATTGAAGACTGAGATGACGACAACGGTGGTTTTCTCCCGAATTGGGTTTCCACCTTAAATCCTGGTGTTCATGTGTGATGCTTATGTGTGATGATTTATTCTATTCTTACTGCACATGTTTACTGCTTACTAAACATCTAATTAATGAATGATGCAATGATATAAGTAAAAAATTATCGGCATAATGAGATCTCTGGTAATACACAAGTTTTGTTAAGGATATCTGCGTGTATACGCGAGTTGGGTTCAGTAAAGTAGCGTATGGATTTTTGAGAAAGAAAAACTAAAAAGTTATTAGTCAGATCTAAATATCGATTCACCCCCCCTCTCAGTATTTCTCCCAACAATTGGTATCAGAGCAGGTCCTTCTGAAAAGGCTTAGCCGCTAGAAGGAATATCAAGCAAGATGAGCAATCAAGATGGAACAACATCTATCAGGCCTCCGCTCTTTAACGGAAACAATTTAATCTTCTAGAAAACAAGGATGAGATCCTATCTTCAGTCTCTGGGAGCATATGTATGGGCCATTGTTGAAGGAGGATATCAATATCCAGCCGCAGTACCAACAGATCCGACAGAAAAGAAGAATTATGAAACAAACACAAAGGCGATCAATGCTCTAACAGGAAGTCTAACTGAATCAGAATTTGTCAAAGTCATGCAGCTGAATACAACAAAGGAAATATGGGACAAAATCATTCTAATTTATGAAGGTGATGCAAAGGTAAAAAGTGCAAAACTCCAAACTCTCAGAATTGAATATGAAAATTTAAAGATGCATAGTGATGAGAGTATTGCCAGTTTCTTTTTACGTCTTGATGATGTTGTAAATCGTATGAGAAATCTAGG
The DNA here is from genome assembly GCA_034641835.2 of Pinus albicaulis. NCBI lineage: Eukaryota > Viridiplantae > Streptophyta > Pinopsida > Pinales > Pinaceae > Pinus > Pinus albicaulis. The sequence continues at coordinate 1,391,217,168 of CM076570.1, forward strand.
AGAAACAATAACCGAATCTAATTTGGTTGAGAAAATTTTAAGATCACTGACGGAAAAATTTGAGTCAAAAGTTTCTGCTCTTGAAGAAAAACAGGATCTTCAAAATCTTACTGTGGTGCAACTTCATGGCATACTAACTACATATGAAATGAGAAGAGGAGGACCATCTGAAGTCAAAGAAGTCGTCTTTAGAGCTTCTACAAAAGGGAAATAAGTACAAGAAGCAAAAGAATCAGGATATATCTCAGAAGAAGATGAGGTAAAATTTTTAAAGAAACTTCAACTGGCACAGGATGGTTCAGAGGTAAGCTTCCTTTCAAATTTTTTGATTGTGGAAGAGTTGGTCATTATGCTGCTAAGTGTCCTCATAAAGAAACACTTGCAAAAGGGAAGGAAGTAGCAAGAAGAAATAAGAACCGGTCTAGCACTAGAAAAATTTACTATACTCATGAAGACAGTGATGGGTTATCTGATAGTGAGGAAGAATGTGAACAAGATCTTAGACTTCTCATGGCATTTGAAAACGATTCTAGAGAAGAAAAAGATACTTTTATGGATGCTCTAGAGGACAGTGATTTTCTTGATGAAAACAATCAACTCAAAATATGATTAGAAGAAAGAAACATAATCATAGAGACTCTGAAAAATCAGATTGAAGAAGAGAAGAAACACAATGAGAAATTAGAGTGTGAAGTGGTAAGTCTAAGAAAAGAACTTGAGAAAGTAAAGACTCTGAATCTTAGATTTTCTAAAGAATCTAAAACCTTAGATGAGATTATCAAGGTACAACGTTCTCCTCTTATAAAGACAGGTCTTGGATATATCGGAGAATCTTCTCAGGCTTCAGTACCAAATTATCTAAAAGTAGCTACAGCTGGTTTACAACATTCTGCCACTCAGCAAGGGAATAAAGAATCTTTACAGGTAAAGCATGATCATCTCAATTCAAAGAACACTAACAGGAATATCTTTCAAAGAAACACCAATCAACAGGTAAAATCAAGTAGAATATTTCATGATCGCAGAAATTTCTTCTTCAATGGACAATGTTTCTCATGTCACAATTTTGGTCATAAAGCTGTTCATTGTGTTTCATATAAAACCATCATGACAAGAGAAGCAAGAAAGAAAAGGATTGATATTGAAACAAAGAAGAATACCTATAAAAAATTTTATCCTCTTCTAAATGAAGTTGAATGTGCTTATTGCAATAAATTTGGCCATGAAGAATCTGAATGCAGGAGCAAAGTTCAGCCAAAAGAGCATTTTGCTTCAAGCTCCAAAGTATGGAAAAACAAGGAATTACAGGTTGAAAATTGTGGCATAACGTTATTTGCAGAAGGTGAATAAAATCAATGGTACATTGATAGTGGATGCTCAAGACACATGACAGGTGACAAAAACAAACTTCTTTCATATAGTGCTCTAGAAAAAGAAAAGAAGGTTACATTTGGAAATGATACTCCTGCGGTAATTAAGGGAAAAGGGTCTGTGTTTCTAAAATAAAAGGTGAAAGCTAATGATGTCATGTATGTGGATGGATTAAAGCATAACCTATTAAGTGTAAGTCAAATGTGTGATCAAGGAACTAAAGTTGTCTTTAGTTCAAAAGAATGTGTGGTACGTGATCTTGATACAGGTAAAAAAATTATAAAAGGAAAAAGAACTCCAAGCAACCTGTATGTATTGAAGAACTGCAAAGAACAATGTTACTTGAGTAAATCTTCAGAAAACTGGCTATGGCATAGAAGGTTGGGGCATCTGAGCTTCTCTCAGATCAACAAATCAAGCAGACTTAAAGCTGTTCATGATCTTCCCAATATTACTCTACCTGAAAACATCATATGCAAATCTTGCCAATTCGGTAAGAAAACCAGAGTACAATTTAATGCCAAGGAAGGATCATCAAGTAAGCCTCTTGAACTCATTCATACTGACATATGTGGACTTGTGAGGAAAAAGTCAGCACGTGGTGAAAAATGCTATATCTTATTTATTGATGATTTCTCTAGAATGTGTTGGATTGGGTTGCTTAAACACAAAGATGAAACATTTGAGAAATTTCAGATCTTCAAAGCTCTGGTTGAAAATGAATTAGATCTAAAAATCAAGTGTCTTAGATCTGATCGAGGAGGAGAATATACTTCAAATGAATTCCTTGAATTTTGTGAACAACATGGCATAAAAAGACAGTTTACTGTAGTCGGCACTCCACAAAAAAATGGCGTAGCAGAAAGAATGAATAGAATAGTTCAACAAATGGCTAGAGCTATGCTTGATGATTCCAGAACACCTGACACATTTTGGGGAGAAGCAGCACATGTAGCGGTAAATATTCTTAACAAGGCACATGTACGAGTAAATAGTGATAGAACTCCATATGAACTCTGGTATGGTAATCCTCCTACTGTGAAGCATTTTAGAGTTTTTGGAAGCAGATGCTTTATCTAAAATAATGATGAAAAACTTGGCAAGTTTTAACCCAGAGCAGATGAAGGAATACTTCTTGGTTACTCCTCTAGGAGTAGAGCATATAAATGTTACAATAAAAGACTTCGAAAGATTGTTGAATGTATTGATGTTGTTATTGATGAGTCTCTTGCACCCCCAAAAGAAGAAAAACAAACAACAAATGAAGACGATGGTGACATATGTCCTTCTACATCAAATAGCAATGATATAGACAGTGAACCCAATGAAGAACCTGAAGATGATTTATCTGAAAAAGCTCCCTCCAGATATGTTCAAAAGAATCATCCAGAATCTCAAATTTTGGGAGATAAGGGATCAGGTGTACAAACAAGAAGGACTCTTGTGGGATCTTCTAGCTATCTGGCATTTCTATCCACTATTGAACCACACAATGTCAATCAAGATAGCAAATATGAATGTTGGATTCAAGCCATGAATGAAGAGCTTGATCAAATTGAAAAGAATCACACTTGGGAATTAGTACCAAGACCTCATGACAAAAATGTCATTGGAACTAAATGGATATTCAAAAACAAGTTAAATGAGAATGGGGAGGTTATAAGAAATAAATCTAGACTTGTCTGCAAGGGGTATGCTCAACAAGAAGGTATAGACTTTGAAGAAAATTTTTCTCCTGTAGCTAGACTTGAAGCCATAAGAATGTTTCTTGCTTTTTCAAGCTTCCAACAAATCAAAGTTTATCAAATGGATGTTAAATCTGCTTTTCTCAATGGTGATCTAGAAGAAGAAGTTTATATAGAACAACCGGAAGGATTCATTTTGGGAAATGATGAAAAACTTGTTTGTAGACTTAAAAAGGCTCTATATGGTCTCAAACAAGCTCCAAGGGCATGGTATTATTGTCTTGACAAATATCTTCATCAACAAGGATTTTCAAAGGGGTCTGCTGATAGCAATTTATACACAAAAACTTAAAATGATAAACTATTGATTGTGGTTGTATATGTTGATGATATCATTTTTGGAAGCAATGAAGAATCTATGAGTCAGAAATTTGCTTCTGCTATGCAGCAAGAATTTGAAATGTCTTTACTTGGGGAACTAACATTCTTTCTTGGCTTGCAAGTGCATCAAACTACAGATGGCATATTCTTATCACAAGCAAAATACCTTAAGAAAATTCTGAAGAAGTATGTCATGGAAGAGTGCAAACCTGTAAGTACACCAATTATAACCAGATGTGATCTCAGTTCTCATGATGATTCTCCCACGGTGAATCAACCAGAATACAGATCTATGATAGGAAGTCTACTTTATCTCACTGGGACTAGACCAGACATTATGCATGCAGTTGGGATTGTTGGACGATTCCAAGCTAATCCAAAAGAGTCTCACCTTTAGGCTGTCAAAAGAATATTCAAATATCTACAAGGAAATCAAGACTTTGGACTATGGTATCCAAAGAATGCTGATCTCACTCTTCATGCTTACACTGATGCAGATTGGGCTGGAAATGTTGATGATCGGAAAAGCACTAGTGGTGGTGCATTCTATATGGGGCCCCGGTTAGTATCTTGGTTCAACAAGAAGCAAAACTCTATTGCCTTATCTACAACAGAAGCAGAATATGTGGCTGCCGCATCATGTTGCACTCAACTTCTTTGGATGATGCAAACCTTACAAGACTTTCAAATCAAATGTTGTTCACCTCCTATCTCCATTATGTGTGATAATAAAAGTGCCATCAGTATCTCAAAGAATCCTGTTATGCATTCCAAGACCAAGCACATTCCCATCAAGTATCACTTCTTACGTGAACAAGTGCTTGAACAAAAGGTGAAGTTGGAGTATGTTCCCTCCAAAGAACAAGTTGCTGATATATTTACCAAACCTCTACCCAAGGAAGCATTAGAATATCTTAGACAGAAGCTGGGAGTAGTCTCTGCCATGCACAAGATCAGATCTACTTAAATGCAGAAGATTAAATTGGATACGCGGATTTCCTGAAAGATAGTCGCGTATATACGTGAGTTTATACAAAGAAAACCGTGTATGGGTGGTTGCTGACAAATTTTTTTAGGGTCAGCATTCTTCACCACAGCTATGGTGCTTTTGGGTATCTCTGGTGATGTTTCAACTCTCATATTTCTGTTTCATTCTCTGATATTTGATGAATATGCCTTGATGATTTGCTGTTGAAAGTGTTCAGGATGCACAAGCTAAGGGGGAGATGAAGGAGTGAAATGGCTCAAGAACAGGTGTACAGGTTCAGGGGGAGCATTAGCCTTGCTGAGAATAATGCATTGTTGGCATTATAATGGTTCTGAAATATGATCTCTCTCTTGAGGTCTTTTTGGTATTTGTTACAAAAGGTCATTGTTGTAATTTGATGAAAAGGCCATGATGAGACCTATGATGTAAAATTGTATTTTTCAGTCATGAAAGGACTTGATCAAATTTGTAAACCCACTTGGTTGGGTAGTTGAGTCAAAATGTGTAAACCCACTTGGTTGGGTACTTGAGTCACATATGTAAATCCACTTGGTTGGATCATTGATGTAAGTATGAGTCCTTGGTGATAGGAAAGGTCATAGAGTCATGTACTTCATTGAAAAAATATGTTTGAAGATTTAGCATGAACTCAGGGGGAGCATGGTAACTTCAGTGCACATCAGATCTACAGAGCTCGTCTTTCTACATGAGAAGAAAAACCTTTTTTTGGTTTTGATCCGCCTTTTTCCCTTGATGTCAAAGGGGGAGAGTATCATGGTGTTTTGTATCTATATGTTGTGATGATCAAACACCATCATGGTTGCCATCAAGTCCAAAGGGGGAGATTGTTGGCAATATGATGCAATGTGTTGTCCTTGATGGCAACCTACTTGATGAAGTTGTCCTTGGTGGAAACTGACTTGATGAGTTTATTAATGATGTAAATCTGATGTATCTACAAGCAGCTCATAAGTAGCAGAGAAAGAAATTTCAGTAAGTGCCAGAGAGATGATAAATATGATATGTCACAAAGCATACACGGGTTTGTAAAGGAGAAGTAGCGTATGTACGCGGAAATGTACGTGACAAGTAGCGTATTCCTATTTATGCTCTAAATTTATAAATCCAAGGGACATAACTATGGTATTGGCCCATAGTATTGAGCGCTGGATTATCTATTTGATCCCGTCCAGGAATACCATCGGAGGTTGAGTGGTTTTGACCATGGTATTGATAAAGGTTAAACCTATATAAGGAGAAGAGAATAATAGCGCAAGGTGTGCACATGTCTGGGTTTTAATGAATACTTCACTCTGAAGTATATCTACATGGTTGAAATTTGTTCTTAATTGATAGATCTGAATCTATGATGCACCTATGGATATGATGAAGGTTCAAGATCTCTAGATCTAGAAATGATGAATCTCTAGGATGATCTGAAAAGAAATGATGAAAACCTGGTGCAAGTCTGATGAAGAAATTGAAGAAATCTGGGTAATTTTATAGATCTGGACTATTCTGCAAAGTTTATCATTTATAGATCTATACGCTAGTTTGTCTTAGTAAAAGCGCGTATATACGGGGGTCCGCTTAAAGAAAAGCGCGTATGGCAGTCAGGGTTTCTGAAGAATAAAATGCACTGAAGTATACGTAGGTTTGTCTCTATGAAAGTGCGTATATACGCAGGTTCAGTGAAGTAAAAGCACGTATGGAATCTAGGGTTTTGCTGAAGTGTGTGGAATGAAATGTCTGATCTGTTATGATGTTTTACTACTATCTGTCAAGGAGGTATTCATACAGATCTGGGTTTTTTGAATGTTGATTGTGCTGATAATTATGATTAAATATCAAGTTGTTGGTTGATGATTCAATGAAGGAAGAATGACTGTCTAAACAGTTCTGCATGGTTGATAGATTGTCTGAACATAAATCTGATTTCAGATCTGAATCTGAGTTTGATCACATTCTGAAAAATCAGTGTTCTCAGAAGTATACGCAGGTTGATATGAAGAGAAGTGTGTATACATGCGTCTTCAGTAAATAGAAGTAGAGTATGCATTCCATGTTATGCACAGAGGCATACGCAGGTTGGTAAGCAGGGAAGCACGTATACACGCGGTTTCAGTAAAGAGAAGTAGCATATGATATTTGATTCAATAAATGTTCAGGGTTGAGTTTACATCTGCATATCTATTCTGAAGTCTGGGTTATTTTTTATATTCTGGTTACAGTGGTCTCACTGTTCTATTTGAAGTATTGGGAAAAGTATGTTTGTTGATGATTAGTGAAGGGTTGTGTTGAAGCTGTTTGATCCAGTATGAAAATTGATGAAACGTGGTCTGCAGTAGTGTTGAGGGTCGAAGCCTTCAGTGAGGGGGTAGTAGCTCCCTTCCAGTGGTAGCTGGTAAACGAGAGCAGGGGGTAGTATCTCCCTTCCAGGAGAGGCTGGTAAATGAGAGCAGGGGGTTGTAGCTCCCTTCCAGGAGAGGCTGGTAAACGAGAGAAGGTTGTAGCCTTCTGCAGGTGGGTGCCTGTGTGCTGGTATGAGTCTGCGCCAGTACAATTTTGTAAGAAGTTTTCTTTATAATAAATATTGAAGACTAAGACGATGACATCGGTGGTTTTCTCCCGAATTGGGTTTCCACCTTAAATCCTGGTGTTCATGTGTGATGCTTATGTGTGATGATTTATTTTTTTCTTACTACACATGTTTACTGCTTACTAAACATCTAATGAATGAATGATGCAATGATCGAAGTAAAGAATTATCTGCATAATGAGATCTCTGGTAATACGCAAGTTTTGTTAAGGATATCCACATGTATACGCGAGTTGGGTTTAGTAAAGTAGCGTATGGGTTTTTGAGAAAGAAAAACTAAAAAGTTATCACTCAGATCTACCCCCCCCCCCCTCTTAGTATTTTTCCCAACAACATGTGCTATCTCAAAGAAAGGCATAATGCTGAACTCATAGCCAACCATTGTACATAGGATCATACTCATCCCATTTTTTGAAACTCCACATCTCAAATCAAGAGGTTGAATGTAGTTCATCCATGACAAACTTGTTGAGATTCAACAAGATTATGAGCTTAGTGAAAATTAAGCACCTTCACTAAGTGGGGCCCACAGGATATTTTTAGGTGTATGTCTATTTTTAGACATGGTGAGCATATTCTATAAGTATCAGGAAGTTATTTGTAGATGGTCGATCAAGTTGGAAAAATATATGAGATTTTATTTTTAGAATATTGTGCAAAGTCTATTTATAGATCGCTAATCTAAAAATAGATGCATGTCGATTATTATTAGCCCTTAATAATAATCCGACAATAAATATCAACTTATTCTCTTGGAGAACTTTATTTCAGTGAATAGATTTGGAAAATTAGTGAGCTGAAGGAATTATGCAATTCCTAGGGTGGTTGGTGACTCATGCATGGAGGACTCAGTTATAATTGATAGTGGCAAGTTGTGATAGAGTTTGAAGAGTAGTTATGTGAGTTATTATTTAGTTAAACCTAGTTAAGTGAGTTAAACTCAGTTGTGCTAGTTGTATCTAGTTCTAAGTAAAGATACACTAGTGAGAGTTTATTGAATTAATTATTTAATCAATTCACAACTATAGACTCACTTGCAACTGAACAAATACAACAGTTAACTACTTGCATGTCAGTTCCAGTGGAGACCCAATGGAGAGATAGGTGAAAGGGTGAGATGGAGTATCTGTTGTGACTATAGTTATGCATTCAATGCATTTGATACACATTGGAGATTCCAATGAGGATTTTTCAGTCAAGGCAAGGCCAATTCAAATTCATTCAGGGGTCTTCTTCAGCAGGGATTGCGCAATGGAAGCAGGTTGTCAAGAAGCAAGAAATTGGTGCATAGATATGAAAATTTCTACATGATAGTGTGTAATGATTGTTGATTGTACTGAGAGCTTGATGTACTAAGATTTGTATGAGATTATTACCTGATCCATTGATATACATAATATATTATAGTTGGGGTTTTTAGCTTTAAGCTTTCCTGTTAAACAACTGTGTTTATGTGCGATTGATTTTTCTTCGTATGTGTTTTGCAATTGGCAATTTAATTTCCGCAAAGACTTAAGTGGAAGGATTTTGTATTTAACATAAGTTAATTTGTTAGATCAGGGGATTTTGGTAATATACATGCATATTTTATAATTTCTACATGGTATTAGAGCAGTGTTAATCACTGAAGATTGCAATCTTGAAGCAATGCTGAGTTTTGTGCTGGTGGACAATTCGAATTTGCTGCAGAAATTTCTTGGTGCGACAGTTGAGTATTCATTGAAATGGATTTCAATGGTTTGTGGTTGGAGTATGCCCTTGAGGGTAGATCAAACTACATAGCCTGGAAGGATAGGATGGAGGCGGTGCTCGAAGATAATGGTCTGAAGGAGTTCATCGATAGCGATGTTCCTAAGCCTACTTCTAGCGATGCTGCATTACTTGATGCATGGAAAATGAAAGTAGCGAAGACAAGAAGAATTATGTTGGAAGGTGAGAAGGACCATATTGTGTCAAGCCTTCATGGGAAAGCCACTCCATTTTCATGTGGAAGGCTTTGATAGATCTTTTCCAAAGTAGTCGCGACCATAGGAAGTTGGCACTGAAAGATAAGCTCAGAAAAATCAAAATGGATAAGGGCGACAGTATTCCAAAATATCTCACGAAGTTTATCCAATGTAGGGATGAGCTAAGGAGTGTGGGAATTATAGTTGCAGATGATGACTTGGTGAGCTTTCCTCTCCTTGGAATACCGAAGAGTTGGCACAGTTATCAGGACTTTATCAATGGATGGGAGAAATTGCTGGATTGGGAGTGACTTTGGTCGGATCTAGTGTAGGGGGAGATAAGGTGAAGTACCAGGGATGGCTCTTCATCGAAGAATGATTATGAAGAGAATTTCACTTTGGATTTCAAAGCAAGGAAAGGGAAGGGGAAGAAATCGCATCCAAAATCTGAGGCTAAAGGAAAGAATCTGGATTTGTCCAAGCTGAAGTGTTTTCATTGTCACGAACATGGGCATCTCGCCTCTAACTGCCCATAGAAAAAGAAGAACAAGAAGGCTACTGGAGCTGAAAATGGTGAGGCCCTTGCCTCAAAATTTGAACTTGATTTCTCCTTGATCGCATGCTTGGTTTCAAGCGCAATGGGATCGGTGTGGTATCTTGATAGTGGTGATTCCTTCCACATGATGGGAGACAAGGAGTTGTTTAGTGACTTGGAGGAGAAAGATCTCCAAATGCATATAGAGATGGGTGACGATGGTAGATACAGTGCGACCGGCATTGGAACCATTACCTTTCAAAGGGAGTCAGGTAAACCATTTCTATTGAAAGATGTTATGCATGTTCCAGGTTTGAAGAAGAACTTGGTCTCGGTCATGATGATGGATGAAAAAGGTTATGACATTGTTTTCAGCGAGGGAAAAGCTTTCCTATGACACAAAAAAATGGGTCAAACCAAGAGGATAGGGATTCGAGTTAAGAATCTCTACAAGCTGGAGGTAGAGGGCTGCGCTGCAATGATGGGCAAAGCAGAAGAAGTGGTGAGCAGAGATGAGGGCGAATTATGGCACAGGAGATTGGGCAATCTTCACCATGGCGCCTTGAAGATTTTGCAGCAGATTTCTATTGGACTTCCCAAGGGTACTCTTGCGTAGTTAGATCAGTGCAAGGGATGTACTATGGGTAAGTTTGTGAATACCACCTTTCATGAGAAGGAGAACTGTGCTTCGGTGACCCTGGAGAGAATTCACACAGATGTGTGTGGACCTTTCTCGATTGCTTCAATAGAAAAACACAGGTATTATTTTATATTTTTTGATGACTATTCTCATAGATGATGGATCTTCTTCATGCAGAAGAAGAGTGAATCTCAAAGTTTTGTGAGTTTAAAGCATTGGTGGAGAAGGAGTCGGGGAAGCAAGTGAAGGCTCTGTGGAGCGATAATGGTGGTGAATATATCTCGAATGAATTCAAATACTTCTGTAGAAAAGAATGAATTCGAAGAGAACTCATAGTGCCTCATAACCCACATCAGAATGGGGTCATGGAGAGGAAGAAAAGAATGATCACAGGTGTTGCACAAGCTATGCTGCATGTCCAGGGCCTACCAATGCACTTGTGGGCGGAAGCATGCAACACTGTGGTTTATGTGAAAAACTGTTGTCCTCATAGAGTACTTGGCATTAGTACACCTGAAGAAGATTTTACTGGTAAGAAGCCTGATATTTCTCATTTGAAAATTTTTGGCTCATCTGTTTACATTCATGTGAAAAAGGATGCTAGGAAGAAAATGGAGCCAATTGCAGAAGTTGGGATATTTTTAGGGTACATAGAAACACCCCATAATTATCGTGTGTATTTTCCAAACAGTCGGATGACTATGGTGTGACGGGATATAAAATTCAATGAGGAGAAAGCCATGAAGTTGTCGCTTGAGTGGGAGCTACACTTGCATGCAGAGGAGGAACTTATTGTTCCTAAAGATGAACCTCAAGATGTGGATCAACTAGAGGAGGAGGATCATGGAGTGGAGGAGTCCACTCACACAGAGCCAAACATCAGAACAGGCAAAAGGAATACCACAGAAGCTGAGAGGTTGAAGCTTGATGCGGCCCAAAATGTAGGAGTCCCTTCATCACAATGTAGATAGAGACAGTCACCTGACCGATTCAATGGATACATGGCTCTCATGAGCAAGTGTATCATGAAAGAGCTATATTCCTTTGAGGAAGCAGCGTAGGAGCCCACATGGGTAGATGCCATGGTGGAGGAGTATGACTCCATTTTCATAAATAATGCTTGGGAAATTGTTCCAAGGCCGGTTGGTAAATTAGTGGTAGGTTAAAGATGAATCTACAAGGTAAAGCAAGATGTTGATGGGAGCGTCGAGAAGTATAAGGCAAGATTTTTTGCCCAGGGATTCTCATAGATCGAGGGGATTGATTATGAAGAAACCTTTGCACCTGTCACAAATTATTCTTCCATAAGGACCATCCTTGCTATATTAGCATAGATGGGTTGGCACATTCATCAGATGGATGTGAAGATTGAATTCCTTAATGGGATACTTGAGGAAGAAGTGTACATTGATCAGCTTGAAGGATTTGAGATCTTTAGCAGCGATTCACATGTGTGCAAACTCAAAATAGCGATGTATGGGCTGAAGCAAGCACCCCATGCTTGGTAGACACGGATCGATAGCTATTTCACTGGACTTGGCTTCACCAAGAGTGAGGTGGATGCAAACCTATACCAAATTGTGGTGGAGAGTAAACTTTTAATCATTGTTATTTATGTTGATGATTCAATATTAATGGGTGATGAGCAGTTGATACACTCATGCAAGGAATATCTTGCAAAGGAGTTTGAGATGAAGGATTTGGGCCTCCTTCATTATTTCCTTCGATTGGAAATATGGCAGTGAGAAGGTGAATTGTTTGTGTCTCAAGGAAAGTAAGCTTAGAAGATGCTTTCTAAGTTTGACATGCAGGACTGCAAGCCCATGGATACTCCTCTTCCAAGAAATTGGAAGAAAGAGGATGCTACATCAACAGAGGTAGTGGATGCTACTATCTATCGACAGTTGATGGGTTCGCTCATGTATTTAGTTAATACAAGACCAGACATATGCTATGCGGTGAACCAACTTAGTCAAGTGATGGTTAAGCCTACCAAGCTCTTTTAGAAGGTAGGAAAGCATGTCCTTAGATATCTTAGGGGCACATCTGAGTATGGATTATGGTACGAATAGACAGATGAGGTGAATTTTCATGGCTTCATGGATGCAGATTGGACAGGCAACCCAACGGAAAGAAAGAGCACATTAGGAGGGGTTTCTAGTATCGTATCTGCAGTAGTTTCTTGTTACAACAGGAAACAAAGATCCGTGGCACTCAATTCAGTGGAAGCAGATACATGGCAGCAAGTCAAGCTGCATGTGAGGCTATTTGGATGAGGAAGATCCTGGTCAGTTTGTTCGGTTCTCATTTAGATCCTACAGTGATACATTGTGATAATTAGAGTTGCATTAAACTCTCGATTAATCCTGTGTTTCATGATAGATCTAAACATATATATATATATGTCCAGTGTCATCATATCATATTTTGTGTACAACGGAAGATCATGTTGCTTTAGTACATTCCTACGGAAAATAATATGTGGGGCCTACAGGCTATTTTTAGGTGTATGTCTATTTTTAGACATGGTGAGCATATTCTATAAGTAGCAGGAAGCTATTTGAAGATGGTTGATCAAGTTGGGAAAATAGATGATATTCTATTTTTAGAAGATTGGGCGAAGTCTTTTTATAGATCGCTAATCTAAAAATAGATGCATGTCGATTATTATTAGCCCTTAATAATAATCCGACAATAAATATCAACTTATTCTCTTGGAGCACTTTATTTCAGTGAACAAATTTGGAAAATTAGTGTGCTGAAGGAATTACAAAATTCCTGAGGTGGTTGGTGACTCATGCATGGAGGACTCAGTTATAATTGATAGTGGAAAATTGTAATAGAGTTGGAAGAGTATTTATGTGGGCTATTATTTAGTTTAACTTAGTTAAGTGAGTTAAACTCATTTGTGCTAGTTGTATCTAGTTCTAACTGAAGATACACTAGTGAGAGTTTAGTGAATTAATTATTTAATTAATTCACAACTAGAGACTCACTTGTAACTGAACAAATACAACAGTTAACTACTTGCATGTTAGTTCCAGTGGAGACCCAATGGAGAGATAGGTAAAAGGGTGAGATGGACTATCTGTTGTGACTATAGTGATGCATTCATTTCATCTGACACACATTGGATATGCCAAAGAGGATTTTGCAATCAAGGCAAGGCCAATTCAAATTCATTCAGGGGTCTTCTTCAGCAGGGATTGCACGGTGGAGGTAGCCTGTCAAGAGGCAAGAAATTGGTGCATAGATATGCAAATTTATGCATGAAAGTGTGTAATGATTGTTGATTGTACTAAGAGCTTCATGTACTAAGCTTTGTATGAGATTATTACATGATCCATTGATATAAATAATATATGATAGTTGAGTTTTTTAGCTTTAAGTTTTCCTGTTAAACAACTGTGTTTATGTGCGATTGATTTTACTTCATATGTGTTTTGTAATTGGTGATTTAATTTTCACAAAGAATTAAGTGGAAGGATTCTATATTTGTTTCGGGGAATTAACACCCTAGAGGTTGGTTGGGATACAACCTCCACAGAGCAGGGGCGTGCTACTTAACAGAGACTCACACAACCATGCACGTTCAGAAAAACCAAATAGAGCAGAATGAGAGAGTTACCCGTTTGTCCTACGTTTGAAGTAGATCCATGTGGGGTCCAAACCTCCAGCAACCGTCCTTCCTTCTTAACCTGAAATACAAGAAGAAACCAGCACAAAGGACAGGTTGTACAACATATATCTACTCTAAATGTCAGTGAGATTCATATAAAACATTAAATAAATCATAATGAATGCTTGCATAGCAAATATTCTCATAAATAAAAGCATACACTAACACGTTTATTTCGGGAACAACATGATACTTCTGTATTATAAATAGCACCTACAAAAGTAACAAGTGGAGAGATCACCTGATCCTTCCAAGGCCTTCGCAGACCGTCGTCCGGATCCGTCCAGCCCTTGCCTCGCTAAGACTCCTTCCAAACTGGTGCATACGAGATAACATATAAAGGGATGTGTATCTCAAGGAAACAAGGGTTTCCAACAATGAACTGGGAAAGTGCAGGAGGCACGGGGAATCAGACTTGGATAGGGAATACCAACAGAGTATAATATCAATAATTCTCTCTCCCTTAGGCCATACACATGAGGGCTTTTTATAGTCCCTCCAAGTAGTTTCAGCAGTTGGAAACAGTTGGCCACGGGCTGGGGTGGTTGAACTACCTGAGTAACCATCGACCCAGCGCGAAATTAGGGATTTTTTATATATATTTTTAATCATTTTAATGGCATACGCGGAAAAGTCTAGATGGACTCGCGTATACACGCGGAAAAGCACGGGCATAGTCGCGTATGGGGGATTTTACACTATTTTTAAGTGAATTTGTCCAAGTCTGTAGGAATGGGTGCCCAAAAGCCATGAAGCAATCATGAATCATGTCAAGGTGAGAAATGATGCTATAACAATATTTAATATAAATCAGGGGAGTCTGGTAATATACATGCATCTTTTATAATTTCTACAAAACTAGGATGGTTCTTCATCTCTTCCTTGATTAGATCAATAATCCTCTATGCAGTGTTATAATGCTGCTCCAAATCAGCATGATGTTATAACCCTTGGTAATGTAATAGCCCTGATGGAATGTCCCCATAAGTTTCAATAAGAGGTACTGAAACAATATGAGATGAAAGTGTATGAATACCTTGGATCAACTGAGATTCAGAAACATCTTGCAAGAACATGAGATTTTCCTCTTCTGGTGCAAAGGTCTCTCCAACTACTGGTAAGAGTGATGGTTGCACTTCTACAAGTGTACCAACGTTTGTATCTGTCTCCTCCTCCTCATGCATCTCATCAATCATGCATGGGGCTCCAAATGTCAAGAACTCAAGACCATATTGCAAGGATGCAAGTGATCCTCCTCTTGATGTAAGCACATCTGCAGCTGGTGGTGGTAGAGGCTCTGTAGAAATTTGAATAACTGTTAAATTATTCACCAAGATTATCCTGATCACACACTATTTGAGCTTCATGCATAATACATAACCTCTTCTACTATTGATCATTAATTTGCGGAAATATAAACAATCGCATGCGCACATTAAAACCATAAACAATCACACATATAAACATAGTATTTATGGGAAAGCTTAAAGATGAAAACCCCCAACTATCTGTATATTATAATTATAGAGATCATGTAACAATAATTTTACAAACTCCTCACAAGCTCTCAGTACAATCTCCAATTGTTACACACCACACAAGCTCAGATCATACAAAACACATGCTCCAATCTGCTCCACCTATTGCTTTGCCTCTCTGCTATTTCTGAAGATGAATAATGGCCCAATCTGAGTTTGAATCCACCTGGTGTGTACTGCGCACTCCTCATTGGCATCTCCATCAATGTGTGGTGCAAACTCATGCACCAATATAGTCACAATTGATAGTCACACTGCTCTTTCACCTACCTCTCCACTGGTCTTCACTGAAATTGTCCATGCACTGTAGTTAACTAATGTATTCTTTAGCTGATTAATGAATTAATAATTAGTGAATTAATTAATAATTAATTCACACCACTCTCACTAGTGTATCAATCAGTTAGACTAGATACAACTAGCTCAACTAAGTCTAACTGAGTTAAACTAAATACAACTCCACCAACTACTTCTCCAAATCCACCAAACTCTGTCACATGAGTTCTAACTGAAGTCCTCCATGCATTAGCTCTAGTAAACCCTCGGGAATAGCGTAATTCCTTCTGTCAGCTGATGTGCCACATCTGTGCACTTAACTAAAGTGCTCCAAGAGAATAAGATAATGTTTAGAGTCCAAATATTATTAAGAGCTAATAATATTAGACATATCTATTTTTAGACTGACAATCTAAAAATAGATTATGCCCAGTATGTCTAAAAATAGAAGTCCATCTATTTTTTCTGACTTGACCCACCATCCACAAATAGCATCTTGCAACTCATAAAACATGATCCATATGTCTAAAAATAGACATAGTCTAAAAATAGACTTTGCACCAAAAATAGCCTGCGGGCCCACTTAGTGAAGGCGAATTCTTTCCACTAAGCTCATCATCTTGTTGCATTCTCAAAAAATTTGAATAACTGTTAAAATATTCACTGGGATTATCCTGATCACAAACTATTTGAGCTTCATGCATAATACATAACCTCTTCTACTATTGATCATTAATTTGTGGAAATATAAACAATCGCATGCGCACATTAAAACCATAAACAATCACACATATAAACATAGTATTTATGGGAAAGATTAAAACTAAAAACCCCCAACTATCTGTATATTATAATGATAGAGATCATGTAACAATCATTGTACAAACTCCTCACAAGCTCTTAGTACAATCTCCATTGTTACACACTACACAAGCTCAGATCTAACAAAACACATGCTCCAATCTGTTCCACCTTTTATCCTGCCTCTATTGCGCAATCTAAGATGAATAATGGCCCAATCTGAGTTCGAATCCCTCTGGTATGCACTGCATAATCCTCACTGGCATCTCCATCAATGTGTGGTGCAAAATCATGCACCAGTATAGTCACATCTGATAGTCACACTCCTCTTTCACCTACCTCTTCACTGGTCTCCACTGAAACTGTCCATGCACTGAAGTTAAATGATGTATTATTTAGTTAATTTATGAGTTAATAATTAGTGAATTAATTAATAATTAATTCACACCACTCTCACTAATTGTATCAATTAGTTAAACTGAATACAAATAGCTCAACTATGTTTAGATTAGTTAAACTGAATACAACTCCACTAACTTCCTCAATCAACTCCACCAAACTTTGTCACATGAGTTCTAACTGAAGTATCCATGCAATAGCTCCACTAAACCCTCAGGAATAGCGTAATTCGATCTGTCAGCTGCATGTGCCACTTCTATGCACTTAACTGAGGTGCTCCAAGAGGATAAGATAATGCTTAGAGTCCAAATATTATTAAGAGCTAATAATATTCGACATATCTATTTTTAGACTGGCAATCTAAAAATAGATTCCGCCTAGTATGTCTAAAAATAGAAGTCCATCTATTTTTACCGACTTGACCAACCATCCACAAATAGCATCCTACAACTCATAGAACATGATCCATATGTCTAAAAATAGACTTTGCGCCAAAAATAGCCTACGGGCCCACTTAGTGAAGGCAACTCCTTTCCACTAAGCTCATCATCTTGTTGCAATCTCAACACTCCCTCTCAACAAGATATGGATTATCCGCAACCCCTATCCTGCCTCTGTGGTATTCGAATTTGCTCTTGGTGAGCGCCTTCGTCAAGATATCAGCATCCTGATCCTCCGTAGGAATGTATGAAAGTAACATGATCTTCCACTGCACACAATCTCTGATATGATGATACTGGATGTCAATGTGTTTAGATCTATCATGAAATACTCGATTAACCAAGAGTTTGATGCAACTCTGATTATCACAATAAATCACAGTAGGATCCAAGTGTGAACCGAACAACCTGACCAGGATCTTCCTCATCCATATAGCCTCGCATGCAGAAAAACTCGCTGCCATATACTCGGGCTCTGTTGAACTGAGTGCCACGGATCTCTGCTTCCTGCTATACCAAGAAACTGTTGTTGACCCGATACTGAAAATCCTTCCAGATGTGCTCTTTCTGTCCGTTGGGCTCCCTACCCAATCTGCATCCGTGAAGCCACATAGCTTCACCTCATCCGACTATCTGTACCACAATCCATATCCCGATGTGCCTCTGAGATATCTCAATACATGCTTCCCCGCCTTCCAAAAGAGCTTTGTGGGCTTAACCATAACTTGTGAAAGTTGGTTAACTGCATAGCATATATCGGGTCATGTATTGACCAGATACATAAGCGACCCCACCAACTGTCGATAAAAAATGGCATCCACTACCTCCACCGAAGTAGCATCCTCCTTCCTCCAACCACCAGGAAGAGGAGTTTCAACAGGCTTGCAGCCATGCATATTGAACTTATCCAGTATCTCCCGGGCATACTTACCCTGAGAAACAAACAGTCCATCACTGCGCTGCCAAATTTCCAATCCTAGGAAATAATGAAGGAGGCCCAAGTCCTTCATCTCAAAATCTTTTGCAAGATCATCCTTGCATGAGAGTATCAACAGCTCATCACCTGTCAAAATCAAATCATCTACATAAAGTACAATGATCAGCAACTTACCCTCCACCACAATCTGGTATATGTTAGGATCCGCCTCACTCTTGGAGAATCCAAGTCCGGTGAAATAACTGTCTATCCGTGTCTCTCTCTTGAGACTGCACACATGCGACTCGCTGCTGAAGATCTCGAAACCTTCAGGCTGCTCTATGTACACCTCCTCCTCAATCACCCCATTGAGGAACGTAGTCTTCACATCCATCTAATGAATGTGCCACCCCATCTACGCTTAGAGAGCAAGAATCGTCCGTATGGAAGAATACCTTGCGACAGGTGAAAAGGTCTCCTCATAATCAATCCCCTCAATCTGTGAAAAACCTCGGGCAAAAAATCTTTCCTTGTACTTCTCCACACTCCCATCAGCTACTTGCTTCACTTTGTAGATCCATATCTAACCCACCACTGATTTCCCTTCCGGTCTCGAGACAATCTCCCATGCACTGTTTCTGACAATCGAATCATACACTTCCACCATGGCATCTACCCATGTGGGATCCTCCACAGCTTCCTCGAAAGAGGATGGCTTTGTCACGATACACTTGCTCACAAGAGCCATGTATCTAGTATACTGGTCAGGTGACTGTCTCTGTCTACGCTGTGATGTAGGTGCTCCTACAACCTTCTTTGCATCTTGATCCAGTTGCTCAGCTTCTGTAGTGTGCTTCCGCCCTTTGATGGTTGGCGCTGCATGAGTGGTCTCTTCCATGCCATGAACCTCCTCTTGTGGCTGATCCACATCTTGAGGCTCATCCTTAGGAACTAATAGCTCCTCATC
The DNA here is from genome assembly GCA_034641835.2 of Pinus albicaulis. Lineage (NCBI taxonomy): Eukaryota > Viridiplantae > Streptophyta > Pinopsida > Pinales > Pinaceae > Pinus > Pinus albicaulis. The sequence continues at coordinate 1,391,236,329 of CM076570.1, forward strand.
TGCATGCAAGTGTGGCTCCCTCTCAAGCGAACACTTCATGGCTTTCTCCTCCTGAAATTTGATATCCCGTCGCACAACAGTCTTGTGACTATTTGGCAAATAGACATGATAGTTGTAAGATCAAAGCAGTACCCTACAAATATCCTTAACCGCAATGGCCCAAATTTCTGGAATCCTTCATCACATGAATGTAAACAGTGAACCAAAATCCTCGAACAAAATACTGTGATTCTCCACTAAAAAACGCTTCCCGTGTACTCATGCCAAGTATCCTGTGAGGACAACGGTTCTGCACATATACTGCAGTATTGCATGCCTTAGCCCACAAGTGTATGGGTAGGCCCTGATCATGCAACATCGCCCGTGCAACACCCACGATCGTTCTGTTCTTCCGCTCAACAACCCCGTTCTGCTGTGGGTTATGAGGTGCTATGAGCTCTCTTCGAATTCCTTCTGCGCTGCAAAAGTCCTTGAATTCGCCATAGATGAATTCACCACCATTGTCGCTCCTAAGAGCCTTCACCTGCTTCCCCGATTCTTTCTCAACCAGTGCCTTGAACTCACAGAACTTTGAGTATGTCTCGCTCTTCTTTTGCATGAAGAAGATCCAACACTTATGAGAAAAATCATCAACAAATATCACATAGTACCTGTGCTTTGCTGTCGAAGCTACTGAGAAAGGTCCACACACGTCTGTGTGAATTCTCTCAAGGATCGTCGTGGCGCGACTATCCTTCTCGTGAAAGGTGGTTTTCACAAATTTTCCCAAGGTACATCCCTTGCACTGATCTGACTGCGCAAGAGTACCCTTAGGAAGCCCAGTAGAAATTTGCTGCAGTATCTTCAAAGCTCCATGGTGAAGGTGGCCCAATCTCCGGTGCCACAACTCGCCATCATCCTAGCTCACCACTCCTTCTGCCTTGCCTGCCATTGCTACGAATCCATCTACCTGCAATTGATAAAGGTTCTTAACTTGAACCCCTATCCTCAGGGTCTCACCAATTTCCTTACTACACAGGAAATCCTTTCCCTCACTAAAGACAACATCATATCCCTTGTCTTCTAACATCGCCACAGAGATAAGATTCTTCTTCAATCCTGGAACATGCATCACATCCTTCAATATGAAGGGTTTACCAGATTCCCTCTCAAAGGAAATGGTACCGATACCGGTCGCACTGTATCTACCATCATCGCCCATCTCGATGTCCACTCCAAGATCTTTCTCATCCAGATCAGTAAACAAATATCGATCTCCTGTCATGTGAAAAGACGCACCACTGTCTAGAAACCACACTGAACCCATCACACTTGAGACCAAGCATGTGATCAGTGAAAAATCCAGCTCAAACTGCGAGGCTAAGGCCTCTCCAGCTACAGATCCAACTGCCTGCTTATTTTTCTTCTTCTACAGACAATTTGTGGCATAATGTCCATGTTGGTGACAGTGAAAGCACTTCACCTTTGACATGTCCTGCTTCTTGCCTTTTGCATCGGAATGATAAGCTTTCTTTCTCTTCCCCTTATTTTCTTTGGAACACAAAGCGCAATTCTCTTCATCAGAGTTCTTTGATGAAGATTCGTCCCTGGTACTAAGCCTTATCTCCTCTTGCACAAGATCCGAGCAAAGTTGCTCCCATCCTGGTAATTTCTCCCGACCATTGACAGAGTCCTGATAGGAATGCAAACTCTTCGAAAGCCCAAGGAGAGCCAAGCTCACCAAGTCCTCATCATCAACAGTCACCCCCACACTTCCCAGCTCATCCCTGCATTGGGTGAACTTCGTGAGGTACTTGGGCACACTGTCGCCTTTCTCCATCTTTATGTTTCTGAGTTTATCCTTGAGTGCCAACTTCCTCTGGTCGCTCTTGCTTTGGAATAACTCTATCAAGGCTTTCCACATCAATAATGGAGAAGCCTTACCATGAAGGCTGGACACTATGTGATCCTTCATGCCCTCCAACAGAATCCTTCGACACTTTGCTGTCTTCTTTTGCCATGCCTCAAGTACGACAACATCAGTAGAAGTAAGCTTTGGAACTTCTGCATCTATGAACTCCTTCAACCCATTTTCATCTAGCACCTCCTCCATCCCGTCCTTCCCTGAAATATAATTTGAGCTACCCTCAAGGGCATACTCCAATCACAATTCGTTGAAAGACATCTCAACTTAGACACCAAGAAAACACTGTTGCAAATTCGAATTCCACCAGCTCAAAACTCAACCGCTTCAATGTTTTGAAATTTCTCCAATGATCAATATTGCTCTGATACCATGTAGAAATTTGAATAACCGTTAAATTATTCATCGAGATTATCCTGATCACACACTATTTGAGCTTCATTCATAATACATAACCTCTTCCACTATTGATCATTAATTTGCGGAAATATAAACAATCGCATGCGCACATTAAAACCATAAACAATCACACATATAAACACAGTATTTATGGGAAAGATTAAAGCTGAAAACCCCCAACTATCTGTATATTATAATGATAGAGATCATGTAACAATTGGAGATTGTACTGAGAGCTTGTGAGGATTTTGTACAATGATTGTTACATGATCTCTATCATTATAATATACAGATAGTTGGGGATTTTCTGCTTTAAGCTTTCCCATAAATACTGTGTTTATATGTGTGATTGTTTATGGTTTTAATGTGCGCATGCGATTGTTAATATTTCCACAAATTAATGATAAATAGTGGAAGAGGTTATGTATTATGCATGAAGCTCAAATAGTGTGTGATCAGGATAATCTCGGTGAATAATTTAACAGTTATTCAAATTTCTACAAATCACACCAAGACCATATTGCAAGGATGCAAGTGATCCTCCTCTTGATGTAAGCACATCTGCAGCTGGTGGTGGTAGAGGCTCCTCCTCTTGAGTGATAATGAGATCATATTCTCTTGAATCTTCATGCACTATCTCCTAGATGATGGGAGATGTCATTATGTGAGATGTCTCTTGTTTCCTTCTACCATACTTTTCCTTCAGTATTTGAATAAAATCTTCATAAGCAGACACTTTCATGTGTAACAAGTGACTGAACCACCATTTTCTTGCTTCACCATCAAGGTGCAGCTCTGCAAACTCCACAACCTCTCTTTTTGAGATACGATATTTCAGAAATAATGTAAATAATTCTTCCCTCCAAGCCCTTAATATTCTTGTGGAAGATCCATCAAATGTAGGCAAGAAGAATCTATGCCTATTTCTTCTATTGCTGCTTTTGGATCTCCTCTCTTATTTGAGTTGCAGAAACTGTTGGAGAGAGATTCTCCTTCAATGCTCTAGGATGTGACTTGTATTCAGACAGATTTTCACTTAGGGTCTCATGCCCCAAGCCTTCATCATATTCAGACCAGTCGTCTTTCTCAAAGAAAGTGGATCTAGTGGAATAATGTGAAGCTCTTTTCTTCTCCGGTATTCTTTGTTTGCTGAAAAGAAGTGTTGGTACCTCCTTCATCTTGAAACCCTCTTGAGGTTTCTATTTTCCTTTCTCTTTTTGCTTCATTGATCTCCTTAGAGATATCCTTCATAGATATAAAGGAAGATGAGGCAAATCTTAATCCCTCCATAGTAGATCTCTAATATCTGCTTTTCTTATGTTGTTAAAATGTCCACAAGTTGAGCCAAATATCATGCTTTGATACCAGTGTAATACCCCAAAATGGAATAATGCATTGATACACAAACACAATATTTGTAACACAGAAAATGTACATGTAAGTTTATGATCAACACAAATATAGATAGAATAGCTGAGCCATTTTATTATATGGGAGAAGATTCAGTTACACAATGTACAAAATATGAGTGGATCTAGCCAAAGAGATGGCCTAGAATCACCCTGCAAACATGCTACAACTAGCACTGCGTAACTAGAGAGTTGCTGGAAGAAAATACTACATTGTCCTTTCAGTAGAATATGAAAATATGATTGCAGGCTGAAAATAAAAATTTAGATCTATGGAAATATGGAGCTCTAGTGATTCCAAGATTCAATATCTAGGCTCTATGATGGATACCGAAGCGCTTTATATGTGGAAATAGGGCTCCATGTTGACTATGCAATCATTTCATGATCTCCATCATGTGTGAATGCAATGATCACCCTCTCCTTCATGTGTGCATTAATGCCCAACTTCCTCCATCATCTCATCATAAATTCTCTATGATATTATGGTTGATCCCTTCCAAGATATTAGTTGACTGTATCAACCTCCATGATCTATCTCATTAATGAGACATGATCTCCACTCCTTTCACATTAAGTAGTTGCTCTACTACTCCATTATGTAGATCTAGATCTGAAATATCCACATACACACATCAAAAGTGGATTTTATTCATCTTTGAGGATTATGGGTCCCTCCGCCCTTTATTTACTTAATTAATTAAGTTTATTAAGAAATCTAATATTCAAAATATCATGTGAAAATTTGGGAATATTGCATCGCTAGAAGGTAGATCTAAGGGAGAAAATGGCTAAGAAATATTGGCTTACATATGAAGGAGTTCCATTCTTAAATGGGTCAAATTATGTATTCTGGAAAGTCAGAATGGAAGCATAATTAATGGCCTTGGATTTTGGTATATGGTGCTTTGTATTGAATGGAGAAAATAATGAGCAGAATGAGAAAGAAAAGGAGGTCATCATGAAAGGGTTTTCTAAGTCAGATGCCACTAAAGTAAGGAATTGTGAGACAACAAGGGAAATGTTGGACGGAATGCAATTTTTGGTTGGAGAAGATAACCATGTGACTCAAGAAGATACTAAGGAGACTTTTTGCTCCTGCGATGAATCAGAACATTCAGAAGCTGATACTCATCACACTCGTGTTGATGATGAAGAAGTCTCGGAAGGGAGATCATGCTACTCAGAAGGTAAGTGATTGGTTTGTGGTACATGCAAAGAGATAGGTCATTAATTATCTATATGTTCATGTGAATCTCTTGAAAATAGATATGTATGTGCATCTAGTAGTTGTAATGAAGATTGACCCACTTTAGCAACAATATAAAAAGAGGGATCCTTAGAGTAAGAAGAGAGATTTGTGGGGTGCTCTTCCATAGGAGAAAATGCGAATAACCTAGGTAGTGATGAATAAGGGTTAAACCTTAGACCTGTGAGAGAATCCATGGACATATAAATGATATTATATCTATGTGGTGACTTGGCTAGAACCTTTGATAGTGAAGAAAATGATCTAGATTAAAGGATATTTTTTAGAAAGAAGTTGATCTCTACTCTAAAGAAGATCAAGGACCTATCAAATGAAAATCTCAAGCAAGAGGAACAACTGGAAATCTATGATATTGAGAATGAAAGGTTGAGAAAAAAATTAGTTGATCTAAATTCTCCATAATAAGAGGCTAGCAGAATGAATGGGAATTTAACCAGTCAGTTGAGTGAGAAGGAAGCTTACTGTGAGAGACTACAAAATGAATTAGTATCATTGAGACATAGCTTTGAAAATCTAATAAATTTTTTTCTCAATATTAGAAGCTTGAAGGGAGCACAAAGGTCTTGGATGAGATTCTTGTTAAGAAAAAATCTGTGCTCATCAAGGATGGTTTGGGTTTCAAAGAAGAAACTTACTCCATTAGTGAAAAGGTAGGAGGGTCAACTTCATAGGTCAAGGGAGTTTGAGGTTCCAACAACAACAAAGGAAAAATGGTTGTTGGAAAAAAACAACGGAAAAAGAAGAAAAGGCAGAAATAAAAGAGAGTTATGAAAGTGAAATAAAGAGTGCACGGAAGTAATCCAAACTATCATGGAAGGCACATGAAGAACCAGCAGAGGCCCTTTCCTCCTCAAGGAAAAAGCCTTAAAATAAAAATTAATATTTGTCATCAAAATCATTTCTATGGATATTGTTTTTTTGGAAATAATTTTGGACATAAAGCCATGGATTGTAGATGACATGAAAGAAATAAAGATGTGTTGGGTAGCAGCAACCCAAAGGATGCATAAAGAGGCCAAGAGAAGGCATGTTGGTTTTGATAGTAGTTTTGAAAAAATCATTGTCAATAAGAGTAACTCCTTTTCCATTTTCTTAGACCAACTCAAATTCTATAATAGTGGCAAATTTGGGCACAAGGAAGTAGGCTACAGGCATGGGGAGTCGAAGCATGCATCTGAGGTGATGTAAGGAAATGAATACAAGTATTTATTCAATGCTCTAAGTAAATATAGAATGCTTAACAATGGAAGGATAAGTCATCAAGGTGTTGAAATGTCTTTGAAAAAATTTAGAGAAAAATTAAGAAGGATAATTCTCATATTCTGGTGAGAAAACCATTTCTAGACGTCTGTTGTAATGAGCACAATATTAAGGTAAGGAAAGGGAGCAACAATAACCCAATTACCATTCTCTTGAAAACAAATAAAAATGGTAGCAAGTCGGTTTGGGTTAGTAAATAGGAATTGAAGGAGAAGTTCCTCTATCCATGCGCAACCAAGAGAAATACCAAACATGGGAAAAGAAGAAGAATATGGCAGTGTTTCTTTTAGGACTCAGCCATTGAAGGTACATAAAAAAAGGGGGGATGATCTTCTCAGGGGGAGTAGATCCTCTGTTTGTCTTTAGTAAAGGAATTTAATAGCCTAAAGAGAGTCCGAATAAGTCAGGTACATGAAGCTAAAAGGAATGAACATAAATATGCATCTGATTGATTAAAGTATGGCCTTGACTTCTAGTTGATTACAAGAATAAATTGGTTTATTTTAAATGTATCAAAATTAAAATGGAGGAGTGCAGCCAACATGAATAATACACAACAATAACTCATGTTGTGAATTAGATGGTCTATAGCCTATGAGTGTGAAATGGCATGAAGCTCACATTCAATTTAGGTCCACAGGATCAGTCCCCACACATATGAAAGAAGTGCGGTTGTAAGAGATCGAAGAAAATTATCTCGGGGAGAGTTACTTTGATAAGAAGTAGAAGGAAACAATTGTCAACCTCATAAATGAATATTTTTGATCAAATGAAAGGTTTGCATCTTAGGTGAAATTTCCTCATTTCATTTAAGTTGTGAGTTTGATTATTCCTAGTAATCTTGTGTTCATGAAACACAATTGGTGCAAGATTTCAATGTACTTTAGTATTTAAATTAGTATTTATAAGGGAGTTGATAGTTAGGGATTATGTGGAGTAACCTTGAGTGAAAATGGATTTTTTCTCTCTGAGAGAAAGTATTAGAGTTTTCCTGGTACATTGTCCATTAGTATCTTTTTGGTACAAATGGTATTGTTTAAGTAGCAGTCCATATTTTGAGGCCTAATCTCAGGGGGAGTAGTATTGAATGTAAATATGCTCAGGAGAAGTGAGCATAGAATATGAAGTAGTATCATAGGAGAGGAGAAAGCCAAAATGAATCATCATTTATTGGTATTTGCAGCAACAAAAATATCATGAGCAGTTTAATTAGTATCATTTTTTTAACTGATACAAGAGATGAATTTATGTGAGGAGTATTCAGCCAGCATCCATAAGGTGTCCAAGACATGAAGCACAAATAATAGGGAGTATATGTTCAAGGGGAGCATATCACATATTCCCAGTTTATGGAGCACATCTCAACAGCTAGACCCTAGTCTTGACAGCCAATAATTGCATGGGGGATAAGAAGGTAGCTTGTGGTCCTTTTCGATTGATGTCAAAGGGGAAGCGAATTTGTGAAGAATTTGTGATGGCTAGTGCAAAAGGGAGAAATTTATTGGTGGATTATGCTAAGAGAGGTCTGGAAGTAGCATGTGGAATGGCCATCCAAGTGAAGACAAGGATAAGGTGTTGTCATCAATTATAAAGGGGGAGATTTTCGGATAGTTGCCATTGACTAATTGTTGGTAGGAGTGTTGAAATTGATGTCAATCAGACTAGCATAGATGCTTGATTGCAGCAAAAATTTGCATTAATGTCAATAAGAGTTTATGGTGGTCTATGATAGTTGCGAGCTTATGGTAGATAATTACCATAGTATCACTCTTATTGAAAATCCATAAAATATGATTGTATTGGAATTTAATTTCAACCAGAGGACTTTGGTGATCAATGATAGATACAGGCTTCTGGTAGAGAATCACCATAGTATTAGGATTATTGAAAATCCATAAAAATATGTGTATGGGAATTTGATGTCAACCAAAGGATAGTGGTGATCAATGATAGTTGCAGGTCATTGGTAGAGAATCACTAGAGTAGAAGTCTTATTGAAAAGAAATAAAATGATGATTATGGTGGTTAGGCATTCAGCTTTACAAGCACAAGAATACGAGTCAAGAATCAAAGTAGTAACTGTGAAATCACCTTAGAGGTAGTAAATTTTCTCTAAGCCTACATCAGACCCTGTCCATTGGAAAGTGATCTAGAAAATATTTCCAATGATATGCAGAAGTCTAAAAATGGGCTCCGGGATTAAAAGATATGGTCACGTCCTCAAGATGAACCACAATAGATGGTTCAAAACACGTCAAAAAAATTGGTTCGTATGTGATTATTGCCAAAATATTTCTCTTACAACGAATGAAACATTGGAGCAGGAGGCATATTGGAACCTCAGAGTAGGCCATATCGGAATATCGGGGGTCTGAGCACATCTGGACTTGATATTGGAGAATCATAGGAGGCTATATCGGAGGTCGACAAATATCGGTGCATCAGAAGCTGAAGGCCATAGGAATATCAATGGTCTTGGATATCAGGATATTGGGACATCGAAGCATGTCATATTGAGAAATTAGAGCATGCCATATCAAGACATCGAAGTAGGTCATATCGTGATACCAGAAACCAGATGTAGTAAAAATATCAAAACCATGTAAGTCCTTACAACTTCTTGAAAGTACCGAGGTTTGTGAAGGTGTATAAATAAATAAAAAAATTACTACAAAACCAAGGCATGTTGGGACCCCCTCTCTCTCCTTTGGGAGGAAACATGGCAACGTGAGATTGGCTCCGAGAAGCTGTAGTGGCATCCGACGTCAGCATTATGTGGCAGTACGTCAGGCCATGTGGCATCCTGTTTTGGCATTTTCAATGGATCAATGGGGAAACTCAAAGTGACACATGTCACCACTCAGAAGGTTCGACATGGATAAGTGATGAGGGAATGACGTTAACTCATAGGTCAGTATATTGGAGGTCATAATATCATAGTTTTAGGACCCTGTAACTCCTCTGTAGAGGTAATTTGAAAAAGTTATGATAAAGGGGGATCTAGTACTAACTAGCACATGGTTGGGTTGAGACCCAAAAGAACCAAGGGAGATATCTATAACATAGGGAGATAGGCCCCTGGCAGGAACCTGAAGGCTAGACACCTAAGTGTTATACTAGAAGTCAGAGTCCTAGTCCCATGGTGGAAGAACTGAAGAGACAAAGCAAAATAAGGAGGCTATGAGTATCAGAACTGAGTGATATTGTAACATTCCTCTTGCATGAGTTACGATATGATGTGGCTATGATATAAATGTTCAAAGGCGTATGGGAGTTCGATGAGTAAGGGAGAAAGCACCACGATTGCGTAGAGTAGTTGGTCTCAGGAGTAATAGCGATTGTCAAATATCGTTGGGACAAGGTAGCAAGGACGATGATTGCATAGAGGAGTTGGTCTCAAGAGTAAAGCCATCTTTGTGGTCCAACGCATGCCTTAGTGAATTAAATGGAGATTAAATAATCCATGTTGAAGTACATAAAATCTATGTCAAATCCTGAACAAGAATCAAGAGCCTAAGTGTGAAGAATATTTGTTTACAAAAAGGACTGTGCCTGGTTGAAGTGTGCTGGTGGACTCAGAATTAATTCTCAGTATGATGAAAATTTAGGTGCCCATTCTCATGTTTAATGCATTGGAAGATACCAAGTTAGGCATAATAGTAGTATGGGAGATCCATGATGAGGTACACTCAGGAAGTGTGGAAACAAGAAATGGTGGAAGCATTGAGCGAAGTGCAGCTGAGGAACCAAAACCAAGAGCTCGATGAGAAAAAGTGGGGAAATGCAGTGAAGTTGAGGGAGATGTGGAGAGAGGTATGTGTGTGTGCACATTGTTAAGTGTGGCAAAGTGAGCTTGTTCTGCAGAGAAAGGCCGAGAGTGCCTATGCACAGGTAAGAGACCCAAAGAGAATTTGTGTTTCTATGCGAGAAAGGTCGAAGTTGCCTATGCATAGAAAGAAGGCCGAGAGTTGAGTATGTGTTGTTGAGAGAAAAATGCTGAGAGTTGAGCGCATGGTGATGAAGAAAAGAGAAAAAATATGTCTATGGACTGTGAGGAGTGACTGTAGTTGAGTAGATCAGTGTGTTGTTACAGAGTGAGCAGAGTGAGCAAAGAACATATCTGAGATTAGGCGGAGTGGCTACCATAGATAGTAAAAATTCAGTTCCTATTTGAGTGTGGGTTGGAGCCTGCATACAAGAAGTTGGTGCTTCTATCTCTAGTAGGTGCTTGAGAAGGCTTGGGGTTTGGTGCCTCTTGCAAGTTGGTACTTGCATAAATCCAAGGAGTTGCAAGTTGGTGCTTGCAACAAATTGGTGAAGTTGGTGCTTCATTGTGGTGCTTCTAGTAAGTTGTACAGGTGTCTACAAAAGGAGGGAGTTGGTGTTTCCTGTTAGTGGGTGCTAGAAAAAAATCAAAGGGAGTCAGTGCTTCTTGGAGTGGTGGCTCACAAAATAGATTGATGTAATAGAGTAGGTGCTCTTATTTTACATCAATAAAAAAAACTTTGGTGGTTTTTTCCCAAAATGGTTTCCACGTAAAACCTTATGTCTCATGTGTATGATACTCATGGTGTGTGCTTGTATGTTGATTTTATATTTTTTCCACATGAATTGTTGTTGTTGGTCATATGGATGGTTTCCAAGTTTGAATGAAAATGAAAGTGTTGTAAAAAGTTAAAAATTATCCTTAATATTGATTCACCCCCCTCTCAGTATTAACATTGTTTCCAACAAACCATGTTCTATGCATCCAACAACCCCACTCCATACGTATGAGGGATAACTTTCGATGTTCCCCTCCTTATTGTTTCATAGGTTATCTAGTTCAACCTTCTAGGGAATAATTGCCTCTTGCTTCCGGGGAGTACTCTTCGTGCCATCATCAACTATCATAGTACTTACCGATGAGAATATTTTCATCTCCCAGATCTGTTCCCCATCTATTACAACCAAAGCATACCCTGGAGATGTAGAAATTACACCAATGAATTCAATCCGATCATGCAATGTACTAAAACAAGATACCAAATCCTTCTACAATATTTGCGGAATATAAATCATGATCTCTTAATCACATGCAAGTAAGAGAAAGAATAAATCAATCGCACAACACAAGATATTTCTTGGGGAAAGCAACTGCTCAAAACCCCTCCATCTCTATTGTGTAATCAGCCAAGGAATCATGAAACAATACAATGCATGTGTGCTGACAAGAACCTCATACACTCTACCAATCGTCTCACACTGATCTATGAAAAATTGGACCAACACATAGCCAATTTTCACCCCAGCTTCAGCCTGCCTTGCTCACGTAATCCCTAGGAAAAATAATTCCTATTAAATAAGAATTCAAACCTTCCTTGACTGTGAAATCCTTCATGGGAATCTTGTGGCTTTATAAATGCACCTAGGCAATTCGCTAATAATACAACTGAGAGTTATCTTCCCTTTAACCTTTGTCTCAACTGGGTCTTCATCATATTTGACATGCATGCAACTAATTATATCAAATCATTAGTTACTTGGTAGATCACTACTTGTGAATTAAATATAATTTAATTCACTTGACCTCTCAATAGCTCATCACTCAGTTATAACTAGTTAAATTGATTTTAACTCAATTATTTTGAGTTAACTGGTTAAACTCACACTACACTAGTGCATTAACTGCAAATGGACCCCCAAAATAATAGAATCATTCTACACCCCTCACCTCTGACCCTCAACTCAAAATTATTGAGCTAAGTAAGTCTATTTCACTTAACTAACTATTACAAGTTGTTATGAGATAAGATTACAATTTATTGTCTCATCTATTTAAGGGGAAAATAAATTAGGCACAAATTTTCTTGTTGATTTTCAACACCCCCTCTCAACAAGAAATGGATTATCAGCTACCCCAATCCTGCTTCTGTGGTATTTGAATTTTCTTTTTGCAGGCGCCTTCATCAAGATATCTGCATCTTGATCCTTTGTGGGAATGTACTACAACAACATAATGCGCCTCTGAACACAATCTCTGAGATGGTGGTACTAGATGTCAATATGCTTGGACCTATCATGGAATACCAGATTAACCAAGACTTTTATGCAGCTCTAGTTATCACAGTGTATCACCATCATATCCATCTGATGACTAAACTATAATATCCCAAAAGGGAGAATGCAATAATACTAAAACACAATAGATGAACTGCAACTAAGTAAAAAATAAATCTAAAGACAACATTAGAATATATAGAGAAGTTGAGCCTTTTTATTATGTGGAGAAGATTCAGTTACACAATGTACAGAAGATGAGGAATCTAGCCAAAGTGATGGCCTAGAATCACTCACATGCCACAACTAGCACTGCGCAACTAGAGAGATGTTGGAAGTAATACTGTGTTGTCCCCTTTCTGATGATGTACATATAGCTTCTACAAAGGTAAATTTAGATCTATGGAGCCCAGGAGCTCTGATGATGCCAAGATTCAAGATCTGGCCAATGTGATGGGAACCCAAGATAACCTAGAAAGGATTTTCCAGATCTATGAGTTTGGAAAATCACCCTCCTAGGGTTTGATCCTTTAACTATTGGGTTATGCAGATCTGAAGCTAGATCTAATCCAAATATGGATGAAATGTGTTATAAAAATAGATCTGAGCTTTGAGGGCTGATCCCTCCTTCAGATCTCCAAGCTAGAATAATGAGATCTTACCTCTTCTTCCTCCTCTTCAAAATGCAGCAACTAGGGATGCAGCTACTAGAAAAACTACGTTGTACAAGAGGGATAGAATCAATGCCTGTTGAAATATGCTACAATAAATTCCTGGCTGATGGAAATGGTGATGGCAAGGTGAGGGGATGATCCCTCACATGATTACTAGCTGAAATGCTAGCAACTTCCTTCCTCCTCTGGATCTGCAATGTGTTGAGATTCAACAAGATGATGAGCTTAGTGAAAAGAGTTGCCTTCACTGAGTGGGCCCGAACGCTATTTTTTGGCACAAAGTATATTTTTAGACATGTTGATCATATTCTATGAGTTGCAGGATGCTATTTGTGGATGGTTGGTCAAGTTGGAAAAATAGATGGACTTCTATTTTTAGACATATTGGGCAGAGTCTATTTTTAGATTGCTAGTCTAAAAATAGATATGTCGAATATTATTAGCTCTTAATAATATTTGGACTCTAAACATTATCTTATTCTCTTGGAGAACTTTAGTTAAGTGCACATATGTGGAACAATAGCTGACAGAAGGAATTAAGCTATTCTTGAGGGTTTAGTGGAGCTAATGCATGGAGGACTTCAGTTAGAACTCATGTGACAGAGTTTGGTGGAGTTGGAGAAGTAGTTGGTGGAGTTGTATTTAGTTTAACTCAATTAGACTCAGTTGAGCTAGTTGTATCTAGTCTAACTTATTGATACACTAGTGAGAGTGGAGTGAATTAATTAGTTAATTAATTCACAAATAATAACTCATTAATCAACTGAATAATACATCAGTTAACTACAGTGCATGACAATTTCAGTGGAGACCAGTGGAGAGATAGGTGAAAGAGCAAGTGTGACTATAGTGATGCATTGATTGCATCCAACACTCAGTAGAGATGCCAATGATGATTGCGTGATAAATGCTGGAGCAATTCGAACTCATTCAGAGCCATTCTTCAACAAGGATTGTGCAGTAGAGGCAGGCCAGCAGGTGGCAAAGATCGGTGCATGGATTTGCAAGATCGGGCCTGCTTAGTGTGTAGAGATTGTGCTGTACTGAGAGCTTGATATGATCAGATTTGTATGAGGATTGTTACATGATCTCTATGACATATATTATATATAGATAGTTGGGGTTTTTAGCTTTAGGCTTTCCCGTTAAACGACTGTGTTACCGTGGGTGAATTTTTATTGTTTCATGTGTGCATTGCAATCTTGATTTAATTTCCGCAAATGATCAATGGTGGAATAGATTTTGTATTTTGCATGAAGTTAAAATAGTGTGAGATCAGGAGAATATTGGACATATAACACATAAGTTATATAATTTCTACATGGTATCAGAGTTGTATTGATCATTGGAGGAGATTGCAATTATTGAAGCGGTTGAGTTTTGTGCTGGTGGAATTCGAATTTGCTGCAGTGTTTTCTTGGTGTCGAAGTTGAGCATTCATTGAAATTTATTTCAACGGATTGTGATTGGAGTATGCCCTTGAAGGGAGATTGAATTACATAGCATGGAAGGATAGGATGGAGGCGGTGTTGGATTATAATGGGTTGAAGGAGTTCATAGATGTTCATATTCTGAAGCCTGCTTCTAGTGATGCAACCGCACTTGACGCATGGAAAAAGAAGGTAGCAAAGTGTTGAAGGATTCTATTGGAAGGTGTGAAGGACCACATTGTGTCAAACCTTCAAAGTAAAGCCACTCTGTTCTTAGTGTGGAATGCTTTGACAGACTTGTTCCAAAGCAGAAGCGACCAGAGGAAGTTGGCGCTTAAAGACAAACTCAGAAAAATAAAAATGGAGAAAGGCGACAGTATACCAAAATACCTCACGAAGTTTTTCCACTGCAAGGATGAGATGGGAAGTGTGGGGGTTACTTTCGATGAAGAAGACTTGGTGAGCTTGGCTCTCCTTGGGCTTTCAAAGAGTTTTCATAGCTACGAAGACTCTGTCAATGGACGGGATAAACTGCCAGGATGGGAGCGACTTTGGTCGGATCTTGTGCAGGAGGAGATAAGGCGGGGTACCAGGGATGGGTCTTCATAAAAGAATGAAGATGAAGAAAATTGTGCTTTGGCTGCCAAATTTCAGAAAGGAAAAGGGAATAAATCTTCCAAATCCGAAGCTAAAGGAAAGAAGCAGGATTTGTCCAAGGTGAAGTGTTTTCACTATCACCAGCACGGGCATTTCACCACTAATTGCCCACAGAAGAATAACAATAAGTAGGCTGCTAGATCTGTAGTTGGAGAGGCCTTAGCTTTGCAGTTTGAGTTGGATTTTTCTTTGATCACATGCTTGGTTTCAAGTGTGATGGGATCGGTGTGGTTTCTTGACAGTGGTGTGTCTTTCCATATGATCGAAGACAAATATTTGTTTAGTGATCTGGATGAAAAGGATCTTGGAGTGCACATCGAGATGGGCGATGATGGTAGATACAGTGCGACTGGTATCAGGACCATTTCCTTTGAGAGGGAGTCTAGTAAACCTTTCACCTTGAAGGATGTCATGCATGTTCCAGGATTGAAGAAGAATCTGATCTTTGTGGTGATGTTGGAAGACAAGGGTTATGATGTTGTTTTTAGCGAGGGAAAAGCCTTCCTGCGCCATAAAAAAACTGGTCAAACTAGGAGGATATGGATTCGAGTTAAGAATCTTTATCAATTGTGGGTAGATGGCTACGCAGAAATGGCAGGCAAAGTAGAAGGAGTGGTGAGCCGGGATGAGGGTGAATTGTGGCACAGAAGATTGGGCCATCTTCACCATGGCGCTTTGAAAATTTTGCAGTAGATTTCTACCTGGCTTCCCAAGGGTACACTTTCACAGTCAGATCAGTGGAAGGGATGTACTTTGGGAAAATTTGTGAAGACCACTCTTCATGAGAAGGATAGTTGTGCTTCGACGATCCTTGAGATAATTCACACAGACGTGTGTGGACCTTTCTCGGTTGCTTCAATAGCAAAGCACAAGTATTATGTGATATTTGTTGATGACTTTTCTCGTAAGTGCTGGATCTTCTTCATGCAGAAGAAGAGCGAGACATACTCAAAGTTCTGTGAATTCAAGGTGTTGGTTGAGAAAGAGTCGGGGAAGCAAGTGAAAAATATCTAGAGAGATAATGGTGGTGAATACATCTCTAGCAAATTCAAATACTTTTGCATCAAAGAAGGAATTCGAAGAGAACTCATAGCGCCTCATAACCCACAGCAAAATGGGGTCGCAGAGAGAAAGAACAGAATGATCATGGGTGCTGCATGGGTGATTTTGCATGATCAAGGCGTTCCCATATACAAGTGGGATGAGGCATGCAACACTGCGGTTTATGTGAAAACCGTTGTCCTCATAGAGTACTTGGCATGAGTATACCTGAAGAGGCGTTTTCTGGTAAGAAGCCTAATATTTCTCATTTGAATATTTTTGGCTCACCTGTTTACATTCATGTTATGAAGGATTCCAGGAAGAAACTGGAGCTGACCGCAGAGGTTGGGATATTTGTGGGGTACACAGAAAAACCCCACAATTATCGTGTGTATTTGTAGAAATTCGGATGACTGTTGTGCGACGGGATATCAAATTTCATGAGGAGAAAGCCATGAAGTTTTCACTTGAGAGGGAGCTACAATTGCATGCAGAGGAGGAGCTACTTGTTCCTAAAGATGAGCCTCAAGATGTGGATCAGCCACAAGAGGAGGTTCATGGAGTGGAAGAAACCACTCATGTAGCGCCAAACATCAAAGGGCGGAAGCACAATATAGAAGCTGAGCGACTGAATCTTGATGCAGCGTAGAATGTAGGAGCTCCTACATCACAACGTAGGCAGAGACAGTCACCTGACCAATTTACTGGATACATGGCTCTGATGAGAAAGTGTATCGTGACAGAGCCATCCTCTTTTGAGGAAGCTGTGGAGGATCCCACATGGGTAGATTCCATGGTGGAAGAGTATGATTCGATTGTTAGAAACAGTGCATGGGAGAATGTCCCAAGACCAGAAGGGAAATCAGTGGTAGGTTAGAGATGGATCTACAAAGTGAAGCAAGTTGCTAATGGGAGCATCGAGAAGAATAAGGCAAGATTTTTTACCCGGGGCTTCTCACAGATCAAGGGGATCGACTATGAAGAAACCTTTGCACCTGTTGCAAGGTATTCTTCCATACAGACCATCCTTGCTCTCTTAATGCAGATGGGTTGGCACATTCATCAGATGGATGTGAAGACTGCTTTCCTCAATAGAATCATTGAGAAGGAATTGTACATTGAGCAGCTTGAAGGATTCAAAATCTTCAGCAGCGAGTCGCATGTGTGCAGGCTCAAAAGAGTGTTGTATGGGCTGAAACAATCACCTCATGCTTGGAACACACGGATAGACAATTATTTCACTGAACTTGGTTTCGCCAAGAGTGAGGCGGATCCTAACCTATACCAGATTGTGGTGGAGGGTAAGCTTTTTATCATTATGCTTTATGTAGATGATTTAATACTAATGGGTGATGAACTATTGATAAAATCATGCAAGGCAGATCTTGCAAAGGAGTTCGAGATGAAGGACTTGGGCCTCTTTCATTATTTCTTGGGATTGGAAATTTGGCAGCGGAAAGTTGAACTGTTTGTGTCTTAAGGCAAGTATTCCCAAGAGATACTAGAGAAGTTTCACATGCAAGGCTGCAAGTCTATCAACACTCCTCTTCCTGGTGGTTGGAGGAAAGAGCATGCTACATCGGCAGAGGTAGTGGATGCCACTGTTTATCGACAGTTGGTTGGTTCACTCATGTATTTAGTCAATACACGACCGGACATATGCTATGCTGTGAACCAGCTTTCACAAGCGATGGTGAAGCCTACCAAGCTCTTTTGGAAGGCAGGCAAGCATGTCCTGAGGTATCTCAGGGGCACATTTGGGTATGGATTATGGTACAGAGAGTCGGATGAGTTGAAGCTGCATGGCTTCACAGATGTAGATTGGGTAGGAAGCCCAACGGACAGAAAGAGCACATCTGGAGGGATTTTCAGTATCATATCTACAACAGTTTCTTGGTACAGCAGGAAACAAATATCCATGGCACTCAGTTCAGCGAAGGCTGAGTACATGGCAGCAAGTTTGGCTACATGCAAGGCTATATGGATGAGGAAGATCCTGGTCAGTTTGTTCGGTTCTCATTTAGACCCTACTGTGATATATTATGATAATCATAGTTGCATTAAACTCTCGGTTAATCTAGTATTTCATGATAGATCTAAAAATATTGACATCCAGTACCATCATATCAGATATTGTGTGCAGTGGAAGATCATGTTGCTTTCTTACATTCCTATGGAGGATCAGGATGCAGATATTCTGACGAAGGTGTTCACTAGGAGCAAATTCGAATACCATAGAGACAGGATCAGGGTGGCAGATAATCCCAATCTTGTTGAGAGGGAGTGTTGAGATTCAACAAGATGATGAGCTTAGTGAAAAGAGTCGCCTTCACTAAGTGGGCCCGCAGGCTATTTTTGGTGCAAAGTCTATTTTTAGATTATGTCTATTTTTAGACATGTCTATCATATTATATGAGTTGCAGGATGATATTTGTGGATGGTTGGTTAAGTTGGAAAAATAGATGGACTTCTATTTTTAGACATATTGGGCGGAGTCTATTTTTAGATTGCCAGTCTAAAAATAGATATGTCAAATATTATTAGCTCTTAATAATATTTGGACTCTAAACATTATCTTATTCTCTTAGAGCACTTCAGTTAAGTGCACAGATGTGGCACAACAGCTGACAGAAGCAATTACGCTATTCCTGACGGTTTACTGGAGCTAATGCATGGAGGAATTTAGTTAGAACTCATATGATAGAGTTTGGTGGAGTTGGAGAAGTAGTTGGTGGAGTTGTATTTAGTTTAACTCAGTTAGACTCAGTTGAGCTAGTTGTATCTAGTCTAATTGATTATAACACTAGTGAGAGTGGAGTGAGTTAATTGGTTAATTAATTCACAAATAATAACTCATTAATCAACTGAAGAATACATCAGTTAACTACAGTGCATGGCAGTTTCAGTGGAGACCAGTGGAGAGATAGGTGAAAGGGCAAGTGTGACTATCGGTTGTGACTATAGTGATGCATTGATTGCATCCAACACTCAGTGGAGATGCCAATGAGGATTGCGTGAGCAAGGCTAGAGAAATTTGAACTCATTCAGAGCCATTCTTCAGCAGGGATTGTGCAGTAGAGGCAGGTCAGCAGGTGGCAAACATCGGTGCATGGATTTGCAAGATCAGGCCTGATTAGTGTGTAGTGATTATATTGTACTAAGAGCTTGATATGATCAGCTTTGTATGAGGATTGTTACATGATATCTATGACATATATTATATACAGATAGTTGGGTTTTTCAGCTTCAGTCTTTCTCGTTAAACAACTTTGTTACCGTGTGTGAATTTTTATTGTTTCATGTGTGCATTGCAATCTTGATTTAATTTACGCAAATGATCAATGGTGGAATAGATTCTGTATTTTGCATGAAGTTAAAATAGTGTCGGAGATCAGGAGAATCTTGGACATATAACACATAAGTTATATAATTTCTACACAATGATGGACTGCGCAATCCTTGATGGGACTGCTGCTGATAGGAGGTCAATAAAATTTGGGCCGATGCCAGATTTGAAATGAGGCCCTAGGATTATTGGTCTCAAAGTCCAAAGTGATAGGAATAATTCTTCACTAATTCTCTAGCTGATGTACTAAAGACAACCTCCTCCTCCCAAACTGATCTCCAGAAGTTGCGTAATTCTTGAAGGTATGTGTTCTGCAGAGAGTGGAAATGGAGTTACACCAATGCCTAATGATTAATGGTAGCTCAGAATAACCTTCCCAAAGTATGCACACAAGTCCCCTATGGGTAAGGGTGGGATTCCTGTTCGAGAACACCCTGTGCTAAACAACACTACAAACTTAGCTAAACAACATAAGAATGCATCGAAATGTCACCTGACAAATCCTGATCTAAACAGACCATCAAATCATAAATTGAAGCATGCCTCCAATGTTGCCTTCATCTCCTTTATATAAAAAGTAAGCCTTCCCAAGCCTTGGCCCACCTCTAAATTGCGTTGTTCATGTGGACATAATCCTCCATGGTTGACTGCATTGTCTATCCAAGTCCTCCATCATGTCTACATGAAATGTGCACCCTCTCCATTATGTTTGCATTAAATGAATTACTTCATCCATCACTTCATCATGAATGGTCTATGATCTTACATTTTATTCCCTCCATGATCTCAGTTGACTGCTTCAACCTCTAAGATCTATCTCATTAATGAGACATGATCTCCACTCCTTTCACATTAGTAGTTACTCCACTACTCCATTATTTAGATCTATGTTAAATTAATCCACATTCACACATCAAAATTGGATCGTATTCATCTTTGAGGATTATGGGTCCCTCCACCCTTTTATTTTCTTACTTAATTAAGAAAATTAAGAATTCTAATATTCCAAATATCATGTGAAAATTTGGGAATATTACAATCCTCCCTGGAAAAATGTTGCTTACCCTCAAGCAACTACAAAATTAGATGAAAATCCATCTATTCCCCTCCAAATTTCATCCACATAAGGAAGGCCTCCTCCATGTGCTCCAATGTGTTATGCATGTTTGGTTCCAAATTTGGCTCTCAAGAATGCATAGAATGACCTCCAACTGTATAGTTAGATGTTCTCTTTTCTCCAAGAAGTACCAAGTGACAACCATGTGATATCCAACATCATCATCAATATATGAGATGCATAAAATAGAGTGGTTCTCCTCACAAAGGGAAAGTTCCATCTCACAAAGCATTTATACCTCCCATGTTTCATGAAGTACATTGAGCATTGACATGCCCTCATCTTCAGCCTTGTTGGCCTTGTTGGATCCAAGCATCATTACTACATTATGCAAAGAAAGAAATAGAGACATATGGGTAGACAAAGATGTCAAACCTGTAGGTTTTAACCCTGTACAGAAATTATCTACAAACAAATCTTAAAAATAGAAAATAAACAATAGCGAGAGCATAAAACATAAAATAGATATACACAGAGATTTTCCCCTAGATCCCAAATCAGGATGACTAGCTTGATTTTTCATTATATTCCTTTCAGTGTTACAAAACATATATATATACATGCTGAAGCATACATAAACCCCAATCCATTAACCCTGGATTAGAACATAACTGTAGTTTCCTTTACTGGATCTACAAAATACCAGGGGCCGAAAACCATCATCCCCCAAAAACCATGTGCAAAATCATGCACAAAAACATGGGTGGGTCTGCCTATGAGTGGGTCCGCACACAAAAACACATACCAAACATTCTCCCACTTGTTTTTTTCTTTCCGCAGGGGGGCATAGGAGAGCTTAATAATCAGTCCAACTCTACAACACCCATTTTTTCTCTACACCAAGAGAACTTCTGAGTGCTCACAGACTTCGTCAATGCATCTCGAACATTCTTCAAAGTGTCCACCTTTACTAGAAACACCCTTTTATCCTCAACCATATCTCTCACGAAGTGATATTGAACATCAATGTGCTTTGTCTTTGAATGACAAGCAGGGTTCTTATCCAAGAAAATTGCACTTTAGCTATCACAGTCTATCCTTATAGCTTGCTGCACCAACCCCATACTTGAACACAATCTCTACAACCAAAATACTTCCTTGCTTGCATGAGTGGTTGCCATGTATTCTGCCTCTGTAGTTGAAAGAGCCACTATAGACTGTCTTTTACTCATCCAACTGAATTCACCTCCAAATAGGCTAAACACATACCCACTTATAGGTCTTCTTTGGTCCAGACTAATTGTGGAAAGAATATAACACATACCCAACACTCTCCCACTTGTTGTTTTCTTTCTGCAGGGGGGCACAGGAGAGCTTAATAATCAATCTAGCTCTACGATACCCATTTTTTCTCTACACCAAGAGAACTTCTGAGTGCTCAAAGACTTTGTCAATGCATCTGCAACATTCTTCAAAGTGTCCACCTTTACTAGAAACACCCTTTTATCCTCAACAATATCTCTAACAAAGTGATATTGAACATCAATATGCTTTGTATTTGAATGATAAGCAGGGTTCTTAGCCAAGAAAATTTCACTTTGGCTATCACAGTCTATCCTTATAGGTTGTTGCACCAACCCCATACTTGAACACAATCTCTGCAACCAAACTACTTCCTTGCTTGCATGAGTGGCTGCGATGTATTATGCCTTTGTAGTTGAAAGATCCACTACAGACTGTATTTTACTCATCCAACTGACTGCATCTCAAAATAGGCTAAACACATACCCACTTGTAGATCTTCTTTGGTCCAGATCACCCGCCCAGTCTGCATCAACAAAACCACAAACGTCCAACACTCTTTCCAATCCTGGTCTTCCTTGGTAGCACAAGCCATAATCACTAGTGCCACGCAAATATCTGAAAACCCGCTTCATTTCTATCCAATGCTCCTTCCCTTGGGTTTGACATAAACCTGCTCAATACTCCCACTGCATGTGCAATTTCTGGTGTAGTACATACCATTTCATACATCAAGCTACCCACTGCACTTGCATATGGAACATGGGACATATCCTCCTCTTTTTCTTGTGTCTTGGGACACTGTTCAGTAGACAGCTTTACACCTACAGGAATTGGAAGATTCACTAGTTTACTATCTTGCATATTGAACCTCTGCAATATAGTCTCACCATACTTCCTCTGTTTTAACCAGATCTTACACTTTTCCCGATCTCTCTTAATTTCCATGCCCAAAATATAGTTTGAAACACCAAGATCCTTCATGTCGAATTTGGAGAACAATTGGGTCTTCAAATATTGGATAATTTCTTTGTCATTTCCAATGAACAACATATCATCCAAATACAAGACCAAATAAATAACATGGTCACCAATTAATTTAAAATAAACACAGTGATCCTCCTTGCTTCTGGTGAAGCCAAGTCCCCGTATATAGGTATCAAATTTCTGATACCACATCCTTGGTGATTGTTTTAACCCATACAGAGACTTCTTTAACCTACATACCGGTTATTTCTTCCCCTTCACCATAAAGCCTTCAGGTTGTTTCATGCAGATCTCCTCTTCCATATCCTCGTGAATAAATGTTGTCCTCACATCCATTTGTTCTACCTCAAAATCAAATGCAGAAGCAACAGATAAAAGTAATCTAATAGAAGTAACTTTGGCAACAAGAGAAAAAATATCACCAAAATCAATTCTTGACACCTGGGAATACCTTTTTCTACCAACCAAGATTTGTATTTCTCCACCTTGCCTTCTACATTCATCTTCTTCTTAAACACCCATCTGCTCTTGATGGGCTTCCTTCCAGCTGGAAACTCCATCAAATCCCATGCCTCATTTTTATGCAAGGATGCCATTTCATCAACCATGGCCTCCTTCCAAAGTTTTCCATCCTCTGAATCTACTGCCTCCCTGAAGGTTATGGGATCATCATCAGTTATAGTTAAATAAAAATTTGAACATAAAGCAGATAGACTATACCTTTCTGGTTGTCTTCTTTCTCAAAATTATCTTCTCACAGCTGGATTTTGTGGCTCTTCCTCTTCTGAGTCTTCTTCTGTTGTAGAGTCTGATTCATCCTCCTTTAGCTCAAACCCTATCTTCTCAGGTTCCTCTGGTAAGAATTCATGTTTAACAACATCTTTCACCTCTCTAAACACCACATCTTGGCTATACACAACCTTCCTTGTTTCCGAGTTCCAAAGCTTGCAACCCTTTAAACCATCCTTATACCCAATAAAGATGCACCTTTCAGATTTATTATCCAACTTGGTCCTTTTCTCCTTTGGAACATGTACATATGCATCACATCCAAATACCCTCAGATGTGAAAGAGAGGGTTTCTTACAAGTCCATACCTCATGTGGAGTCTTATCCTCCAACACTGATGAAGGCAATCTGTTAACCAAGTAACATGCAGTCTCCACTGCCTCTCCCCAGAATTATTTTCCTAACCCGATACCACTGAGCATGCTTCTTGCCTTTTCCATCAGTGTTCTGTTCATTATTTTTGAAACTCTGTTTTGCTGAGGTGTGTATGGAGTAGTCTTCTGCCGTGCTATACCACACTTCTTACATAACTCTTCAAATTCATTATTGCAGAACTCCCCATCATTATCTGTCCTCAACACGTTTATATTCTTCTCTGTCTGGTTTTCCACCAGAGCCTTAAAATCTTTAAATCTGTCAAAGAATTCAGATTTCTTCCTCACATAGTACACAAACTTACCCAGTGACGGAACCGACATAGGTCCAAACACATCACTGTGCACAAGCTATAATATCTTGCTCACCCTCTTAGCACCAGAAGGAAAACTCACCCGATTCTACTTCCCATATACACAATGTTCACAGAAATTGAAATCCAGAGAGCTATTAGAAATACATTTTAACATACCATTTCCATGCAGTATCTGAAGGCCCTTATCTCCAATATGTCCAAGCCTTTGATGCCATAGCATGGTATTTTCTCTAGAGGCCACTAGGCTTTCCGCTCCACATTTGGGAACCACAAAACTGTTGCACCCATCAATAATAGTGCTGCCCTGAAGCTTGTACAGAGTTCCAATCTGATCTCCCTAAATTAATACCAGTGATCCGTGAACCATATTATAGGTATCTTTCTCGAACACTGGTTTTACACCTGCATCATCCATCTTACTTTTAGAAATCAGATTTTTGGCCATTGGAGGAATGTGTAGAACACCAGGAAGTGTTTTAATCCTTCCACCTTGTAGCTTCAGCTTGAATTTTCCACGTCCACTGATTTTGGCCTTCCTATCATCCCCTAAGAAGACATCACCGCCATCATATTTCTCATACTCGCAAAACCACTCCCTATGGGGAGGGAAGTGAAAGGATGCACCCGAGTCAATCAACCATGACTCATGATCTACATGTGGATTTGAAGAAGAAGCCAAATACACATCCCCGCCTTCATCCGAGGTGGATTTTTCCTCTACACAAGGAGCATCATCAGATCCCTTTCCTTTCTCAGGAGCTTTAGATCTACAATCCTTTTTGTAGTGCCCTTCATTTCCGAATTTCCATCACACCTTTACAAAATTTCCAGGAGATTTAGATCTCCCTCTAGAAACCTTATTCTTGTTTCTGTTATGGGACCTTCCTCGTATAGAAAAGGCATTTCCATTTTGACCCTCCATATTTCTCCGTCTCATTTCCTCTGACAGAAAGGCTGAGACAATGTCACCAAAATTCAAGGTAGTTGTATTGCTACCTATTGCAATAACCGGACTATCCCACGAATCTGGTAGAGAACACAACAAACTGATGCACTTATCTTCATCTGAGATTTTAATATCAACAGATGATAGCTGGCTTACCATAGTATTGAAGGAGTTCAGATGCTCTGTCGTTGAGTCTCCATCCTTCATCCTCAGGTTATACAGATTTTTTCATAGGAACAATTTATTCACCAGAGACTTAGATTGGTACAAAGTCCCAAGTTTTCCAAACAAATTCTTCACCGTAGCTTCCCCAGATACATTCAAAAATACCGAATCTGAGACACAAAACCATATTGTGCTCTTCGCCTTCCAATCCAAATTCTTCCAGTCTTCATTTGACATTGTCGTTGGTTTAGTACTGTTATCACACAAAAAAATTCAAAACATCATTTTGACAAGATTACTTAGGTTCATGGGTCAAAATAGGGTATTAGGAGTCATTTATTGAGTTTGACTAAGGGAAGTATTAAAGTTTTTATAAGTTTGAGCCTACCCTAGTGTTTAAATAAACTCATTTTTAAGGACTTTCATGTCAATTCTTTCATAATTTTAGGATTTGTTTCATTTCTCGAAGTTTTTGTATCAAACCGCCCAATTAGCCAAGAAACCAGAGTTTTGTAGCACATCAAGTTGAAAAAAGTCACTTTGTGCTACGAAAGCGCTGATAGTTTCATAGTGCAAACAACAAAAATTACACTACAGGCGCTACGAAAGCGCGGTTTTGTAACTGTCTTGTCAGTTGAGTTGTCAAATTTCAGAAACCGTTGGGAAAGGGTAAGATAGAGGCTTTTTGAGTCATGTAATGATGAAATCGAAGTACATACCCATGTTTGCAGTCATCACGGTTAGTATAGGTTATGAGTGGGCCATCATTTTCAGTTATAAGAGGACACTTGAAATTCAAATTCTTTCTTAATTAGTCATTCTTGTTCCTTTTTCCTTCATTCGTAATGTTTGAGCTCTGAGTATCGAGCCAAAATTGTGGTTGGTTCTTACAAAGGTTTACTACATCCATATCAAGCGAGGCTGAGAGGTTCTCTGAATAACTATGGCAGAGGAAAGAAAAATACACAGAGGATGATAGTGCTTAAGGCATGAAACTAAAGACATGAAGGCAATAAATAAGACCCAGCAGTGATGGAAGCATTCAAAAGAGCAGGTTGCTTACGGTTTTGTGAGAAATTATAGGGCTGTCACACATAGGTATCCAAGGAATTTTCTATGAATTTCAATGGAAGAGCAACTAAAGTGGGAATTCTAAGTTTGTCTATCACACTAGAGGTCACTGCTACCATTACAGAAATACCAAGAGGTCAAGAAACCTGTTTCGAAGGGTTCAAATTTAATATGGAGCAGTGTAAAGAGTTCATGAAGCCTGAGCACATTGAGATGAATATCAACAATGCTATCCCAAGAAGTTGCATCAAAGATAATTATTCAAAATTGTTGCTCAACATTTAGAAATATTTTACCTGTGAAGGCAGGTATCATGAGGTTTATTCATACCATTTCAAATTACTTCTACACTTCACTGGTAATATTTCACTTGAATTACCTTTTTATCTACATAGAAGTCTTGCAAAGATGGTTGATAAGGTGCAAGCAAAGTCTGAGGGGAGTGGGACATCATTATTTCATCATGGCTTAATGAAATTATTAATTTTAGATGAACTTCAAAATATAGGCAGAGATTGGTCCTCATTCTTGTTTGTTAATGGTTTTTAGTTGGAAACCTTAACTCCTGCAAGAAACCCTAAAGCTAAAGGAGTTCCATCACCACCAGTAGCAGAACCAAGCCAACCTATGGTTGCAAAAACAAAAAGAATCTGCAAGATTAAATCCAAGAAAGCAAACTAAGAAAAGGCCAGATCAAATGCAAATGCTTGATACACCAACTCTCCCACCTGCAAAACAGAAATCAATGGTTGTCAAAGATGCAAAACAGGAACAAGCTGTCAGCAAACAAGGGACCAAAAGAATAACTAGAAGCCAAGCAGTGGTTTTGAAAGGAAAGACAGTTGCTATAGAAGAGAGTTCAATAATAAAGGGGAATCTAGAAGATATTCTTCATGCCATTGACATAGAGGAAACACCTATTGTCCAAGTTGAATTTATTGGGGAAGATGAACGTAAGTTGAAAAAGGCTAAGTCTACAAAGAGATTAGAGTTTGAGGGGGAAGATGCAGGTTTTATTTTTCAAGAAAGAAAGCCTATTACAAGGCATGCTAGGAAATTAATGGAAGGAAACAAAGAAGTTCAAAAACCCATTGAGACAGCTAAATCACCTAAAGAGATTATTTATCTCTCATCACCCACAGTTAAGGATACAATTAACAAATTAAAAAGGGGAAAAGAGAAAGTGATAGAGAAAACAGAGCTTCAATGCCTTGAGGAAAAGTTAACGTTGGCAAATTAGGATGAAGGCTGTAGTGTCCCTTCTTAGTGAGATAGCTTTGATGACACTTAGAGATGGTGATTTTGATATAATGATATAATATAATGTATGAAAGACTTATGTACATGCTTATATTCTATGACCTGGTTTAGGTCACTTGGTTGTTGTGTGCTTATGATAATATCTATGGTTGCGTACACAAGAATTGATTTTGGTTAAGAGCATATTAGCAATGTTTTCTCTTTTGGTATCCTATTTTGGACATAGGTGTATGACATGAATGGTGATTCAGAATTGAGACACAGATCCATGGATGATCATGGTTAGATGGAACATATGGTTAATTATGATTTATGGATGATACATAATTTGTATGATTATATGTGCATAATATCGTACTAAGCATGATGTGGCAGGGGACTTGGTCATTGCCAACAAGGATGCTCAAGCTATAAATGATTGTGGAAGTCATTTCTCCAAAACCAAAATTACCGTGGAAGTCATGCACAATATTTGGTAAAATTTGAATAAGTCAATTATGAAATTCATTTGATTTATTTGATCAATGAGTTTGTGATGTGTGCAGGTCTTGGAAGAAGACCTTACCAATGAACCATCAGATGGGTATGAGCTCACAATCAATACCTTAAGGTGAAGCGCGAAGTTTCAAAGCAAAGTAGATGAGAAGCCATGGAAATTAGGGCGCGGAGTCCTAAATCCATGAAATATAAAGACGTGAAGTCTTGGATATATAATAAAAGGATTAGGGCGCGGAGTCCTAAATCCATGAAATATAAAGACGTGGAGTCTTGAATCTATAATGAAATGTTTGGGGCGCAGAGTCCTGAATATTTAAAAAGATCAAGGTGTGGAATCTTGGATCTTTAGAGTAGATCAGGGCGTGGAGTCCTCAATCTACTAAGGCACAAAGATGCATACAATAGGGGTGAGGAATCCCTATTATCCAAAATACCACTCATGGGCAGCTCACATATGAATTTCCTTAATAAGATCTCATTCCTAACAATTTTGGAGTGACTTTCTAAAAATAGAAAGTCATGTCTACTATTTCAAGTATGACTTTCCAAAAATAGTAAATCACCTCCAATCAATGGGTAAACAAGTATACTTGAAGGAAAATCACTTAACTTATGATTAATCAATTGTAATAGTTCAATCTCGATTGCAAATCAAGTCATTCACATACTTGGGTTTAACCCCAACTTTCTCAAGCACATCCTTTCCCAGCATGTCTTTAAGCATTTTAACATATTGTTGATAATGTAAGGTCCCACCTTACCTACCATAATTATTATAGAGAAATATTATATTAAATCAAAATGTGATATATATATATATATATATATATATATTAATTATTATATAGAAGTTATTGGTGTCCTTTACACTACACCCTAAATTCTACCAACTTATCTTCAAAGCTACAAAGTTCAAGGTTTATCAAGATCCAAAAAAAAATACAACCATAATACTTGCTTCTCAAGACTAAAATCACCTTTAAAATATAAATTATTTAGTGGGATGAATAAATGTCAACCTTTATGAACCACAATTTACAATAAACTAATTGTTAATTCCGTTGTAATAAAATGTGTTCAAGAGTGACTAATAACATGCTTATGAATTATTTTCTTAAAAGGATAATTTAAATTATATAGAGTTGGCATCTCATAATTTAGGAATTCATATGTGAGCTGATATTACAACAAATTACTTACTGCAATTTTGAATTTTCAGCAAGACCCTTTAACTCAATGAGTTATTATACTAGAAATACCTTGACTGCAAATCTTAAATTAACTTAAGCCTTTTGTTTTATGGACGGTTCATAAACGTAATTAGATGCAACCATTGAACATTATGAAAACCAATTTACAAGCATGAAATGTACAGCCATTGAGGCATTTCGTCAAACACTTACAACCATTATCTCTTAAAGGTGTTTTCACAATAATTAGCTAACATGAATCCAAAGTTGCATGACTTCTTCTTCTTTTTTGTAAGTAGTGCCAATAATTGAACTTAAGATATTAGTAGACTATCAGCCATATTCATTGTTGAATCTATACCAATGAATATAAATATTTAGAAATTTTAAACATTGCTCACAATGTTGTAAGGTACAACCATAGAGGAATTTTGACAAATAGTTGGCAGTCATAAAACAAGTTGCCATATGGTTATTTAAATTTTCATATTATTAACCATTTATACTTTAAAAACAATTTACAAGTGGTTAGCCTAAATCAGATTCATCACTCTAAATTATCAGGCAGTTCCAATATAAAAAGAACCAAACAGTAAGACAAAACAACAGGCGGTTCTACATGCAACAGCAAATCTGCAAAACAGAGCAGATTTGGGAATTGATGTCTGAAACCTAGATTTTTGGAATCAAACTTGGGGTGAAATGGCCTTTTGGTATGGATACCCCCTGAAGTGGAGCTGGATCACAACAGGGATGCCCAGAAATGCGATTTTTTTTTAAAACAACAAAATTTATAGCCTAAATGTTTCATTTATGACTTTTGTCAAACATATGGAATGAAAACTTACAACTACACCTCTACATGTGGAAAAACAACCCAGATTTATGCTACTAATATATGCTCATTGAAATCACGCATTTCTAAATCCACCATATGAGTTCTTGAAACATTTTACCACTCACAAGCTAATTCATTTGACATGAGTGACAAGCTTTTTGCACCAATTGCTACAATTTAACAAACACATGGAAGCCCTGAATGCTACAGCCATTAAGGCTTTCTGTCAAAATTTTGATAGTACTATTCAACAACTTGAATAACAAAACATTGAAGAGTATGAAACATAAGCCATAACTAAAATTTATCTCCAACTTACCTCAAGCATTTGACCTTCCAAACTATACTTTAGTTGCCATTATATTTGCATTTTATTTTAAGGGTTGATTCTGCAATTCCTCCAAGCATATTTTGGGTACATGTCCATTTTCTTACTTCTGATGTAAGCTGCAAGTTAGCACTTATTTGTGCATAAATAAATTTATAACATTACTCATTCACAGATTTTGTCAAACACTTTGCAAACTATCCTAAAACCATTTATAAAACATGCATCTATTAATTACTTGAAACAGAACCATAAATCGTGAAATACTTACCCAAGTCGTTATGAATTTATTTATTGAAATTACCTTCAACAATATTTGGCTTTCCTTTCTCAAATGCTACAATACCAAGATTAGTACCATAAACTATACCAATAATAACTCCAATATTGAGATCTAAACATCCATACATATAGATTGATCTAGTCTTCATTTTTAACTAATCAATAATATTTTAGATAACATAAGCCTAAACCAAAATTAGATGTTTACAACAAATTAAAGGTCTACCTTTTATTTTATGCTAAATCTATACTATAATTTTAGGACAATGGAAATTATACCTGAAGAGATATTCAGCTCCAATCGTTGAGAATATGATCCACCTTCGATCCCTTAACCAACTCATTTGAACTATCCGGTTTTCCACCCAACCATATCCAGGGAGAACTCCTCCCCCTGGAACCCCCGAGCTGTAAAAGCTCACAACCAGTACCAAAATACAGCAATAGAGAGAGAGAGATGCAAGGAAAACTAATGAAGATAGTTTTCACTTCCTCTAAATACCACTCATGTTCAACCTCAATAGATACTTAGTAGATTAGTAAGAAATTCAGATTTTTTTTTTTTGGAAGTAATTGGATACTCTCCATATCTCTCCCTTTCACAATATTCCTCAAGTCTCTTCCACTCTTGGCATTACCCCTTCTCCCCCAAAATGAGAATACATGAGACTCATATATAGGAGGAGCAACAAATTCATGTCATAAAGGAGGATTAATATGCATGCATTGTATTCCCTTTAGAGGAGTGTAACTTATGCCATTAAGGAGAGGTATGCATGCCTTATTTAAGGAGAGTGTAACATATGCATTAAAGTGAGTGTAAGAGGAATATATTATGACACACATTTAATGAGTGTAAGAATATTTTATGATATATATTTAATGAGTGTAAGAGGAATATGCCATTCCTTGATGAGTGCATAAAAGAGAGTGTAATGTAATATTTAAAATAGAGAGAGTTACATAGAGCCATGAGAGTCATGAAGGAGAGAGGTGTGAAGTGATTGAGGAGATATAATTTCCTTTTAATAATAATATCGTAGTCTCATAAAAGATAATAATAATAGTAATAATATTAATAATATTGAGGATTAAGTCGAGATTGAACTATTACAATTGATTAATCATAATTTAAGTGATTTTCCTTCAAGTATACTTGTTTACCCATTGATTGGAGGTGATTTACTATTTTTGGAAAGTCATACTTGAAATGGTAGACATGACTTTTTATTTTTAGAAAGTCACTCCAAAATTGTTAGGAATTAGATTATTAAGGAAATTCATCTACGAGTTGCCCATGAGTGGTATTTTTCTTCCGGATAATAGGGATTCCGCACCCCTATTGTATGCATCTTCATGCCTTAGTAGATTGAGGACTCCGCGTCCTGATCTACTCTAAAGATCCAAGATTCCACACCTTGATCTTTTTAAATATTCAGGACTCCGCGCCCCAAACATTTCCTTATATATTCAAGACTCCACGTCTTTATATTTCATGGATTTAAGACTCCGCGTCCTAATCCTTTTATCATATATCCAAGACTCCACGTCTTTATATTTCATGGATTTAGGACTCCGCGCCCTAATTTCCATGGCTTCTCATCTATTCTGCTTTGAAACTCCGCATTTCACCTTAAGGTACTGATTGTGAGCTTATACCCATCTGATGGTTCGTTGGTAAGGTCTTCTTCCAAGGCCTGCACATATCACAATCTCAATGATCAAATCAATCAAATGAATTTCATAATTAACTTATTCGAATTTTACCAAATATTGTTCATGACTTCCACAGTCATTTTGGTTTTGGGGAAATGACTTCCGCAGTCATTTATAACTTGAGCATCCCTGTTGGCAATGACCAAGTCCCCTGCCACATCATGCTTAGTACGAGATTATGCACATATAATCATACAAATCATGTATCATCCATAAATCATAATTAACCATATGTTCCACATAACCATGATCGTCCATGGATCCGTGTCTCAATTCTAAATCACCATTCACGTCATACACCTATGTCCAAAATATGATACCAAAAGAGAAAACATCACCAATATTCTCTTAACCAAAATCAATCCTTGTGCACGCAACCATAGATATTATCATAAGCACACAACAACCAAGTGACCCAAACCAGGTCATAGCATATAAGCATGTACATAAGTCTTTCATACATAATATTATATCAAAATCACCATCTCTAACTGTCATCAAAGCTATCTCACTAATAAGGGACACTACATACTCCCCCTCTTGGGCTAAACTTGGCCCGAAGTTTTTCCTACGGTCATAAGATACTTAGTTCTTTTAGATTCTCCTATCAATAAGTTGTTAACCTTATGTATTTGATATATTTTTTTCTTCTTCATGCCAATCCACAGTTTGGAAGAAACTCCATGAAAACTAAACATACCATTCTTAATCAAGTAGAAAATATATCCACGCCATATTAGACATGTGTTGATATAAAATACCAAATATTTCTATATCAAAACCAGCCATACAATTTATAGTACCATATAAAAATACTATTGTATGTAATTGATATGATATCTACTTAATTTATCTATAATAATTTGATATTCTACATGTTCTTCTTTCTCATAATCTATATGAATCCCACATGTGTCATCTTCTTGGTTCTGTAGGATGTTGAGCTTTCCAAGCTATAAATAGAACACACATTGGTTGTACACACAACAATGATGGCCCATACCATATCACAATCAAATTGGCATAAAATAATCCACATACAATTGTGAGTGAAATTATGCAACAAAACATGATGTTATATATAAAACCCACTCTTACCCAACAAAACATGACGTTATATATAAAACACACTCTTACATCCCACTTGCTCTATGTCTTTTCAATCCAATTTTCCTCTTTTCATTCCATAAGACATCCTTGCAATCGAAATATCTAGGATTTATCTTTAGTTTTTACCAAACGTTTATTCTTTAGGCAAAAATACAATTTGAGGTTCAAGGCACCAATTTTATTTTTTATTTTATATTTTTAACTAAAAACCTAAGGTTAAATACATTCCTCATTGACCCACTTATGTATTATAGATCATACATTTAGTTTGCATAATCTTCATTATTATTCACTTCTCTAACTTGAGAATCAATTATGAAATGAATCTATTAGAAGATCTTCATCTGAAATCATATTAATGATATATTTTTGAAAGTGGCTTGTAATCAATAACAACTCTCACAATTATGAAAATATGGTAACCTTGATAACTTTATGTCAATTTGTTTTCCAACTATGAAATCAGTCATGATTTATATTCAGTAATTAATCAAATCATTTGATTTGATATCTTATTCCTTACTATTAATACGTACACAACAACAAGCTATGAAAACCATACATTTCTCCAAATGTGACGAATCTTGTTAAATTTACATAAGATTTAGACTATCACAAGGGAATTTCTAGCCTAAAGTTAGACCCCCCCCTTTTTTTTAAGGATAATTACCACCCTCTCAAATTATTACAACATTTTGTAGGACTAATAAATACTCAAACAACTATACATCCCAACAAAAAATTCCTAAATCCAACAATCTCTTCCATTCCACATACAATACACTCATCTTAGGCTTCTAAATCATGCAAGAATTACAATTCATCAAAATGTGATCTCACTCTCCTTCAATTTCTCCCTCACAAATATCACAAGCACATATTCTTGTAAAACAAGAACTCAACTAAGCTTTTCATTAATCACATGCCTTTTTTTTTTTCTTTAATTTAAAATAAAACAAGTTCTCACCACATAAAATATTTACCTTCTAAACATGTTATTCTCTTCACAGTTTATAAACAATTTGAATTTTGACATGATCGCCAAACTAGCAATAGCTTAGAGAAATACATGAGTTCAATCCTCATAGTTTCTCTAATTAATTTGGTTAAATAGAATGCAACCAATATTCAACTGATAAAATCATTAAAGAGACTATTATGGCTTTCCTAGACCTAATTTGTCTTAAGCCAATAGAAAAGTTATTTCATCAACTTATCACAATAATCTTTTTCTACATTTCAAGAATTTGAAAGTCATTTTAATTCTACCTAAATTCAATACATACAAAAGGATTACAATACTAGAGGATAGATATCTAGTTCACACTTCCATATATCAAAATCAATTATTCCAAACATTCTAAACCACCTAATGGTGTTTAGTATACCAATCTTAGTATCTTCATTAACGGATTTAAAGCTCAAGCAAATTTGTGTTACAAATCTCTATCCATTTAACTTTAATTACACATAATCATTCCTTAATCATGAATATCAGATTCCATCAAAAATATTCTAACTAGAAGAATTACTTAGCTCATAGATATATTTTACTTTGGATTCCACACCCATACCTTATCTCATTACTTATCTCATAGATATACTAGTATGGATTCCACACCCATACATTTTCTCATAGATATATGCTAGTATGGTTTCCACACCCATACATTAGATCATAGATATATGCTAGTATGGATTCCACACCCATATATTTTCTCATAGATATATGCTACTATGGATTCCACACCCATACATTAGCTTAAGGAAAACATAACATTTAAGTGTTCCTTAAAATGGTTTCCACAACCCATCATGCACCAATCATTTAAGCCTCTTGTTTATTAGGAAGTTCATACCTCAACCTAGTATTTGAGTAATTTAAAGTTATTTGATGCCTAATTTCAACCCAAAATACACAAAATCATGTCAAAGAAATCAGAGAAATTTCATTCTTACTTATTAAGAATGTATTCCCAAATCCTATTTTAACATATCTACTTAATACACATACATTACTCTTGAGTTTACATTCACAGTTAAAAGTGACATCTTTCAAGGTAGCTTTTAGTTAAGTTTCCTCTAGTGTAGGTACGAAAAGATTCAAAATTATCATGATGAACTCAATCATCACGTTAATGTAATCTCAGCCTTACACTTGTTACTCATTCCCAAAGCATACACACCAAGGTCATCACACTATAGTCTAGATTAAGCCAATATTCTTCTCGGTAGATACAATTTCAGCAAGTAAAGATGGCTACTAAGCCCATATCACATTGAAAATGATGCACTAAAAATATATGAAACCATGCATTCACTCCACCTATCTCACTCATTGATTTCAAATCAAGTCATTCACATACTTGGGTTTAACCCCAACTTTCTCAAGCACATCCTTTCCCAGCATGTCTTTAAGCATTTTAACATATTGTTGATAATGTGTCTTAACAAAAATATAAAGGAATATAAGGGAATTTTTATTTTATTTTATTTCATGAGTCACTAAATGACATAATGATAATAATATCCTCTATGCAACCAATATGCTTCCAAGTCAAGATATACAAGAACTCAACTTGCATGCAAAATCAACATTCATACATCATCAAACTACAAATAAGCATGTTGGCCCATTAGGCCTAGTGTTGTAACTTGGCTTTGATACAATATGTAGTGTCCCTTCTTAGTGAGATAGCTTTGATGACACTTAGAGATGGTGATTTTGATATAATGATATAATATAATGTATGAAAGACTTATGTACATGCTTATATTCTATGACCTGGTTTAGGTCACTTGGTTGTTGTGTGCTTATGATAATATCTATGGTTGCGTACACAATAATTGATTTTGGTTAAGAGCATATTAGCAATGTTTTCTCTTTTGGTATCCTATTTTGGACATAGGTGTATAACATGAATGGTGATTCAGAGTTGAGACACAGATCCATGGATGATCATGGTTAGATGGAACATATGGTTAATTATGATTTATGGATGATACGTAATTTGTATGATTATATGTTCATAATATCGTACTAAGCATGATGTGGTAGGGGATTGGTCATTGCCAACAAGGATGCTCAAGTTATAAATAACTGTGGAAGTCATTTCTCCAAAACGAAAATGACTGTGGAAGTCATGCACAATATTTGGTAAAATTTGAATAAGTTAATTATGAAATTCATTTGATTTATTTGATCAATGAGTTTGTGATGTGTGCAGGTCTTGGAAGAAGACCTTACCAATGAACCATCAGATGGGTATGAGCTCACAATCAGTACCTTAAGGTGAAGCGCGGAGTTTCAAAGCAAAGTAGATGAGAAGCCATGGAAATTAGGGCGCGGAGTCCTAAATCCATGAAATATAAAGACGTGGAGTCTTGAATCTATAATGAAATGTTTGGGGCGCGGAGTCCTGAATATTTAAAAAGATCAAGGTGTGGAATCTTGGATCTTTAGAGTAGATCACGGCATGGAGTCCTCAATCTACTAAGGCACAAAGATGCATACAATAGGGGTGCGGAATCCCTATTATCCAAAATACCACTCATGGGCAGCTCACATATGAATTTCCTTAATAATATCTCATTCCTAACAATTTTGGAGTGACTTTCTAAAAATAGAAAGTCATGTCTACTATTTCAAGTATGACTTTCCAAAAATAGTAAATCACCTCCAATCAATGGGTAAACAAGTATACTTGAAGGAAAATCACTTAACTTATGATTAATCAATCGTAATAGTTGAATCTTGACTTAATCCTCAATATTATTAATATTATTAATATTATTATTATCTTTTATGAGACTATGATATTATTATTAAAAGAGAATTATATCTCCTCAATCACTTCACACCTCTCTCCTTCATGACTCTCATGGCTCTATGTAACTCTCTCTATTTTAAATATTACATTACACTCTCTTTTATGCACTCATCAATGAATGGCATATTCCTCTTACACTCATTAAATATATGTCATAAAATTTTCCTCTTACACTCATTAAATATATGTCATAAAATATTCCTCTTACACTCACTTTAATGCATATGTTACACTCTCCTTAAATAAGGCATGCATACCTCTCCTTAATGGCATAAGTTACACTCCTCTAAATGGAATACATTGCATGCATATTAATCCTCCTTTATGACAAGAATTGTTGCTCCTCCTATATATGAGTCTCATGTATTCTCATTAGAGGGGAGGAGGGGGGTAATGCCAAGAGTGGAAGAGACTTGAGGAATATTGTGAGAGGGAGAGATATGGAGAGTATTCAATTACTTCCAAAACAAATCTGAATTTCTTACGAAACTACTAAGTATCTATTGAGGTTGAACATGAGTGGTATTTAGAGGAAGTGAAAACTATACTCCTTAGTTTTCCTTGCATCTATCTCTCTACTATTGTATTTTGGTACTGTTTGTGAGCTTTTACAGCGCGGGGGTTCCAGGGGGAGGAGTTCTCCCTGGATATGGTTGGGTGGAAAACCGGATGGTTCAAATGAGTTGGTTAAGGGATCGAAGGTGGATCATATTCTCAACGATTGGAGCTGAATATCTCTTCAGGTATAATTTCCATTGTCCTAAAATTGTAGTATAGCTTTGGCATAAAATAAAAAGTAGACATTTAAATTGTTGTAAGCATCTAATTTTTGTTTAGGCTTATGTTATCTAGAATATTATTGATTAGTTAAAAATGAAGACTAGATTAATCTATATGCATGGATGTTTAGATCTCAATATTGGAGTTATTATTGGTGTAGTTTATGGTACTAATCTTGGTATTGTAGCATTTGAAAAAGGAAAGCCAAATATTGTTGAAGGTAATTGCAATAAATTTATTCCAAAGGATTTGGGTAAGTATTTCATGATTTATGGTTTTGTTTCAAATAATTAATAGATGCATGTTTTATAAATGGTTTTAGGATAGTTTGCAAAGTGTTTGACAAAATCTGTGAATGAGTAATGTTATCAATTTATTTATGCATGAATAAGTGCTAACTTGCAACTTACATCAGAAGTAAGAAAATGGACATGTATCCAAAATATACTTGGAGGAATTACAGAATCAACCCTTAAAAGAAAATGCAAAAACAATGGCAACTAAAATATAGATTGGAAGATCAAATGCTTGAGGTAAGTTGGAGATAAATTTCAGTTATGGCTTATGTTTCATATTCTTATTAATAATTCAATGTTTTGTTATTCAAGTTGTTGTAATAGTACTATCAGAATTTTGAGAGAAAGCCTTAATGGCTATAGCATTCAGGGCTGCCATGTGTTTGTCAAATTGTAACAATTGGTTCAAAAAGCTTGTCAAATCATATGAATTAGCTTGTGGATGGTAAAATGTTTTAAGGACTCATATGGTGGATTTAGAAATGTGCGATTTCAATGAGCATATCTTAGTGGCATAAATTTGGGTTGTTTTTCCTCATGTAGAGGTGTAGTTGTAAGTTCTCATTCCATATGTTTGACAAAAGTTATAAATGAAGCATGTAGGCTATAAATTTTGTTGTTTTCAAGAATCGCATTTCTGGGCGTTTTGAATTCGATTCAGCCCAACATCAGGGGGTATCCGTGCCTAATGGTCATGTAACCCCTGATTTCATTCCAAAAATATACTTTTCAGAACCCAGATCGGAAATCTGGGCGATTTGGCAGATTGCTGCTCTGAGTTATGTGTGCCTGTTGTTGAGTCTTTGATGAAAAACTAAGATCATTTAGTCTCTGTTTTAAGATGGAAACATTTACAGTTTAAATTCTGAATTTTAGGAGATAAATATGTTGAAGAATAATCTTAAATTCATTATTGCTAAGTATTTGACAAAATGCCTCAATGACTTTTAATTGCGTGCTTGCAAAGTGTTTGTCAAAAGGGCTGAATGAGTGTAGAGTGAATGTCTGCAAAGTGTTGGTCAAAAATCTTGAATGGCTGTAGCTTTTGTGCATATAAATTGTTAGTGTAAAATTCTTAGTTACTCTTGTGTTTTTATGTTACTATAAATTTTAAATAAACTATTTAATGGGTGTAGCTTCCTATGTCTGCAAGTTTTTGGTATGAATGTGAAAATGAATTTAATAATTTGTTGAAGTGTGACTAAGACAATTGTTTCTTGTATTATCTAAAGCTTTCAAAATAAAAAGGGCCTTTTGTTGGAAACAATTTTACAGTGACTAATTCTTTAGGATTTTGTGCAAATGAGTATTAGTGATTATGTGACATCTACTTCTCTATCTTACTGATGGTGGGTAAGGTGGGACCTTACAAAGGCAATGTTGAGAAAGTACATTTTAAAAGGATGAAGGCAATGTGGGAAGGACAAGTTGATTCTATTTCTGAAACTTTAGATAATACAGAGCAACTTGTCAAGTGGAAAATTCCAGCAATATAAGAAGCTAAGTTTGTCAGAATAATAAACACCCATATGAGAGCTACTAACAAAAGACTTAAAGACTAGTTGAAGGATTTACAAGAGCAACTAGAGTTAATTCATGATGAGATACAGAGAAAAGGCATTAAAATGATAGTCATAGAAGAAGCAATAGACCAACCAATTGTAAATGAAGAATAAATGCCTCAAAGAAAGCTAAAATGAAGTTGTTTTATGGTTTGTATGGTTTGTAGATGTTGAAGACAGGTTATATTTTGAGTTTTTGGGCAACCACAGTTTTCATTTGACAAAATTATAAAAAACTCTGCATACTCAACATTTTCGTAGTGCCTCCAGGCTTAAAAAGCATAAAAGTGCTACGAAACTGCTGTAGCTGCCTTTTTTTATTCTTTTGATCAGTATTCAAGGTGTTAAAGGCTGAGTTAAGAGCTAAAATTTCTATGAGAGATGTGTTGAAGGGTGATTAAAATGATGCAAGAGGAAAGAGTCAAGTTTTTGGAGGACAAAGGCTTGTAATGGCAGCTCTACAGAAAGCGCTACGAAACTGTTGTATTTTCATAGCGCAATACATTACATCCTTTAGAGCAGTTTTTGAAGCGGTTTTAGACAGTTGGAGGCTAGGAAAGAGTTATGGGACATGCTAAGACAACTTTCAACATCCAAGGACCACGAAATGAATATTAAATGATAGTGAGAATGTTCAAAGAAGGAAAAATATCCTATGCCTAAAAAACAGGGTATTGTTTCCTATTTTTGTGGAGGTCAGCTAAGTGGTCATGAAGAACTGAATGTCATTATCCAAATTCAACCATGTGATGATACACTTGTCAATGATGTAATTTCAAATAGTTAAGGTTGTTATATATAGTAATAAGGAGTTTGAGTCCTTTTTGAAATAGGACTGTCAAGTAGGAAAGGTGTCTTTTTGTAATAAATTTCATGTTTTATGGTTATGCAAGGTGTCAGTGGACAAAAATTTGATGTATCTAGCCTAGAGGCAGATCATCTGATGATGTAAGAAGTCTATTAAAGGCCATTGGGTCGAATTTGTCAAGGGTTGGACATTTTTGGAAAAATTTGAGTTTGTTGTGAGTTGTCTATTTTCGGCTAATATAGAGATCTTCTACTTGACCAACTTGAGATTCTGAAGGGGTTTTTAGTGTTTTCCTATTCTATTTGTATTTCTTATATATCTCATTTGTAGTGGTGTTCATCTATATTACTTAGAATTCATTTATAAGATGCTCTGACTTCTTTTATAAGTTAACTGACTGTGTTTTTACATGTTTCATGTGTGTGTGCCTTCTCACTAAAAAATCTGATATGCCTCAACTTCCATGTTAAGTAGACTCACTGAATTACTGAATTTATTTGACTCCATAACCCCAATATATACATGCTGATGTCATTTTCAACCTACATCTATCATTATCAGTTTATTTCCTAAATAGAGTTAGTCATCTATATCTTTATCCATATCATTAGCCCTTGAGAGAGCCCTCTCAGGCTGAGGAGGCTAAGCCTCAGTCACAAGATTAGGTTTGAAATAGTTACATGAGATTGTCTGATCAAGCAACCTATCAGGTCCAATTTTGTGATAACATTTTGGCGCTGTTGCTGGGGAGCGAAGGTGTAAATTTTTCCTGAGAAGAACGACAAAGTTCCAGTTCTAAGGTCTGAGAGTAGCAGACACTTAGACACATATTGGTTGTATTTCTGTGCTGGTGACTCCACACATCAAATAATCAATTGGAAGGTGAATCCACTACTTGAATATTAGTATCTTGATGGAGTTTCAAGATGAGTTCCATTGCAAGTGTTATCACTTAAAAAAAAATTCAAAACATCATTATGATAAGATTACCTATGATTATGGGTCAAAAAGGGTCTTAGGAGTCATTTATTGAGTTTGACCAAGAGAAGTATTACATTTTTAATTTTGAGCATACCCTAGTGTTTAAATAAACTCATTTTAAAGGTTTTTTCATGTCAACTCTTTCATCATTTTAGGATTCATTTCATTTCCCAAAGTTTTTACGTCAAAACTGTCCAATTAGCCGAGAAACTATAGTTTCGTAGCGCCAACTGTTGAAAAAAGTCACTTTGCGCTACGAAAGCGCTGATAGGATTATAGCGCAAATAGTAGAAATTACACTACATGCGCTACGAAAGCACGATTTTTTAACTTTCTTGTCAGTTGAGTTGGAAAATTTCAGAAACCGTTGGGAAAGGGTAGGATAGTGGCATATTGAGTCATGTAATGATGAAATTGAAGTACACACCCACATTTTCAGTCATCATTGTCAGTTTAGGTATGAGTGAGTCATCATTTTTAGTTATGAAAAGAAATTTGAAATTCAAATTCTTTCCTAATTATTCATTCTCATTATCTCTTTCCTTCATTCGTAATGTCTGAGCTCTGAGGGTCAAGCCAAACCTGTGGCTGGTTTTTACAAAGGTTTATTATATCCATTTCAAGCAAGGTTGTTGTTACATTTATTAAAGCGAGGCTGATACATCCATATCAAGCGAGGCTGACAGGTTTTTTGAAGAATATGGCAGAAGAAAGAAAAATACACAGAGGAGGACAATGCTTAAGGCATGAACCTGAAGATTTGAAGGCAATAACTGAAGACCCAACAGTGATGGAAGCATTTAGAAGAGAAGGTTGCCTACGGTTTTGTGAGAAGTTGCAGGGCTATCACACAGAAGTATCCAAGGAATTTTCTATGAATTTCAATGGAACAACCACTAAATTTGGGATGCTAAGTGTGTCTATCACACCATAGGTCATTGTTGCCATTGCAGAGATACCAAGAGGTCAAGAAACCTAGTTCAAGGGATTTGAATTTTATATGGAGTAGTGTAAAGAGTTCATGAAGCTTGAGCACACAGACATGGATCTTAATAATGCTATCCCTAGAAGCTGCATCAAAGATAATTATTCAAACTACTGCTCAACATTCAGAAATATTTTACCTGTGAAGGTAGATATCACAAGGTTTATTCATATCATTTCAAATTGCTTCTACACTTCACTGTAGAACCAAGTCAACCTAAGGTTGTAAAGCC
This sequence comes from Pinus albicaulis, assembly GCA_034641835.2. NCBI lineage: Eukaryota > Viridiplantae > Streptophyta > Pinopsida > Pinales > Pinaceae > Pinus > Pinus albicaulis. Next base: position 1,391,279,461 of record CM076570.1, read on the forward strand.
AAAAGTACCTGCAAAAGTAAAGCCTAGAAAGAAAACTGAGAAAAGGGAAGACTCTCCCACCTGCAAAACAAAGATCAAAGGTTGTCAAAGATGCAAAACAAAAACAAGCTGTCGGCAAGCAAGGGACCAAAATAATAACCAGAAGTCAAGCAGTGGTTTTGAAAGGAAAGACAGTTTCTACAGAAGATAGCCCAGTAACAAAGGGGAATATAGAGGATATTCTTCATGCCATTGACATAGAGGAAACACCTATTGTCCAAGCTAAATTTATTGGAGAACAGGAGCAAAAGGTGAAAAAGGCTAAGTCTACAAAGAGATTAGACTTTGAGGGGGAAAATGCAGGTTTCATTTTTCAAGCAAGAAGGCCTATGACAAGGCATGCTAGGAAATTGATAGAGAGCAGCAAGGAAGTTCAAATATCCACTGAGATAGCTAAATCACCTAAAGATATTATTGATCTCTCATCACCCACAGTGAAGCATACAATCAGCAGAACAAAAAAAGGAAAAGAGAAAATGACAGAGAAAACAGAGTTTCAACACCTTGAGGAGAAATTAAGGTTGGCAAACCAGGAAATTTCTGTCATGAAAAAGAGAGCTAGAAAACACAGTGTCAAGAAAGTACAGTTTAAAAGGATGAAGGCAATGTGGGAAGGATAAGTTTATTCTGTTTTTGAAACTTTAAGTAATACAAAGCAATTTTTCAAGTGGATTGTTCCAGCAATAAAAGAAGCTAAGTTTGTCAGAATAATAAGCACTCATCTGAGAGCTACTAACATAAGACTTAAAGACCAAGTGAAGGATTTAGAACAGTAGCTGGAGTTGATTCATGATGGGTTACAGAGCAGAGGCATTAAAATGACAATCATAGAAGAACAAATAGGTCAACCAAGTGAAAATGAAGAAGGAATGCCTCAAGGAAGCTAGAATGAAGTGGTTTTACAGTTGGTATGGTTTGTAGATGATGAAGACAGGTATATTTTAAGATTTTGGGAAACACATAGTTTTCATTTAATAATTTTATGAAAAATCTGCATACTCAGCAGTTTTGTAGCGCATTGAGTGTAAAAAAGCAGAAAAGCGCGACGCAACTGTTGTAGCTGCCTTTTTTGCTTCATTTGATCAGTATGTAAGGGGTTAAGGCTGAGTGAAGCACTAAAACTGCTACCAAAAAGGTGTTGAAGGGCAATTGAAACAATGCATGAGGAAGGAGTCTAAGTTTTGAAGAATAAAGGTTTGAAATGGCAGCGCTACGAAACTGTTGTGCTTTCATAGCGCAATATATTACAGCCTTTTGAATAAGTTTTTGAAGCGGTTTTTGACAGATGGAGGCTAGGGAAGAATGATGAGAAATGTTAAGATAATATTCAACAGCTAAGGACCATGAAATGAAGATTAAATGATGGTTAGAATGTTCAAAGAAGGAAAAGAATCTTATGCCTAAAAAACAAGGTATGGTTTCCTACTTTTGTGGAGGTCAGCAAAGTGGTCATGAAGAAATGAATATCATTATCCAAATTTGACCATGTGATGATACACTTGTCAATAATGTAATTTCAAATAGATAAGGTTGTTATAGATAGTGATAAAGAGATTGAGTCCTTTTTTAAATATGACTGTTAAGTAGGATAGGTGTCTTTTTATAATAAATTCCATGTTTTATGGTTATCCAAGGTGTCAAGGGACAAAAATTTGATGTATCTAGCCTAGAGGAAAATCATCTCATGTTTTAAGATGTTTATTAAAGGCCAAGAGGTCGAATTTTTCAAGGTTTGGACATTTTTGGCAAAAACTGAGCTTGTTGTGAATTGACTGTTTTAAGCTAATATAGAGATCTTCTACTTGACCAACTTGAGATTCTTAAGGAGTTTTAGTGCTTTCCTATTTTTATGTATCCATTATATATATTATTTGCAGTGGTGTTCATCTATATTACTCAAAATTCATCTATTAGATGCTCTGACTTCCTATATAAGTGAACTGACTGTGCTTTTACAGTTTCATGTGTGTGTACCTTATGACTAAAAACTATGATATGCCTCAACTTCCATGTTAAGTAGATTCATTGAATTACTGAATTGTGACTCCATAAGCCCAATGTATACATGCTGATGTGATTCTCAACCTACATCTATCATTTATCAATTTATTTCCTAAATAGAGTTAGCCATCTATATCTTTATCCATATCATTAACTTTTGAGAGAGCCCTCTCAGGCTGAGGAGGCTAAGCCTTAGTCAAAATATTAGGTTTGAATGGTTACATAATATTGTCTGATCAAGAAGTCTATTAAGTCCAATTTTTTGATAACATTTTGGTGCATTTGCCAGGATCCTGAAGATTATACTTTCCAGAAATTTTGAAGTTGAACTTCTGAAGGTAGCAGGAGCTCAGGAAGCTTTTCGAGGCTGCATCTACCTTGGTGACTCCATTACAAATTTATATAATCAAAGGTGGCTTCGAGAAGGAGATACATGAAGAGTAATCCTGACCCAAATCCACCTACCATTGTGGACAATTCAAACACTATTTATAGAGGCAATCAAGGCATTTTTGAAATATCAGGTACTCCATCACATACGAAATCCTTATCCTCTGAAATATTAAGAAGTCTTGAAGATAAAAGAGTTGATGATAAAATCTAGGAAGTCTTGTTTAGATATGAAATTGAAAATGAATTAACTGAAATTATCTTATACTTGCATAAGATAGGTATTGATACCTCAGCCCTAGTAACATAGGAAGATAAAGAAGAGTTTTGGGAAGCTGATACTTCTGAGTTGTTGTTGGAAAGAGAGTCTTTAGATAAGTTGAAAGAGCTTGACCCTTTTGGAATCTTGTTGAAAATTAAAGCGGGTTTGCCTCTTCTAGATTGGAGTTCAATTGTTAGTGGACAACAAAGACCAAATAGTCCTCCTCATAACAGTTCTTCATCCTCTATTGTTGCTATCCTAAAGCTACCATAGTCTCTTTTACCATGGCTGGAAATGTACCTCCTCCACTTGCTGCGCCTGCTAGATATGCCCCTCTTGTTCTTCCAGCTGTTTTACATGACCTCCCTAGCAAATATGCTGCTAGAATCAAAACTTGGGGAAGTGATGAAGAGATTACAGTAGAAGAACATGTATATCAATTTAATGATTTTATAGACAGGGAGGAGGTTGATCATGAAGATGTCAAGTTGATATTGTTTGCTCAGAGCTTTACTGGTGAAGCTAGGAAATGGTTCAAAGCCCTTACTCCTGGAAGTATTCATAATTGGAATGAGTTTGAAGATACCTTTTTGAGAAAATGGGGAAATAGAACTAATCCAGTACAAGCCCTCACTAAGTATAATAGTTTAAGCAGAGATGTTGATGAAACTGTTGAAAAATTTTCAAAAAGGTTTAATAAGGTTTATGACTCTATTCCTGCCCATCTAAAACCTCCACAAGCCTTAGCTCAGATGAGATATGTTGTAGCTTTTGATTATGACTTTTCTATACTGCTGAGAGAGAGAGAATCCCCTTCACTTGCTAAAATGAAAAATGATGTAGTGAAGGTGGAGGTTAATATGATAGCAGCTAAAAATTCAAAAATGGGTAAGACTAAGTTAAAATAAGAAGAGAATCCTTCCTCCTCCACCTCTGATGATAAATTTGATTCAATGATGAAAACAATGAAAAATTTGATGGATAGGCTGGCTCTTGGGAATACCTCTGCTCCTCCTGCACAACATGAACCTCAGTTTAGAAACCCCCAGTTCAGGAGACCTTAGAATCATCAAAGACCAAGAGAGAACATAAATCAATAGCCTGATCCTCTAGTGAGACCTCCTTTCCAGCAGAACTTAATTGATGAAGAATATGAACCTGAAATTCCTGAAGAGTCTATTCACTGTTTCGATGAAGAAATGTTTGGAATTTTCTTGACTAAAAAGGAACATGATAAATCAGACCAAGGTAATCATAGAGAGGAACCATCAAATTATCTAGAAGGGTATCAACATCCTATTTTTGAGATGTAAAACCAATACAATCTCAGAAATAGAAATGTGCCGATCATTGCAGATAAAACATAGCCTAAGAAAGATACACCTAAGGTTGCTGATGGCAAGAAAGATACTCCTAAGGTTGTTGAAGGTAAGAAATATACACCAGCTCTTCCTCCTATTAAAGAATCTAAAAAATCTATTTCTGTTTTCAGTTTAGAAAATGAAATTTCTAAGATCAGAATACTAGTACCTTTTGGTGAGATTCTGTAATATTCTAAATTTTATGGAATATTAATTTTTGCCATTTTCACATAGGAGATGAATAAAATGGGTATGAGACCCATTCATTTCATGAGTAGGGAATACAAATCCTCTTAGTGTGAAAGGGGATCACTTATAGAGCCGTATTTCACACCTCCATGTGTGAAAGGAGACTTTTGTAGAATGACTAGGTCAAGTTTGACCAAGTCAAACAACACAGTGGTATGAGGTGGAGAGCACATTGTGGGACAGTGCAGTGAAAGAGGAGGGAAAATTATAGAGGAAGGAAACCCTAATTGGGTGGGGTCCATGGAGAGGGAGCTCACATTTTTTAAAAGGAGGACAAGCAACCATTGTTCAGGAGGTTGAGTATTATTCATCTTTGGTCCTTAGGACTTGCTGCATTCTCTTGTTGTTTAGCAAGAATTGCCGGGGGAAATTCATGTTTAGGATTTCCTCTCCTTCTTGAGTATCTCTTGGAGGATTTCAATCTATTCCCCATATTCAGACATTGAGGTCAAGCCTCATCCTTCATCATCAGTGCAGTTTCAGCTGGAGATTGTGCAGTGTTGCTGGGTGTTGCTGGGGAGGTTTTCCACAACACCGTCCTTGGCTAGTTTTTCAGAGGAGGGAGCTTAAATCTCTTTGGGAGATCAGAAAAAGAGGTTTAGGATATTATTCCATCATATTTGGCACTAGGCCAACCAGTTACGATCATATGCAGTGCAGTCCCTCTCTTAGACAACATTATTCTTGGAGAGCATTGTTGTAAGGGATTAGCAGACACATTGGAGGGTGAGATATTTAGTCATGAAGGGATCAACCTTTCACTTTAGATTTACATTGGAGGAGGGTTATTAATTTGATGCAACCATTTCAGCCTTCTCCATCTATTTCCAGTTCTTGATTTTCCGTTGCTACCCAGCAACTCCGGCATTTATGCAAGAATGCCATTTTTCTTGTATTTCAGCCAATCCTTCTAGAGGATTGATGTATTGTATTTTCATGGGTTGAGATCATGCTCCCCCACTTTATTTGAGCTTCATATTGTCACATATATATATTATTTACATTTTGCAGTAGCTCTCCTTCAAGGATTGTGCAGTCATAGCCTAGGGCTTTATTTATGCAGCAGTATTTTTCATATTCTCATGTACATTTCTCTTGAGGCTTGTAGTGCCTTGCTTGAGTGATCATTTCCTCAAGGGTTTGTATATCTTATGCTGCTATGATATGAGAAGATGGCTATTTGATTCTCCCGAAATTTTATGTGTTAATGTATTCATTTGCTGCTCCATAGGAGGTGTTTTATATATTGCTGTATCTTCATATTGGAATATCTTAAGATATTCCCAGAGGTGTAGATTTTCCATCATTTGGGATATTACAGATTCTCAAGGTCAATGAGTATAGAAGAAAGATTGTTAAAATGTTGAAATCACAACCAGGAGCTGCTGATATCTTGAATGGACAAGAGGATCATCCAACCATATACTTGGGTCCAAGATTAGAAGATGAACATAATGAGGAAGTGCCTCCTTTTTATGTGAGCCTTAGCATTTGTTGGCTAAAGGGGTCTCGAACTAGGTTCAGAGGTTAAGGTTTGCCAACAAACCCTATACTACTGGCACTTTCGGCAGTGACCTGTGTTTCACCCGAAGCAGTATGGGTGGGTGCTAGAACCAAGTTTCTGCACCCTGAGAGAGGATAGGTAAGCCAAGTAGAGCTACGTCTGGCTTTATAATGACCAGATCGCCTATCTCAGAACCGGATATATAGATCTCCTTCGCATCCATGTGTGCAAGGTAAACTATAATTACTGTGCTCAACAAATCATATACTTCTAAAACAATAGTGAAACATTACATAAAAAATAACAAAACAGACCCAGATACAGTAGAAACACTTAACATAGTACTTTCACAGCTTAACACAGAATATGCATAACACAGTAGCTATCAAAGGTTCACATCAATATTACACATAGATTTAGTTACTCAAACAACCTTTCTCGTTCATTATGTAATTTTCCTACTTAGCCTTAGCTAAGAGGAAACATTCAATTTTGATTTATTTTATGTTTTATGAATAAATGAATAAAGGAGGACATGTAGAACTCCTAAAAAGTCTGAATAAATCAATGCCCATGTGAGAAAAGACAAATCAGGGCTATGTAAATAATCACTTGCAGGTGTGAAAGAGGTTTGAGCCAAAGAATAGGTCCACTTTGACCAAATCAACTGCATTGTCTAGGTTCATTGCATCTCCAAGAGGGACTGCGCAGTTCTAGAAGGGATCCTCTAATGTGAAGAAGGCTAACTCATCAAAGTGGTTTAGGGTTTGAAAGAGTTTCCTCATGTTATAAAAGAAGGAGGAGAGCAACATGAAGGGGTTTTTGATAGATCATATTTCTGAAGTATTTTTCTTCTTAGACAAATACCATTCTCTGCTGTTTAGTGAAGGATTGTGATTGGAATTCCTTTTTAGGGGTTTCATCTCTTCCCTTGAGGATCATTGGAGGAGTTCTTTGCTGAAGTGAGCCACCATCTGGTTTGATACCAAGTTCTATCTCTCATGAGCAGTGCTGGTCCATTGAGGGTTTTGCAGCTGCTATCTTTTGTAGCAAGTGGTGTTCTAGATCTACTTAGATCTAGCTTGTTTTGAGAGGCTTTCTATATTGGAGTGTGTTCTTCAGCCTCCAAAGAGATAGATGATCCATATTTTGTATCAGTTCTATAATTTCATTCAAGTTATTTAGTCTCCTTCACCCTCTACGTAGTTTATTCTCAATACTGCGTTATTTTGTGAGAGGGATTTCCTGTTTCAGTTTGCCATCAGTTTGGAGGAAGATCTCTTGGTGTTAGGCTTGCCTTTCCTTGGTGATCTGTGGTTTGGGTTGCTGATCCATGTCTCTATAGATATGATCTCTTTCAGAAATAAAATTTATCTTCAAAAATTTCTGGGTTTTCTGCAGCATTGCAATTTGTAATTCAGATCTAAAGCTTATTATGCAATATTTTGATGTAATTCCAATTAGATATTGTTCTTAAAGTCTTATAGTTTCCAGATTTGTATTAGATCTGATGTTTCATCCATACATATGTCAAAGATCTGAAATTTAATGTACAGGAGCTGAACTATCTGAAAAATAACGTTGTCTATGTATTTCTGCAGTTTATTCCTAGTTGCAGCTCTAATTTCTGAAGGGATTTTTCCCTAGTTCTCTTTGTAATCTGTTGTAGAGGAAATAAGATAAAATATAAATCTGATTTAATATTATATCTCTGAAGTATCTGATATTTGGCTGTCCTCCTCTAAGTTTCAGTCAAAACTGTGCAATTCTAGTAGCTGGGGTTTTCATATTGTAACAGCTCTTCTCTTTGGCTAATTTCTAGCTAGTCTTGACTGTGGGAGATCTGTTTAATGTACTTAAACTGATTTTTTTCAGCCAAAATTCTATATATAAGTCACATACAACATAAATGAGGGGATCCTAGCCCTGATCTGCATTATTCTTGCTTATATTTTCTTATACATCGTTTTCATTGAAGACCTTGTTGAGATTCCTCAAAGGGATTATTCCAAGTTATATAGGCAGAGTCTACAGTTGGAAAAGTAGCCTCTGGTTCTCACCATATTTTTAAAGGTGACATAACCAGTAAATGCCTCTATATTCCATCTTTGAAATATAATCTTGAGAATCCCCAAAAAGGAATATTACAGTGGTATCGAAGCTCCACTCTTGGCACAACCTGTGCTAACTTTGGAGCCTCAGTCATGCTGCATTCCGAAGATGAAGATCCTCTTTCTGAGAGCAAGAGGAGATACCAGAATAGAATTCATAGAAAGTTTGACTATACTACCATTGACCTTGACAAGGGTCAAGACAAGGGGAAAGCCCTTGAATTGGTGAATGAAAAAGATAAGGAGGAAGAGGAGTTTGCAAAAACTCTCTTCGAAGCTATGAAAGATCTGTCCAAGGAAATAAAGGAGATGAGGATAGATAGAATGAGGGATTCCCTTGGAAGACTCCATCAAGGAGAAAGTTCTGAAATGTCTCAGTTTGGGATTGGTCCACCTGTGAGCTTGCCACAAGCTCCACAAATCTCACAACGCTCTACAGTGCCTACCTTCTTGGCTATAGAGAATGAAGGGCTTCAAGATCCAACCTCTTTGGAAGGATACTTTACAGAATATGATGCACAAAGTCAAAGGTTCAAGGATAACTTGAGCTTTCAAGACTTCTGCCATATCAGGGACCAGAGGAGGCCATTGCAGTAGTATAAAGATGGAGGGTTCCTTCATGGGAGGCACCACACCATGGGAAGGTTCTTCTTTCCTAAGTTCGATGGGTCACCCTCTTGTTCTGCTAAAGCATGGGTGGAGAGGTTGGACATCTATTTCCAGCTAAATAAAGTGCCTGAAGCAGAAGCCATCGAGATTGTTGCATTGCATTTTGAGGGAGAAGCCCACAACTGGTGGTTTCATGGACTTTCAACATTGGGGCACAAAAATATGTCCACTTATGCTGAGTTCACTAGGAGACTAGTGGAGAGATTTTATCGGAAGGATCTGGAGGCCCCTTTCATAAGCTTGGCAAAGCTTAAACAGACAGGAGATGCTGAGGCCTATATCTTTGAATTCTTGAGGCTGTCTGTAATGGTTCATGATCTTTTAGTAGCAAGGAGAGTTTATATGTTCATTGATGGCCTGGAAGAACCTTTGCATGGGTTGGTTAAGTCTACCAAGCCCATCACTCTGTATGATGCCATTGAAAGAACTAGGGATCTCCAAGATGCCTTGCCAAGGGCAAAGGCAACCTTCCTAAGAAAAGCCACTCACTCTTCTAAGGGGAAGGAAGGGAAAGCTGCTCCACCCAAGGAGAGCTCACTGAAGAAGCTTCTTGACAATGATCTCTAGAGGGAGTTGAGGAAAAAGAAGTTATGTTTCACTTGTCAAGAGCCATGGGTACCGGGACATAGATGTGCTGCTGGAAGAGCACACTATATTGAACTCTTCTCTGATTGTGAGGAGGAGGAAAGAAATGATGGACCTAGGAGAGGTCACAGCATTGGTGATGATGAAGAGGAGCATCCACCATCATCCGGAGAAGAAGAAGGAGCATTTTATCCAACCAGTGGGACTCTTTCTTCTTTTAGAGGAGTGCCCAAGTATTTGACTCTTAGAGTGCAAGGTTCAGTTATGAACCAAATAGTATCTATTCTGATTGACAATGGGGCAACCCAAAACTTCATTGATGCTCACTTTGTGTAGAGGAGAGGGATCCATACTTATACTTTTGATGGGTTCTATGTTTTGGTTATGGGAGATAGAACTATGCAGTGCATGCAGTATGTTCCATCACTTTCTGTGACTATGGGGACCTACACTTTGGAGGACCATTTCTTTGTAGTGGACATACTAGACACCAACATCATCTTGGGTGTCCAGTGGTTGATTACTTTGGGAAAAGTCACCACTGATTGGAAGGCCTTGCAGATGGAATGGGTGGATTTGAAGAGTAGGAAACAACAAGTCATTCAAGGCATGCACACCTACCCTTTGTTAGTGTCAGTCTAGTCATACTGCCATCAGTGATCAAAATTCCTCTTTTGCATTTGCATATTAGGAGTCCCATACCATAAATTTTCATCATTCCGCTAGGTCATGGATTCATTGATGGTAGTGGTCTTTCATTAGTTTTCCCTCATGTGAAACTTGCTTATTCTCCTCTCTATGGTCTTTAGTCATGATTTACTTTCACTTTGTGAGTCATGTTAGTAGATCATAGGGTTGGTCTCATTAGATTCTAGGGTCTCATCATGGTCAAAATTAATGAGTCAAGTATCAATAAATATCAGTAAGGTCATGAGGAGGTCTAATAAACTCAAAATAATAGCACTTGGGAAGATCAAAGAAATGTTTTATTCAGCTTGATGTAATTTTCTCCTCAAAACCATGTTTTGAGGTGAAAACATGATACTTTTCATTTCTTATGTAATTTTATGTCATCATATGTAATAAGTCACACTTCAGAAGATGCTATCTCCACAAAGTCACCACCCTGCCCTTCAGAGAAGTTTTCCACTGCATTTTTAGTCCAGAATCATGTTCTAAGTATGTCCATTAGAAAGAGCCTGGAAGGAGCTTTCCAACGATATATTATACTCTCAAAACTAACTACTGGATTGAAATCTATGCCTAAATGAAAGAAAGGTCCCCTATAGCCTAACTCTTCCCCTTTTCCCATTTCTTCCTTAAACTTTATTTCATTAAAGTTTTATGTTTTTCTTTATAAAACCCCCCTTTTTCCCTATCTGATTGCACAAATCGCATTGTTAAAGTCTTTTAAACACATGAAACCCCGATGAAATTTAATAAAACACTTCTCCTCATGTCCCTTAAACTTTATAATAAAGTTTTAAAGTTTTTATTATAAATACCCCTCCTTCGATTGCAATCGCACCATACTTGTTGTGCATTCCGATTGGCCCTTGTAAAAAACTCCGATGTGATTGCATGTCTCCGATTGAGTCCCGCCGATTGAATCTTGCCTGATTAAAACTCGACCGTTCATCTGATCAATGATCCGACGATCTATATGCCATCGCATCATCGCAATCGGTGCTTTCAAATGATCCCCTCTGATTGACCCCTCCCCATTTCTCTGATTGCAATGAACTCTGCTCCCTTGATTACACCTCTGCCGTTGATCTGCCCACCCGATCGAACAGCCCACAGTATGTCACTCCATCACAATCGGTGATTTAAAATAAAACTTTGCTTCCGCTCCCTTTTGCTTCCGATTGCGATTGACCTTTGGGTCCCACCATATAAAACTTCCACCCATTCATAATAAAAGGGCCGTTTCCCTTTGTAAATCTCAAATTTTATTTTATTTTGTTTTTTAAAGGACTTCCCCCCTCATTGCTTATTCCCCATCGCATTGGTGAAATTCTATTGTGTAAATACACCTACCCCAAGCTCCGATTGCGATTGTGATTGTTCTCCCGATCCCACCTTGATTCCTTCCCCCTTTTCAAATGAAATTTGGTCTTTTCCCTTTGTAAAAAGTGGAAAACCATTTTCGTTTGTTTTAAAGGGATTTCTTCTCTCTTCTATTGTATTACCCCATCGGACCTTTCCAATCGCATCAGAGTTTTATGCCTCATTCTAATAACATCTTCCCTTTCCTCCGATCCCCGATTGCGATTACACCATCGCATCACATATTTTCAAACGCTCCATTATACGTTACATCCCCTCCTTTCCTCCAATTACAATTTGCAATCACATATGGACCCCACATCCCTTTCCCTTTTTCTCCTATTCACTCAAAAGGGGCTTTTTCTTCATTTAAGGCATATTTCAGTTTTATTGGTTTTAAAGGAATTTCTCGGCATATATGAGATTTTCAATAAAGAAAAGTGAAAGTCAAAGGCCGTAAGCTAAAAATGAAACAGATACTTCTATAGCAGAAGAAAAATAGGAATCTTCTCTTTAGATTGCCTATTTTTCATTCATCCAGCGTAACAGTGAATCTACAAAAGTGGTCAAATGTATTGTTGTTCCTCCCTTTCAGGAGCAGATTGTTGATTCTCTTTCCTATGTTCGGATTTCAGTTCTGAGTTGATAAAACAAATCCCTTTTTTTGTGGATCTATTTCCCACATTTCTGGTCTATATAATGCAATTCTCAGTCATTTGTAAAGAAGTAAGTCAGTAAGTAAGGGAATAGTGTGGAAATCAAGGAGGACACTCTGCGCTCGCATTGTAACAGTTTGACAGGGAATTAATAAAGATATGAAGCTCTGATTTGTGGGATCCATGTGGGATGAATTTTAGCATTTTTTCTCTCCTTTGTGTTCATTCGTAAATTTTTATGTTCACCATTCATTCATAAACATCTCTGGTTGAATGCTTTCAATATAGATAGGTAGAATCCATTTTTAATGCTCTGCCTTGGGAAATCATTCAATATTCTGTTTTTTCTTCTATTTGAAAAGGATCCGTCTCTTATGCCCTTTTCAACTCCTCGCCAGTCTTTCTGTTGGCCCCCCTATGAAATTTTTGACAAGCAAATAGGGGGCTAAATCATCTTTGAGTCTTCAAGGATTGCATTTCCTCTGAGAACACAGTCTCCTTGAAGCCTCCATGTGTCTTTTATCCTTTGGTAGTTTACCCTCTGCTGATTCCCCTTTAAATCCTATCTGCTGTGCAAAGAAATGCCCCAAGGCCCCTTTTTTCCCTCTTATTTCATTCCCCAAAGCCTCTGTTTTCTCTCCCCTTTATTCCCCCTTCTTCCCCCCCATTTACCCTCCAAATCCCCTCAAAATCCCCTTAAAATTCTTTCCCCAACCTTCATTGGCCTTCTTTCCCCTTTATTTCTCTATCGTTCCCCTTCCCCAGCCCTAAAATCCATTAAATGGGCTAAAAAACCCACTTTCCGACCTTAATATAAGGCCTAGCCCCTTTACCGCGGGCTCCTTTCGAACCACTTCCCCACATGCCCGTCACCCAGGACCAAGCGCTTAAATCCCGGGGCCAATCGCAATCGGAACTATCGGCGGGAGGTAAAACCCTTTGTAACTCAAGCAATCCCCGATGCGATTGATTATAATGTTAAGTCCCGCGATCCGTTCCGCATCGTTGATCTGCTTCGATTGAACGGCTGAGCGCTAATCGCAGGCCCCCCGCCCATCGAAATCGGAACATGTTAAGTCTGCCCCCCGATTGAAACCTTCCGATTACATCGCAGCCGTCCATCTCCCTTCTGATCTGACGGTCATCGCAACTTCCGATCCCCCGATCGCACTGACCCTCCGATCTCATCCTGACCGTCCATTCTTCCCGCAGATCAACGGTTCACGTTTAATCGCACCTTCCTCCCGATCGCCGATCGCAATTCCTTTGCTCTGTCCCTCCGATTACATCTGAACCGTCGATCTGATCCCCGATCGAACGGTCAGCGCTCAATCGCAGGACCCTCCCCGATTGCAATTGCTAACCGTTTCGACTGACCCCCGATTGCGATTGAGCAATTGGATCATGACCGTTCGTCTCTCCCAGATCTGACGATCCTGGTTCAATCACCCTCCACCTCCACTGGGTCCCACTCTTGCATTTGTCTCTGCCATATTTCTTGTGTTTTGTATGTTTTTCCCGTTGCAAATGTTACTCCATCGCCCGATCGTCACCGTTGATTTTTGCCCCCAGACCATGATCTGACGGTCTGCGCTGCACTCTACCACCAAACGTATCGTTCATAAGTTTCACTCCTCCGTCTGCATCTCCACTGTTTTCATCATTCCGCCACCATTCCTCCGCCTCCACCGCATTTTTCCACCACCGCCGCCTGGTTTTACAGTTCTTTCCACTGTGTGGATTAGCACAGAGAGGCCATTTCAGCCGGCCAGCGAAGCAGCAGAAGCAGGATTTGAGAAGGATTCGAGCCTGTAATTGAAGATTAATGTTTAATCCTACAGTCAAAGGATTCAAGCATAGTTTGAAGACTAAGGACGCACCAGCAAGTCATGATTGCGCCACCTAAAAGCAGAGCGCATTTACTCCAGAAAGTACACCTTCCTACAGTGCCTTCATGCCTTCTCGAGCCCTGAGATAATTAAATACACTGACCGAAGCTCATTTCAGACAGTCCGGCAGCATTAAAGAAGAATGGAGGGCCATGCTGACCTCCATCCAGTTCATTCATTTCAACAGGGCAGAACAGAGGATCACAGACCCCAAGCGCAGACAACGGTAATATCAAGGTTTCCGTCAGCAAAGTGTTTTTCGTCTAGGACAAGGCATCCATACTATTTTTATTATGCAGAATGTCCCTGAAGGATTTTTCCATCAAACTACAGCTCAAAGACAATCAGGCATTTATGAGACAGACCCTCCTAGTAGTTTATATTATCCCCGAATTCAAATCACCTGGAGTACAACGAGCCTAAAATGTCAAGATCAAATCTGAAGCAGATCGTTCTCTTACTAAAAAGGTGAGCGAAATGAATATGCAGCATTCTCAAGCAGGATGGGCCTCGGCCCTGCATTCATTATTATGCTTAAATGTAACATTTAATGAGCACCTACCTCCTCAGTCGATCTGAGGATCATCTTTTGTTATAAAGCACAGCAAGAACATTGTAAAGGGGTTGGTTGTTGTTGGTTTATCAGCATATTGCAAGAATTTTGTCCCAAGCCAAGTTTCCTGTGTAATGATTGTATGACAGGCTGAGAAATATGATGTATTCAGGCTGAATGTAAAGCTTTGGGCAGTGATGTACCTGATTGGTGTTGTGTTTAACATGATAAGCAGTTTTCATTGGATCCTGATCTACAGCAGTTGGTGATGTTTTTCTATTCTCTGCGTTTATTTCCATTTCATTTCATGTTCTTCTGACTGACATCTGAATGCATGATATAAGATTTACCCTTGTTAGGTACCTTATATCCCAGCTCTCTCAGTCTCGAATGTTTTCTGCTCATATGTGTGTCTGAATATTGTTTTTAGTTGACTAAACCAGTGTAGTGGATGATTATTGCCTACTCTCTGATGTGCAAGTTAATAAAATCAATATTCAGATGTTTTTGTTAAGATTTAATTGAAAGAGGTTAGGAACATTGGGAGGTGTAAAGCCTGTCGCTGCCTCTTCATAACCTTCCCTTCCATATAAACCTTTTCAAGATCCCTTGTGTTGCCTATGGTTTTGTCCAAGCAGGCCTGGAGTTAAATGACCTCTGGCCTGATCTATAGACAGAATCAGATGGTTTTCCATCCTTCATTCTCATCACTTAGTGTTCCGTCCCACCAATCAGTTTTTTGAGATCCGAATGCTCTAGATGACTAGCCCAACTGAAGCTTACATATTTGAACATAAGTAAAACCTTTCTTGACTCCATTGCCCAATGGCCTTGATGTTCCCTGAGTTACCTATTTTTTTCCTAGCTTCCTTCTTTACCCATCCTTGTCTTATGGTGAACCTTCTTTTCTGATTCTCAACAACCAAACTCAAACAATCAAACCAACAACCTTGAGCCCATAACTAGCCTAAGATCATAACTGAGAACTTCAAAGACATAAATCCTTCGATAATTATAGAGAGATCCCTCTCTGGACCTAGGAGGGCTAGATCCTAAGGTCTGAAAGTGGTTCTATGTTGTCTCATCTTTTGGTCTCTGTCAACCTGGCCAAAACATGGGAACCCCAACACTTTCCATCCCATCATTATTTAAACTTAATTACTAAAATTTCCTGCCTACCTTGCCCTATGAAATACCCTGTATCCCTGATTTAATTCCCCAATTCAAACTGTCCCATTTGTTCCATACAACCCTGAAATTCATCCATTTAAAATTTTCCCATTATTATACCTAGCCTAAAATTAGTTCATAATTGTACTTTGTTGAATATCTTTTCACGAAGAGAGCCCTCTCCTGACCTTGTAGGGCTAGCTACAAGGCTGAGCATGGTTTAAAGGTTACCCTGGTTTGCATTTTTCAGCCTGAGGTTCAAATTAGGTGCTAACATTTCTGGCGACTCCACTGGGGAGAATTTAGCATAAAATATTCATCACCCCAGTAAGATTTTCCTTGTAAATTCCTGGACTTTGGATGATGATGTTCAGAGTTTTTTAGGCTGAGATATAATTTTGTAAAGTAGAAATTTGACCACACTGGCTTCAAGAAGATACACAAGGGCCAATCCTGATCCAAATCCTCCTCGTGTGTTTGGAAATACTAATCTCATTCGAAGGATAGTCAGAAGACAAGAAGGATCACTAAATCCTTGACCAATTTTCAGACCCCATACTTGGCCCAGTGAGTGGTTGTTTGTAGAAGATCTTTCTTTTGATGAGTGTTTTAAGATTTCTTTGTTCAGAAGTAAGTCTGAAACTGTACATGATGACACAATTTTAGATCCATAATTTCTTGTAGATGTTGAAGTTCAAAGGGAAAATACTTCAATTGATGATTATATTCTGAATTCCCCTCAGTCATCTATCACTGTAACCAATATCCCTAAGCCTTCAGAGTCATCAGGAACAACATTTCCTCCTCCTAATTCATCAGCATTCCCATCAGTCAATTCTCAGCTTTCATCTCCTCCATCAACACCTCCCTTAAATCCTAGTAGCACAAACACTGTTGTAAATCCACCTTGAGTCATGGCTGCCCGCTATGCACCCCTGTTTTTACCTTAGGTTTTGAATGATATGCCTGTTGATTATCAAAGTAAAATACATAACTTTGATGCCACTCAAAGAATCACAGCCCAGCAGCATGTTGATAAGATGAACGCCTTTTTTGATCTTCATGAGGTAGAGGCAGAGAATGTAACCACAAGATTGTTTGTCAAAAGCTTTGGAGGTGAAGTTAGAAAGTGGTTCAGAGCCTTACTAGTAGGCTCTATCCGCAATTTGAAGGAGTTACATACAAAGTTCTTAGACCGGTGGGAGGTAAAGAAAAACCCACTCCAAATTTTTTCTAAGTATGAAAATATTAAAAGAAATGTGGGTGAAACTGTACATGATTATTGTCTAAGATTTAATGTTGTATACAATGCTATTCCAGCTAACCTGAAATCTCCCGTGGATTTAACTTTGCTCAAGTTTCCAGATGGTTTCGATGCTGATATGGCATATCAGCTACAAGAAAGAGATCCTTCCACACTTGAAGACATGCAGAAGATAGTTGTGAGTGTAGAAGAAAATTTTATAGCCAAAATAGCGCGGACTAGAGCTGAAAAGAGAGTCACTATGAATGAAGAAGCCTCTCCTTTAGACAGTAAGATGGAAAATTTGATCCGGACAGTGGAAAATATGGTTGATCGATTAACCATTTCAGATAGACCTGAACCACATATCAGGAATCCAAATTTCAGAGGGCAACAACCACAATTTAGAATTAAACAAAGAGAACAGAGAGCGCAGGACCAAGCACCACCACAACAGCAGATCAAAACTCCATTGTAGCAAAACTGTGTTCAAGGAACAGAGACAGACGAGGATGATGATCCTGTGATTGAAGCCAATCATTTCTTCACTACATATGGTGCTCCAATATTTCTCACAAAAGATGAAGAATACATAGCGATTGCAGACATTCAAATGGACGAAGATTTTATATTGGCTAATGATACAATGTTAGAAGAAGAGTCCGATGATTTCCAAAGAGGATACATGAATGCTTTATCAACCCAACAAAAGCAGTATTCCTTGAGAAACATAGATGTCCCGATCAGTCTCATTCAAAAGAGAAAACAGCTCCAATCGAAAAACGATTCTTCAAATACTCAAAGAAAAGGAAAAGAGCCCGCGGATCCTTCTCCAAGCAAGGCATCTTCAACAACTAATACTCCAAATGAGAAGAACCAGCATAGCGCAGCAAAGGAGCAAGTAGAAAAGAAAGACCCTCCCATCAAAGAGGTAGAAAAAGCTCCTTATTTTAATTTAGAAAATGAAATTTCTAAGCTGAAAGTGTCCATGCCCTTGTCTGAGTTGGTGAAAAATAGTGCATATAAACATCAGGTGTCTAGAATATTGCAAATAGACTCTGTATCAGATATGGTTAATGTTGAAGATGACTACCCTGAACTCATCTTTGGTCTAGCCACAGAAGATCAATCTGAAGAAAGTGAAGTCCCTCCCTTTTACCTAAGTCTTAGATTACACGAGTTCATCTTACATAATGCTACGTTAGACTCCGGAGCCTCACATAATTTGATGCCCAAAGCCATTATGGAGAAGTTAGGACTTGATATTACTCGAAAATACCATGATTTGTATTCCTTTGACTCTGGTAGGGTCCATTGTATTGGTCTTATCAAGGATTTGGTAGTATCTCTAGATCAAATCCCAGCCAAAAACTTTTTTATGGATGTAGTTTTTGCCAATGTTCCACCACGATTTGGAATACTTTTATCCAGGTCTTGGGGTGAAAAACTTAAAGGAACCATGCAACTTGAATTCTCTTATGCCACCATTCCCGTGTTTGGCCAGTTGAGAAAACTATATATGGAGAAGAAGATGAAATATATGATCACTAGCAAAGAGAAGTCGGTAAATCATCCCATTAATGCAGTCCACATAGATTTAGAGTCCTTTGTCTTATATTCAGATGGTGGTTTGAATGATGAAAGTGTTCAGTTGGTACAAGTAGATGAGATACCTAAGATTTCAGAAAATTTTAGGAAGTCCTCAAACAGGAAAAAGATAAAGCAACAAGCACTCCTGAACTTCCTACATGCTAGCAGGAAGAAGACAGTAAAAAATAGAAAGATGCAGAAGTTAGCCAAGACAAAGTAGAGAAAGAAGAAAAATTTCAGCATCTAGAAGAGGAAGAAGAAGGCCTATGGAGCATGGAATTTGATGGAGATTTTGGTAAGGACAGAGCTGGTATTGGGATATGGATTCGGAGCCCTGTTTTTCAGCCTGAAAAGGTTCCTAGTAATGTTAGAGTATGTGCTTACAATTTGTCTTTTGAATGCTCTAACAATGAAGTAGAGTATGAAGCTTTGATTGCAGGTTTGAAAATTCTGAAGAAGCTAAATGCAAAATGGATTTATGTCTATGGAGACTCTGAGTTGATAATCAAACAGGTAAAAGGAGAGTACCAAGCTAAGCACCCATGATTGAGAGCATATAGAAATGCAGTCCTAGACATCTTGAGGACATTTTCTGAGTACAATTTGACAGCAGTACACAGGATGCAGAACATTATTGCTGATTCTCTTACCACTACAGCAAGAAACTTGAAGATTCCAATGAAATCCAGCAACAAGTTTGAAATTTATGCCAAACATAGGCCTGTTGTTCCTGACAATTTAAGATATTGGCAAGTGTTTTGGGATGACAATGAGATCAATGCTTTTTTGCAGAGTTGTTACACTGAAAAATTGTCATCTTGACATTCTGCAATTTATATGAGCTCATTATCACTCATACTTCCTCCTTTGCAAGTCTAACACATCAGTTCCTCATGTCAAGCCTTGAAAATAAGAGAAAAGTTCTTAAAAATCTCTTTAACTCTAGTATCGCACTTTCTCTTTGTCTTGCCTGCGGTCCTGCACCTAATGTTCATGACTCCTGCATACCTGAACGCACTTTCTTTGTGTTATGGGTGCGGACCCCTATAAAAGATTAAAAAGGCACAAGTAAACTCAAAAATCTTACTTTCAGTAATTTCTAGAAGCCTCTAGAAAGAATCTTGCGGTGGCAGAACTGCTCTTTTGAGGTTCATGTGTCCCTTGCCTTAAGGAGCTAACCCCTTGTGTGAGGAATGTATCCCTTTGAAGGAGGATTCTATCCCTTCATTGTTGGAATTGAAACCTCCTCTTTTGCACTATAAAAAGAGGCCTTGGGTAGCCTAAAAGGGAGTTCAAGCTTTAGTGTGTGATTGAGGTGAAGTGTTGTTGAGATTCAGACTCATTTAACTGAGATTTTGTGAGTAAAGATCACATACCTCTATCTGTCTCGGTTGGAAGAGTGCAAGGCTTGTCAGAGTAGAGGAGATTCCTACTTCAGACCCCGGGAAGGTCTGTTCAACATCAAGGCTAAGGTTGTAAGGTTTTCTTTCATTCAAAGTTAATACAAATTGGAACTCTCACCCAATTTTCTTTACTTGCACTTGATTGGTTCTTAGATTACATTAGAATCATCTTGTGTTTGAGAATTCTCTTGCATAGATCACATTTGCATAGTTATAATTCTTATTTTCAGAATATGAGTGAATTGTGCATAGATTACAACTGCATAGTTTACATTCTGAAAAATCAATTGTAGATTTAGATCAGTTTTCTTTGATTTGAATTTAGATGTTTTATGCTTGTTTTAAAAACAAAAAAATATAAAATATAACAATTGTTTTGGAATTGATTTGCATTGGTTTTTCTTGATGAAATTAGTGCATTATAGAATTTGTTATATTTTCTCTTAGTGATCAATTTTTTGCATTGTTGGAAGTGAATGGAAACTCTCTCCTTACTTTAGTTAGGATTCATCGAATTGAAAAGATTACATTATCATATTCAATTGCATTCAGTTTTGGGTTGGGTCATAACACCATTGGTTTCATATCCATTTACCCTTTTGAGTAATAATAGCCTAAATAACACAGTGCTTAATTAAAATTCATTTAGTAATTTTTACATTTTTAGGGCTCTTTCCACCAATCTAGCTCAGGATTAGTGCTTTGGAATAGGTTGTAGTTAACTTTCCAAAGCAACTAAAACAAACAAGCAGGAAATAAATCCAGTTGTAACTGGTACATTCTGGGAAGCTTCTCTTAAAGGAGTTAATCATGAGATCATGTCCAAACCTTTGAGACAATCAATTATGTTTCATTGGGGAAGATAGAAGATCTGTGCGCATTACAAATGGTAAACCTCAGATTAACCATTGTCAAGGAGCCTGGGGTCACTTTTTGGTAAACCTCAGATTGACCATGTCGAGGAGCCTTCAAGGGGATTGAGCTTTGTTACTCCGCCCTTGCACGTAGAATCGAATCGTAGACTGTCCCCCTAGTTGTATTTTTTGTTGTTGGTAACCTTAGTGTCCATAAAATTAAGATTATTTCCTAAGGTGACGGTGAAGGAAAGATCTCATTGTACCTGGAGTAGATGTCGACTATACTCACTTGGACTCTATGGGGGGTTCTCTTCACTCGAGATGGTTTTGTGAAGAAACTTGTGCCAGTTTGTTTCATTAAGCAGGTTGTCGGGGTAACTGTTCCAACTGCCATTTCTGCATTAAAATTCTACGATGTTGGATTTCATCACCAACTAGTGTTTTTAGTGCGGGAATCTACTGTTTGTGTGTGGTTTGACTCCTATATTTGATAGCACGTGTTAATTTGTTTGTTTTCACTTTTAGAGACCATAGGTGTGAATTGTGAATTTTAATTGTTAGGTGTGAATTGCGAATTTTTAATTTTAGTTTTAAATTGTTAATAAAATTCACTGAAGTTGAATATAATGGCAACTATTTCAGAATTTACCAACCAAGGAACCCCTCTTAATGAGAATCCTAGTACTTTTCCTTGCTTTGGAAATGTTGGTCCTCCTTATATGGCTACTTTTTCATTACCTGGATTTACAATAGGTTTACCGATATGGTTATTTTCAACTTCGTTGGCCCTGAATACTCCAATTGTTCCACCTCAACCAAATGCTTCACCTCAACAAAGTTCACCATCTCAACATCACCAACCTTCTGTTGACCCTTTACTTTATTTGCCTAATATTTATTCCTCCATTTCTTCCTCTTCACTTGGTAAAAGCCTTGACGCTAGTAACCAGGTGGCTAAGAAGAAGAAGAAAGGGAAGAAGAAGAAGAAGAAGCAAGATAAGAAAGAAGTCAACCAACCAACCATGGCTGTAAATGTTAGTAAGAAACCTCCAACATGCATCGTAAACCCAAATACCCTTGCAAGCTTTGTAAGGGCGACCACTTCCTTATCAATTTTCCCGATATTCCAAAGGTCTTGGAAGTATGGTCAGAAAAATCTCATCAACTTTCCATTGATCCATCAACCAGTGATAGTCAGGTTCCTGGGAAAAAGGGTAAAATTAGGTTTCCTTGTAATTTATGCAAAGGGAGTCATCAAACTCACATTTTCCCTCACATGGATGAAACCTCAAAATTATTGTAAAACCTTACTGTTCCACAGCAAGAACTTCCAACTGGTTACTGTCAACTTTCTCCCAACCTACTATCAACTGAGGGAGTGATTGATCTAATTTCAAGTACAGTAGATCCCACTCTTCCATTGGAGAGTGAAAATCATATCACTCAGGTTGATGATCCATTAGTTGATCAAGTGGTCAGTTTGATTTCACATTTGGTCAATCCCACTCTCCTTGAAGAGAGTGAACTTCATACTGCTCAGGTTCTTCTTGTTACATCATATTCTTCTACGCTAGGGGGAATTTCACCTGTTTCTACAAAACCCCCTCCAAGTACTGAGGTATTTTCCTTTGATTGGAATAGACTGACAGAACCTCATCTTCCTTCCTCCATCCCTTTCTAAATCATTGTGAAGTTTGGTGGTAGGGACATACACCGCACACAGGTAGATGAAGGTGCTTCTATTAGTATTTTATCCTCAACTGCTTGGAAATCTTTGGGTTCCCCTCAGCTTGTGCCTATTACGTAGAATTTGAAAGCTTTTAACAGAACCATTAGTGAACCTTTAGGGATCCTTCCTAAGTTTTCTATTACTTTGGAAGGTAAAAATATCTATATTGATCTTATGGTAGTTCAAGGCCCCTTGGATTTAAATTTACTCCTTGGACGAGACTATGTCTATGCAATGAAAGCTGTAGTATCGACACTCTTTCACGTGATGTCTTTCCCTCACAATGGAAATATTGTGACTATCGAACAAATTTCATTTCCTAGTCTTGTTTCAACTACCAATAATATGACACCCCTAAATGTTCCTGATTCTAAAGTAGTATCTACCCCGCCACGGGTTAATTATGTGGAAACTAGTCCCATGTTTTCAATTACCGATGTAAGCGAGCCTCTCATTATTTGCTCGTCTTCCTTTGACTTAGATCTGGTAATTGACATGGAAAAATCCATGGGATTATTTGAACGCGATGTTATTATCCCTTTTGAGTCCCTTGACATGTGTTCCTTCTAGAGAACTATTCTTCCTTCTGATGAAGACCTCTTGGAAGCCATGATCAAGGTATGTCCATTGACATGTGTTTCTTCTAGTTGGAAACCATGATAAGGTCACCCCGAGGATAGTTCTTTTTATTGTGTCAACCTCATTAAAAAATGAATCAGTGGCCCGAGGATAGTTACTTTTACTGTGTCAACCTCATTAAAAAATGAATCAGTGGCCTGAGGAGAGTTCCTTTTACTGTGTCAACCTCGTTTAAAAATGAATTAGTGAGTGTGAGGATAGTTCCTTTTACTGTGTCAAATTCATTAAAAAATGAATCAGTTAGTTGAGAGCATAGTTCATTTTCTTGTGTCAAGCTTGTTAAAAAAATGAAACAAGCTTCCAAGAGGAAAGTTCTTTTCCTGTGTCAACCTCGTTAAAAAATGAATTAGGTATGAGGACAGTTCTTTTCCTGTGTCAACCTCATTAAAAAATGAATTAGTAGGTAGATTATAGAGAGTAGATTAATAGATTAGAAATAAGTAGTTTCTGAGGATAGTTCCTGTTACTAAGTCAACCTCGTAAAAAAATGAATCAGGTATGTGCAAAGTTCCTTTTATTGTGTTAACCTCGTTAAAAATGAATCAGTGTATCAAGAGGAAATTTCCTTTTACTGTGTCAACCTCATTAAAAAATGAAACATGTTGCCATGAGCATATTTCTTTTCCTATGTCAAGCTCGTTAAAAAAATGAAACAAATCCTCCCCTAATTGAGTCGAGTCTTTGACTAGATCTCGTAAATGTTAAGTCATATATTTAGATTAGTTATTTCAGTTTTTGCATAATTTTCTTACAGTTTTAGGTCGGGTATTTCATATGATCTCATAAATGAACCTTCATTCCATCCAACTATTAATTACCAACAATGTACTTAGTTGAATGAAATGAAGCTGGGGGGGCATGCTCTCTAGCAGTTACGCTTAGGGGGCATCAAGCAGTTTTCTCTCTGTTTCAAGCTTGTGTAAAAATGAAACCACTCTGAAGCATATTTTTTCTCTGTTTCAAGCTTTTGTAAAAATGAAACCTATCTTGAGTCAATTTTGGTTATTTTCAAGACTTGTTAAACTCATGAAAATCCCGAGATTATTTTTCTATCTTTCATTCTCGTAAAACACATGAAAATGCCGAGTTCTTTCTGTCTTTTCCTGCTTGTAAATTAAATTGAAAGTCGACAACAGGAGTACATTTTTATCCCTTTTTCGAACTCGTTAAAACTTATGAAAAAGTGAAATCTTGAGTTCTCTTTTAAGCCCTTTTCAGACTCTTTAAAAATGAAAATATTGCCGAGTACTTGACTATTCGAACTAGTTAAAGTAAATGAATGATCGTCCCTTCAGTATAATTTTACCCCTTTTACGGACTGAAATGGACTATTTACGAAAAAGGTATACGTTGAGTAATTACAGTCAATAGAATTCTCTCCCGCATTATTTTATCCTTTTTCGGGCTTGAGAGACTAAATTTACGAAAAAGTACACTCATGAAGTCTTCTTAAGTTTTTTTCTTCTGACTCCTTAAAATTGAAAAAACATTGAGTTTCTCCTATACTGGACTTGTTAAAATGTAACAGTAAAGGACCGGTTCAATTTTAAATAGGAACGAACTACTCCTTCTTAGGGTTCGAATATTAAACTAAGTTGGAATCATCCGAAGGATGAGCTTATAAACAAGCAAATGTTATCCTCCTCAAGCTTGTCAAAAATAAAGAGGTACCTGCCAGAAATGGTGGGGGAAAAAAGAGAAAAATGAACCTCTTTGTTGTATTTTGATTATTCGAAAAAGCCGTTCACCACTCTTGAACACGACACTTTTGTTCACCTGGGTTGGGAAATCCTTTGCCTAACAGTTAATCAAACCATTTTGAAAGTCTTCAGCCAATTTTTGGGTATTAGCTTTGGGTCAATTGTCACCAAGCCATATGCAGTGTCATTATGTGCTCAAGAGGATAGTTCAAAAAAACCATTCATTTGCGAAATATTTGTCTTCCATTTTGACCATCCCTAAGTCAGTCCTTGCCAATATATTTCTTCAAAACTTGATCTATGATTTCGTGTTGTGGGCTTGCCTACAACGAATCACTTTCTATCGATGACAACTCATTATCTAGGAAGTTGATCTAGAAATCGTCAGTACCTTGAAATCTACATGTCTCAATGGCAAGTTTCTCGCCTTCGATGACAGGTTGCATCATTGACCTTCGATCGAATGATTCCGTGACATGTTCGACTTCAGCTCATTCATTCACATTTCATGGATTGTACTGAGTACTTTGAGAGCCATTGACATTACTAGTGGTTACTCTCACACTTGTTAACAGTTTACATTATTGATTGGTAATCAAGTGGTTTCTACCATGTTCGACTTCGACACATTTATTCACATATATAGAATCGTACTGGTTCAAGAAACGGAAATCAAGACCCTGGATCTAGTTTCTACCATCCAGGCTATGAGAAATTTTGTTATTCATTTATAGAGTGGACTATTCATAAACAGATGGCTACGTCCATACTGTGTCTACACATGTCTATACTGTTGATGTATTGAAAATCATTCCTGTATCAGAACAGTTTAAATCAATTTTCTAGTTAGTTTTGATCTGAGTATGGGAATGCCTACCTCAGCGATGATATGTTTACATATATATGTTTTGCATTGAATGTTTTTACAGGTTCCGAATGGGGTTTCCACAGGATGATCCTTGAAATGATAAAGTACTTCACTCTTCATATATGACAGACTTCATCTTCATCTATTCCAGACTTTTCACTTTAGGGGGCAATCTATTACACTGAGAATTTTCATCTTAACATTCTGCTATTTGTATGAGCTCATTATCACTAATACTTCCTCCTTTTCAAGTCTAACACATCAGTTCCTCATGTCAAGCCTTGAAAATAACAGAAAAGTTCTTAAAAATCTCTTTAACTCTGGTATCGTACTTTCTTTTTGTCTTGCCTGTAGTCCCGCACCTAATGTTCATGACCCCTGCGTACCTGAACGCAATTTCTCTATGTTATGGGTGCAGACCCCTGTAAAATATTAAAAAGGTGCAAGTAAACTCAAAAATCTCACTTTCAATAATTTCTAGAAGCCTTTGGAAAGAATCTTGCGATGGCGGAACTGCTCTTTTGAGGTTCATGTATCCCTTGCCTTAAGGAGCTAACCCCTTGATGTGAGGAGCTTATCCCTTTGAAGGAGGATTCTATCCCTTCATATTTGGAACTGAAACCTCCTCTTTTTCACTATAAAAGAGGCATTGGGTAGCCTCAAAGGGATTTCAAGCTTTAGTGTGTGATTTAGGTAAAGTGCTGTTGAGATTCAAACTCATTTAACTGAGATTTTGTGAGGAAAGATCACATACCTCTATCTGTCTCGGTTGGAAGAGTCCAAGGCTTGTCGGAGTAGAGGAGATTCTTGCTTCAGACCCCGGGAAGGCCTATTCAACATCGAGGCTAAGGTTGTAAGGTTTTCTTTTATTTAAAGTTAATACAAATGAATTCATTTTTCTCAATAAGGTATTAATTAACTGTTTATTTCATGGATTCCTTGATCTCCATGATAGGCATGATTTACAATATTTACTATGCAGGTGATATTTAATGTTTTCTTGTTTGTGACTGTAGGTATTTAAAGATAACTCCTTCAAATGACTGAAGGACAACTACTTCAAACAAGCATTGGATCCACGGTAAGACCTTAACACCTTTATAGTATTCTTTTGTAAATCACATATGTCTAGAGAAAGATAGGTTCATTTGGCTGTTTGTTGCTAGATTACCTTTTGGTACTAGGGAGATTGATTTATCCGGCCAACAAGAGTGAAGGAAAATTCAAGGATACTCCCATAGAAGGTGAATATGAGGTTGATGATCAAGAAATTGAAGCAAATCAGATGGATATATTGCAGCTGAAAGACAATGTAATTCATAGAGGTCTCATACCTTTAGAGGAGATTTTTTATCAGGATGATGTTGCTAAGAAACCAAGCTTGGTGCCTACCGAGAAAGGAGTTGAAGATGTGAATCTTGGAACATCTGACAAGCCCAAGCTTTTGAAGCTATCGAAAGCATTGTCCCCTGAGGTAAAGGAACAATATGTTAAATTTCTTTCTGAATTTTCTGATGTGTTTGCGTGGGATTATTCAGATTTGAAGGTGTATGAAAAAACATAATTCAGCATACTATTCCCATCAAGCTGGATCAGAAGCCATTTAGACAGAATCTGAGAAGAATCAACCCAAAGCTGCTGCCATCTATTGAAAAAGAGGTAAACAGATTGTACAAAGTTGGTACCATTGTTCCAATTAGATTTTCTGACTGGATTTCAAATTTGGTTCTAGTACGTAAGAAGACAGGAGAGATAAGGTTATGCATAGATTTTCAGAATCTGAATAAAGCATCATTAAAGGATAATTATCCACTTCCGAAGATGGACCATATTTTGTAGAGAGTAGTTGGAGCATCAAGGATGTCACTACTCGATGGCTACTCAGGTTATAATCAGATCTTGGTGCATGAGAAAGACCAAGACAAAATACCTTCACAACACCTTGGGGAACCTTCTAGTATGCCAAAATGCCATTCGGACTGAAGAACGTTGGAGCCACTTTCTAGCAAGCAATGGACATTACTTTTGCCAATGAAAAAGATGTTTTTTTTTGTTTTTTATTTGGATGATCTGACAGTGTTTTCTGGTTTTGATGATGAGCATTTGCACCATTTAAGGGCTCTGTTTCAGCGATGCAAAAAGTTTGGGATTTCTCTCAATCCAAAGAAAAGCCTTTTTGTTATGGATGAAGGCAAGTTGTTGGGTCATATCATCTCTAAAGAAGGTATCCGCATCGATCCTTCAAGAGTGGAGGCAATTCAACACATAGACCTTCCACGGAACAAAAAGGAGATTCAAGAATTCAATGGTAAGATGAACTTCTTGCTCAGATTTATACCCAATTTGGATGAACATTTAAGA
This sequence comes from Pinus albicaulis, assembly GCA_034641835.2. Taxonomy (NCBI): domain Eukaryota; kingdom Viridiplantae; phylum Streptophyta; class Pinopsida; order Pinales; family Pinaceae; genus Pinus; species Pinus albicaulis. The sequence goes on from CM076570.1 coordinate 1,391,307,339, forward strand.
GAAATGACTAATATGTTGAAGAAGGATAGCACAGTCAAATGGAGTGAGGATGCTATTGTTGAGGAGGTAAATCCCCTCTGCGGACAGAGGCGATCCCTACTAGCCCAGCAGGGGTCTAGCAACAAACAAACAATGCTATGACGCAAGCTCCTAGTTACGAATGAAAGACTTGAGATAAGAGCCTACCTGGATTCCAACGCTAGATCTGAAGAAGAAGATGTCCCCATCCTTCAGCCTTGGCAGATCACAATCCTTCCACGATCTCCGTGGATGAACACCTGCACGCAGAAGAAACGAACAGATACATGCATAGGAACCAGCATACGTAACTAAACATCGGTCAGAAAAGATATTACTCGCATTAACATAATGGAAAAAGGAGTGGAACCATAATCATAGTCATCTATTAAGGTGATAAACGAATAGAAGTTACAACCAAGTTCTGACGTCGCAGCTTCCTTCGAACGGGTCTCCGGTCGTCCACGTCTCGCAAAGCTCGCCAAGGAAAGGGAAAACCTCTCCAGAGTCTCGTAACAATGGTCTCCTCGCTTAAATGGGCCTTAAGGGAAAGAAGGGATTCTTTACAGCACAAAGGCACTTGGGAATAGGGAGATGCAAAGCTTCAACACTTCAAGACTAGCTTGCCATGGATCTGAGCAAGCTTTTATAGATGGGGAAGGAGGGAGTTGGGATCCCTATTATTATGGGATTGGCCCTATCAACAAGGAAGGTTCCATAGAAGGTGGCAAAACCACTTCCCTTCCATAGAACTCCCGCAGCCAAACCTCCCAACTCAAGATAGGCAATGGTTGTGAGTTTGTTTGAACCCAACTTCCGCCATCCATATTTAAAAAACAGTCCCTAAAATGGGTGGCGCGATTGCTGCTCTATGACAGAGCGCCAAGTGGCGCGACCTCTTTACAGGATTTCCCTGATTGGCGCGAGCACCGAACTGTCTACCCGCGCCAATGCAAAAAGAGCTGTTTTTCATGGATTTTGCAAGGAGATGTCTCAAGGGGAAATGAAGCTCATACTCAGAGGGATGCATTGATGATGTTTTCAAGGCATGACAGTGTTCACAGGTCACATAATGGGTCCTCCATTGTGCGGGACGGGGAATGGTAGGGACTGTGACAAATTACTGTGTAACAGATGCCCCCTAAAGCATGAGGCCCGAGAGAGAGAGGGGTGAAATGCTTTACGAGAACATGTCCAACTGAAGGCCCGCCGTCGGAAAACCTGCACAGAAAGATACAACTGATATCTCAAGTATATGATGTATATATATGGTATGGACGCAGCCATCCGAACTAAGATCAAACAAATAGACTCAGGTATGGTCGCAGCCATCCAATCAGTGAGTCATGTACATAATGATAAAAATCCACAATCGCAGCCTGGATTACAACAGACACAATCCAGGGTCTTGCGCTCCATCTCGACCCAAACAAGTACAAGTTCGAGCATGCGAATGTGTGAGCTGATGTCGAACATGCAAGAACATCGTCTGATTACCAGCCAATGATGAAAGCTGTTAACAGACGCGAGAGAAACCACCAATAATGACAATGGTTCTCAAGGTACTACAGGTACAATCTACGGCGTGCGAATAAATGAGTTGATGTCGAACACCCGCAGAATCACTCGATCGGAGGCCAATGATGAAAACCTCACGTCGAATGCGACGAACCTGCCATTGAGGCATGCAGGCTCCAAGGTACCATTAGGAATCTCTAGACCAACTTCCTGGATAATGAGTTGAAGTCGACAGGAAGTGATCTTGATCGAAGGTGGGCCATAATGATTCCCACATCATCGACACGAGACAGAGGAACATAATGTTTTGTTGTGAATTAGGACCATATGAGAAACAGAGGAAGGTTGATATTTGCAGAGGCCAACTTCTCTTGAACACACAAACGACACGACAATGGACTTGGCAGTATTTGACATCAACGGATCAAGGGTCATGGCGACAAGGCAGTGAACAGATGAGAGGTCAAAAGAGATTACCCAAACCCATGGAAGCAAAGTGAAGCAGCGAGATGAGATGTCCCCAACCCGACACGAATGCAGACAAGTGCCATGTTCAAGAGCGACATACTGCCGACAACAATGACGATGGTTCCATTTTTTCCCCACCATTTCTGGCGAGTACCCCAATTATTTTTGATAACAAGCTTGAAGGGGATAGCATATGCTTGTGATATAAGTCCACCCTTCGGGCGAATCCATCCTAGTGCATTTAACGAGTCCTAGGAAGGAGAAACTCGGAGAACGTCATTTCGACGGAATCCAATGTCATCAGGGTTTAACGAGTCTGACAAAGGAAGAACTCGGCGTCTTTTCATGTTTAGAGAGTTTGAAAAGACAGCTGAAAAGAAAACTCCACAGGTCCCTTTTCGTAAATAGTTTCCTAGATCCGAAAAGGTAGAAAACAATATCCGGGAAAACCTCCTAGTCGCGATAGGCTAGGGTATTCCTTTTTCGTAATCGATCCAGCCCAGCCCGAAAAAGGGTTAAACTTATACTGGGTGAAGGTCGATTCGTGTCCATTTTAACGAGATCGAAACGACAAGGGCCTCGGCGATCTTTTCATATTTAGAGAGTCAGAAAAGAGCTGAAAGATGACTCCAGAGTGACTTTTTCGTGTATTTACCGAGTCCGAAAAAGTATAAAATACAACTCGTCTCCATCTTTTAAGTCGCAAATACCTGCCACTGCACATACCCAACAAGCGTAAAATTCATTTTCGACATAATACATGCAAATATTTGACAAAAATAACTTTTTAAAACTCATTTTAACGTCGAAAAGCTATAAATATGTCCAATGGTAAAAAATGAAATTACTTTTTACTATTTACCTTGTGGAGAGCAACAGTGGTCCATTTGGAGCAGAATCTTCTGACGGCGATTGCGACCAATCCAGGCAACCATTCAGCGTCTCGTCTGTGACAGGTAAGAGGCGCTCCTTTTCTCTTTCTTTCCATACATTTTTTGATGAATTTCCCTTAGAAATCAGCTCTGTAAGGGCACTTTTGAATTTTTAGGGCCGGGCCAAGTGGCGCGGGTATCGGGCACGGACCCGCGCCACTGAGCTCTTTTTACGAAAGGGCCCGCGCCACATGGCGCGACTGTCAGCAAAACAGTCGCGCCAGCGGCGGAACCCAAATTTTCGCCTAAAAATCCGCTATTTATGCCAAATTTCTTGAATTTTGAAGCTCACAAAAGATCTAATCAAGGGCTTTGGACCATGTGAATGCAGATAAACAGTCAGAATGGCAATCGAATGGAAGGAACGGGAACACGGAGATGAGGACGAAGAGGCCATGCAAAGCCAAGCATGTATGAATGCTCTGAGAGACTGTGGCTTAAAAAAGTTCTTCCTCACGCCATGCATACGAGCTCAGCCTGAGCTCCTCCAATATCTGATCAACCTCTGGGATGAAAATGACCAAGTATTCAGAATACGAGACCAGGTGTTGGAATTGGAGGTCACTGACATCTATTTCGTTACTGGATTATCCCGCAGGGGTCCAATCCCTGTACTGACCGGGAGCAGACCATCAGGGGAAAAGATGGAAGAAGTAATGGCGCGGGTGTGCCGTGGGGCACAAACAGGAACAGGGAGTAAGAAGGTATACATCTCAACCATCCCTGATCTAGCACTGAGAGTTGTACTCCACACCATTACGCGGGCTGCTGGATCGCAGGCACCGCATGAGGCTACAAAGACTCAACTCTTACTGGCCTCAGAGTGCATGGGTCCCCGACTGTATGACTGGGCAACAACTGTCACCATCAACATGAAAAGGCAGCTCACAAAGTGCAAAAAGGGCAAACTGAAGCAGTTTGGGTATGGTTCCATCTTGGTATCGTTCATTCTGGAACGCATACCAACCTTCCAGGGCCAAGAGGCCCATGTGGCGAGTCCGGTACCACGAGAGCCGAGAATGGTTCGCTGGGCAGCTCTGATGCCCAGATCTGGAGGTGGCCAACAGATGTCCTGGAAGCCAGAGTTCTTTAGGTGGCTACGGCGCCAACTGATCGTTGTGGAAGATTGGCCGTATTCGGGAACTGACTTTACAGGAGACCCAGATCTCCCACTACCAGAAGGGGATGACTGGGACGAGGAGCTGGGTAAGACCTCAAATTTTTGATTTCATGTTTATATGTTTTTTTGTTAATACACACTTGTCTTAACACAATTATATATGCATGCAGATGTAGGACCTGAGAGACCAGCCGGGATGTCTCCTATCTTCCGGAGGACACAACTCGCCCCTGAGATCCAGGGGGAAGGTACCGGAGGAGAGGCACTAGTTCAGAACCTCGAGGGGATCGTCCATGGGATCCCAGACTATGCCCGACTGTCAGATGTACCGATGGAGTACCAGCGCCATACGGTGGGAGTTCCAAACCGGCTCCACCGAATCCCGAGGCGGCTAGTGCGTGCAGTGACGTGCTATCATGAGCACCATGCTGATTAGTCTCTAGGATTTAGCCACACCTATTTTTTTGAGAGACACAGTGTCTCCGGATGTATTAAGACAATTATGTATATTTTTTGAGTTTTATGTGACACACTTCTATGTAAACATTTCGATATCTATATATATGCATATCTATTTCTGGATGAGTCTTCTTTACATGTGATGATGATTTATAAATTGCGCAAAGGTCTATCTAACACCAAATTTGCTACTGCATCTGTTAATGTATTCAAATGTCTGGGTATATGATGATATGTAATATATTCAAAATTCCTTTCCAGTAATCGAATACGCAAATACAATCGTAAAATGGATGGGTTTCTTACCGAATAGTGCCCGTTCAGCTGCAACACTACAAGCTGTGAATCTAGGTACACGAGCAATTCACGGATACCAAGGTTTACTGCCTCGGTTAATAATTCCAACACGGCGCTATATTCCGCGATATTGTTTGTGGTACGTCCTAAACACACACCTTGCAGGTCGATCAACTCACCAGCAGGATCGTAGATTACCCAGGCTGCAGAAGACAGATTCCTGGTACTGCGGGAGGCACCATCCGCGAAACCAACAAATGGATGAATAGACATCTGCACAACCAGGAAGACCCGATCAGCAGAAAGATGTTTACAAAGCACACCACACCATGCACATAAATGACAATCACACACCTATGTACACACACCACACCAAGAAATCATTTCAGGCGTAGTACTTCTTAAGGTACAACCCATTTCTGGGCTGCGCCAATGGAACTCCTTCGTAGTCTATAAGATCGTAGGCCCCATTTTTCAAAACACGTTTTACTATATAGGGACCGTGCCACATGGGCTGGAGCTTCCCGGCACCAAGCTTATCATGTGCCTGATCGTACAAGAGGACTAGGTCTCCTTCAATGAAAGAACGGGGAGAAACAGACTGATCAAAATGAGATTTGACCCTTTTCTTTTGTGCTTCGATGATCAAAGCAGCTAGACGACGGGTTTCATCCAACCGTTCGAGATACAAAAGACGCTCTTCCTCAGGAGAAGTATCCGGTAAGAGCTCCATAGCTAATTTGAGCGAAGGAATTTCACATTCAACCGGCAAAGTAGCTTCCAGACCGTACACCAGTTGGAATGGTGTGAATCCGGTTGCACTTTTAGCAGATGTTCGGTACGCCCAGAGAGCTGAGAACAGTTGGAGATGCCAACTGGATTTATGAATCCCAACTGTTCGTTGAAGCATAGTGACCAAAACCTTGTTCACTGCTTCAACCTCACCGTTCGCTTGAGGGTAGTATGGCGTTGAGCTGTCGTGACGCAAGCCCAACGCAGCTGTCAGCTCCGCCATCATGTAATCGCGGAAATGAGTACCGTGATCAGTGACGATAGCTTGAGGAACCCCGAATCGTGCAATAACATGGTTGAATAAAAATGAAGTAGCCGTTCTTCCGTCAGCAGCTAGTGTAGGCATCGCCTCGGCCCACTTAGTGAAGTAGTCGACGACGACAATGATATACGCATGCCCCCCGGCCGAGTGAGGGTTACACGTCATAAAATCCACGCCCCATTTCGCAAAAGGGCCGACGGTAATAACGGGATGCAATGGCAATGGCGGCGCGCACATCTTGGGCTGAAATATCTGGCACAGATGGCATTTACGGACTGCAGTGATACAATCCTTGAATATGGAAGGCCAGAAATAACCTGCACGCAGAAGCTTCTGGGCAGTAGCATACCCAGACATATGTCCGCCACAGGCGCCACTGTGGCAGTCATTCAGCACCTTTTCAGCTTCTTCCAAGGTAAGGCATCGTCTGAGCACCGAATCTACTCCAATACGATATAAGGTATCTCCTACTATACGGTAGGGTTGGGACTGGTGCCGAATCCGACGGCGGGCAGCTTTATCCAACTCAGACCGAAATGTCGCGGTCTGAAGATACACTATAATGTCACCGTACCAAGGATCACGAGTATCGATAAGAAACAGCGTTTCGTCCGGTATATGATCTTCTGAGTGCGAGGGAACAGAGTCCGTAGGGAGAGAACATATCAGATCCGCGAAGACCAGTGATTTAGTTGACTTGGCAGTGGTGAACTCCAAGTCAAACTCCTGCAGGATGACGATCCATTTGGAGTACTTGCCCCCCAGCAATTGTCTAGAAAGAATATATGTCATGGGGTTGCAGTCTGAAACCACTGTTATCGTGCGCAACAGGATGTAATGGAGAAAGCGTTGTACGGCGTGTACGGCTGCTAAAGCCAACTTCTCGACATGTGCATAATGCGTTTCCGGGTCGAGAAGGTTCCGAGAGAGGTAATAAACAACATGTTCATCACCGTTCTCGTCATCCTGCACCAAGACCATGGCGATGGTGCTTAATGCGGCGGCTAGATACAACGTAAAGTCGCGGTGGTAGTCCGGAGGACGAAGCAACGGAGCATTGACTAACAATGTCTTCAGCTTCTCAAAGGATTCTTGAGCGATTTCATCCCAATGAAAGGGAACATTCTGCTTTAACAAACGAGTGAATCCTTTGGCCACCTCGGCGTAGTTCGGGATGAAGCGCCTAAGAAAATTCGCTTTCCCTTGTAGACTCTGCAACTGATAAAGGGAGGAGGGTGACGGGAGATTTATAATGGCCTCAACCTTCAGAGGGTCGAGGCGAATTCCGTCTTTCGAGACTATAAAGCCTAAAAGACGGCCAAAATCGACGCAGAAGACGCACTTATGAGGATTGAGCCTAATGTTGTAGCGTCTACAGCGAAGAAATATCTGGCGAAGATGTTCAGGATGATCCTCTCGCTTACCCGAATGGGCAGGCAAGTCGTCCAGATAAGGCTGAACAATATGGCGAATATCATGAAAAGCATATGACATCGCACGCTGAAACGTGGCGCCAGCGTTCTTTAAGCCGAACGGGAGTTTTTTATATGCAAAAGTGCCCCACGGACAGATGAATGTGGTCTTATGTTGATCCTCAGGTGCAATGTTAATCTGGTTGTAACCTGAGAAACCGTCCATTAAGGAGTAGATCTCACTCCCCGCGCAATCGTCGATAATCTGATCGATAAATGGAGTGGGATAATTATCCTTAGGACAGGCGCGATTTATATCGCGATAATCCACACAGACTCGAATGGTACCCTGCTTTTTATCGACAGGGACGATATTGGACACCCATTCTGTAAGGGGGATAGGATAAATAAACCCCACGTTCAGAAGTTTTTCAACCTCTGCCTTGATAGCGGCGGCTTTCCGAGGATGCATGGGACGCAAGCGTTGGCGCACGGGTTTCGCACCCGGATAGGTTGGAATCTCGTGCACGACAATACTAGGATCAATTCCCGGCATTTCCTCGTAGGACCATGCAAAAACATCTCTGAACTCTTTGAAAAGTTCCGTATAGACCTGAATCTCCTCGGGAGAACAAGTCACACCCACATGAATGTTCTCAACAATCCATGGTTTAACAGAGATGTTGATAGGAATCGTTTGAGTAATGTTACTCAGATTACCCTCCGAAAAGACCTCGTGTATCAAGATCGGTGTTTGAAGAGGAGGGGAAGGAACCTGAGTAGCATAGCGCTCTAGACAGTCAGTCATTGCCCCCAAGCTAGGCATAAACGAGGAACGATGATGCCCATCGCCCCAGGGTAGCTCCTCAAGAGACATAGTTTCAATGATAGCCTCATCTGAAGGAAAAGTCTCTCTAAGAGGATCAGGTGAATCAGCCTGACCAAGCCAGGAGAATTGTGAGTAGACGTCAAGAGCCATGCTCATCGGAGCATGCTGAGGAGGTGGAGGGTCCGATGCAGCAACAATCTCACAGTAGGTGATCTCTACTGGCGTTAAAGGCATGGACTCTCCAAACTCATATACCTGCTCAGGTGTAGGAATCAGCCAGGGGTCATCAGTCCTGGACAACATGTTGACTTGAGCGGTATTCGGTGGCGGCGCAGGGAAAATACCCATGAGGACCGGGTCTTTGAAAAGACCAGGTCCTATGCTGTCTGGGGGATTCGGAATTTGATCCACATACGGCACGTTGTTCTCGGAGCTAGAGGTAAAAAATGACAACTGGTCTACCGTGACAATCTTGCCCTCGTGAGGGAACTTGATGAATCGAAAGACGGTAGACGGCACGCAGAGCATGGCATGGGTCCAGCTGCGGCCAAGAAGTATATTGTAGTTGAGTTTAGCGTCAACCACTTCAACTTCCACGTTGACAGTTTTTCCGTGTAATGTGATCGCAAGACTCTCGAGAACTCCCAGGGGTTTAGATTCCCGACCATCAAATGCCTCAAGGGCATTAGGAGATGACGACAAAGTTGGAGAGCCGATGGCCTTCCAACAGGCGGAGGACATAACACAAGTAGATGCACCCTCATCTACGACGGTCCTATGAACATTTAGACCGTTAATCTCGACTTGAATGACCAAAGCGATTTGATGCGGAAGCCGGGGAGTAAAATTTTCCAGATCGAAGGTGATAAGACTCGAGTCGGCGGGATCGATACCACCGATGGCAGACAGCAAAGCCTTCCGTTGTGAAGGACAAATTTGAAGAACCTCCAGTGCAGACATAGCACTTGGCGCCTGTGCCAAATCCTCAACAATACTGTAATGTTGAGCGGATCGAGCATTTGGATTATAAGAGGATCTCCGAAGAACACCTTTGGGAGGTGGCTTTACAACGGGTTCGAGAGTAGGCTTCTCGATTTCCAATGAACCAGAAATAGGTGGGGGAGGCGGTCCATCCGCAACGGCCTTCCCGGGTGCATGCCGTGATTCATTGTAGTCCTTCGACCGCGTAGCGATAGTGATAGGTGCATTAGTCTTCATCATGAAAACCTGAGACCCAAACGGTGCTGATGGTGACGCCTGTTCGACCATCTAGGTCTGTTGAGATGGAAATGACTCTTTTAAAACAGCCGGAGTTCCCTTTGAGCCTTTAAGAAGTTGAATGATTTCGGATCGTCGTGGACAATCCTTAGTATAATGGTCACCTTCACAGATGAGGCAAGGAAATTTCGGCTTCCGTTGGGAGCCATCCTCAGATCGAGATTTAGATTCCGGTTTTGGGGCATCAGATTTTGATTTGCCTTTGCCCTTCTTCTTCCCCTTGGAGGATTTGTCTGCAGGATTGGCCTGAACAACATTCACCTCCGCGGATTTACCAGAATCGGATGAGGCGGGATTAGCAGAGGTATTATTGGAAGAATTACCCTTCTGCTTCCCATTCGAAGACTTCTTTCATTCTTGAGAGACTAATGAATGACACCATCCAATCAAGGGTAGGTGGGGTCTTTTTGGCTCGGCCGTGAGCATCAAAGTGTGATGTCATAAAGCGTGCCGCATTGCGAATAAACAAGATCCTGTAGACTGGGCACGCGCGATAGCTTGTTCCTCCGTCACACACGCTTCCCATCGCATTCCGAGCGATCTATTCACAAAGGAGGTGGTGGAATCCGTTGAGTCAAAAAAATGATCGTGTATATGAAACTTGACTGGGCCGATTTACGGCGCTCGCCACTCATGGATGTGATCCAGATGTGAGGGCCGAGTCCTCGCTCAGCCTGAAGACAGAGGTAAGGCCCCGCCCATACCGGATCGTAACTGAAATGCGTGAGGAAAGCCATAGCTAACGAGTTGAAATCCCGAAAAATACCACGGGATAGCTCTATGTACCACTTAGCAGCAGCTCCTGTTAAAGTACGCTGGAAAAGACGCAGACGAATCGAATCGTCGGTCCAAGAGTTAGACGAACACCAGAGGTGATACGTCATCACATGCGCCTCGGGATCTTCGCCAGCTTTGCCCTCAAACTTGGGACAATCTCCTGGTATCTTGGTGGGAACCGGAGGCCAATATGGATTATGAGAAATCGGATCATTGGTCAACTTTAAAACGTCCGGCAGATCCAAGGTAGCCAGGAACGGAAATGGAGGGTTAACTCCCATGCCAGTCCCATAATAAGGTCCGGTACCCATGCTCCACGATGGTTGTGAATATCCCTGCCCCCATGGGTTCTGTCCCATAGGATTCTGACCGTGAGGGGCATAATTCGTATAGCCATACTGATTTGGATTCTGGTAACCATAGTGTGGGGCTTGATAACCAGAGTTCGTGCCCTGATTAGGCGTTTGCCCCGTATAAGCAGCGTTTGGATTTGGCTGCTGAGCGTGGGTAGAACCGAGTGGAGGAGGTTGATACTGAGAGCCTCCAGGGTGGTTATAGTTCGGTTGAGATCGACTATGGTGATACAACTACTCGGGAGGATGAGTAGATCGCCGATAAGTGTGGAACCCGCGAGCTCGGGTACATATGGCGCAACGTTGATTTGGTCATGCGCATCGAATGAGCAGTCGTTGAGCAGAAAGGGACCCGAATGAGAGGGCTGCCCCGAATGAACAAAGGATTCGAATGAGGGGCGGCCCCGAATGAACAAGCTGGCTCGAGTGAGGGGCGTCTCGAATGAACAAAGTTGGCCCGATAAACAAGCATGCGCGGCTGACCGGGTTGCAAGTGAGCCCCAAAGTTAACCGAATAAGCCTCTGGCTGGCCCGGGAGGCGGACACCAGGTCAGCCCCGATGACCCGGCTGGTCTGTGGAGGAACAAAGACTGTGCTTGCTGAAACCGCTTTGACTCGGCTGCAACCATAGGGTGGTCCCTGGGCCGATATGCAACGTTAGAGACAACAGGATACTGCGGTTGCATCGGTAAAGAAGGCTGGATTTGCCCCCAGGACCATAGGCCGGTCCCTGTTGATACCCCGGCTGAGGCTGAGCAGGTTGACCAGCAGGGTTATAATATGGTCCTTGCGGATTATAGAATGGCCCTTGCTGGCCCGCAGAGTAGCCTTGATTGGGCTGTCCCTGCGGGTCGTACAGATAGCCAGGTTGGCCTGCAGGTTGGCCTTGGAAAGGCTGTGCCTGCAAGTTCTGAGCCTGGTTGTACGGTAAACCTTGAGCATACAGATAAGCCTCAGGAGCAGGAAGACGCAAAATGTCCCCATGCTCATCAAGCTGACCCGGGAAACCATACACGGGAGTGCCGTCCTGTGCATAGTGCGAAAAGAAAGATCGGTAAGGATCTTGGGGAATTTGTCCAGCCCCGGCATTCGGCTGTTGCAAAAACAACCGATACTCCTCCGGAGAAATATTATCCGGTATAGCAGTAGCTAGATAGACATCTTCAGGAGTTGGCCCAGCCCTAGTAGCTGAGACAACAGCAGAAGAGGCAGCTACACAAACAGTGGGCCGCACGGGAACAAAAGTGACGGGCTTCGAAGGAGACACTCCGGGTGTAGTGGCAGCTGGCCTTGAAGCAGGAGATGATATTCCCATAGAGGCAGCAGCTGAGATGATCTGACCTAGAGATCTGTATCCCTGCGGCAAAGAAGGACCAGCTGACGATGATGTAGCCAGCTCAGAATCGTCACCCTCAAACAATCTACGAGGGATGCGCTGATAGTCATCAGACCCCGGAATTTCCTCACCAGAATCAGTCATGGTGGATCCTGCCGTTAAATCACGTAGAAGACGGCGAGGACTAGGAGGAAAGACAGCAGCAATAAACGGTGAACCCGATGTAAGAGAAAGGAAATCAGCTCCTAATCTCAATTCGGACACAGGGTCCGAAAAGGGCCAGTTGAACTCAACTGGTTCTCCAAAGGGTTGCTCGGCGAGGACCGGTCCCCCGTCAGGGAACTCGGAGACAACAGGCTGCTGTGGTTCAACAGAGGGCTCATAAGCCTCTGAAGAATCGTCCGTGTAAGGACTACCAGTAGACGAAACCGAGGGTTCCGCCACCGTGACAAAAGACTAGAAGAAGAGAGCACACACACACAGGCTGAAAATGAGTTAAGACACACGATCAAACAGTCACAAGCAATATCTAAACGGGTGTGTAATCGTGGGAGATTGATTTTACCACATTGGAAAATAAACAAATTCTACCGTTTCATGTTTTAAGAGTCGAGAAACGATAAAAAGATGACTCTATCTCTTTCAGAGTTGAAACAAGCGTGAAAGGACAAGCGCTTGACGGTCTTTTCAAGTTTATGGAGTCAGAAAAGACCAAATGACTGCTCAGGAAAAACTAGGCACAAAGGGTGTACCAAATATCCGTGAACTGCAATATACACCTTGGTTTCAAAAATGAAACAAAAATCGACCAAGGACTTTCCGTACGTGCAGGTAGTCTCCCCGAATGCTGTGTTCGGTGTATCACGGGTATAGGGCGGTAGACTCGGCTTCCTGTGGATAAAGGATTGAAAACCTATAGAGTTGCTATATGCAACGACGGTGCGGGAGCACAAGTCGTGCTAGCGCGTACAAACCAACGAGCGAGCAACTGTTGCTAGGTTCGGCAACCCGTTTCCCGTCTCTAGCCTAGACCTTCTAAATATGTTGCGTTAAGTTCCAATGTTGCCTTAGGTTAATTGAATAAGTTTTACAGTTGATCTTCAATTAGATTTCAATTTCCAGGCCCTATCGTATGTAGTGTCTCCTAAATGCAAGCTATATGCCACGATGCAACATTTCGTTCGATGAAAACTAGTTAAATGAGAGTTGAGAGCTTTTATGCAAACGAAATGAACGGAATACAAACAAGAATTTCTCTAATGCAACTAATGCAATTGCACACTTTTCATTCAAACACTAATCACTAGTAATATAGAAAAGATCACAATTTGCACTAATTTAACAAAAGCAAAAGAGATTATTTTTTTGATTTTCAATGTTTAATGGCTAATGTGCACTGAAAACAAAAGGAAAAATTTGAGAAATGATATCCAAGAGAGCGAAACAAACAAAATTCGCTCAACAAAGCAAGCAACCAAATCTCTAAATCGACCCAAAGTCCCTCAAAGCAAAGAAAGACTTGAAAACTTCCAATGGACCGTGTGATCTAGGTCCAATGCAAGGGCAAACGAATTCTGAATGAAGGAATGAACAATCACTCAAAAGACGCAGCAAAACAATCAAAGACTGTTAAGAGAGCGCGGAGAATCAATCAACAAGTTGACAGGACAATCAAAACACCAAAACTCCCAATGGAGGGCTCGATACACTAAGCCATTAGATGCCCTAGGGCTCAAAACGTGAAATCGGCAGAAAGAGGCAAACAACCAAAGGATAGCGGTGAATTCCAGCCAAACAAGACTCCAACACACTCAGACAATCAGGAAATCAAGAAGAAAAGTACTGGTCAGGCTCAGAAAGCTAAAAAATGAAGAAACTCAAAAAAGTCACAGGGGTGGCGCGACTGTGGCCTTGAAACTGGCGCCAGAGGCCGATTGGCGCGAGACAGACAAATGCAACAAGCGCCAAGTGGCGCGACTGTCGGGTTAAAACCCGCGCCAGTCGAGTTCTTCAAGAAAAATTAAAAAACAAGCTAATCTGAAAGTAGACCAATACAAGCTAAGCAAACCAAGGGCTAAAACAATGAAAGAATCCAACCCAGAAGGTTCATCAAGCAAGGAGAAACAATCAAAGCGAACCAATCATAAACGGGACAAGGAAAACCGGACGATCCCCAGCGGAGTCGCCAATTTGTTGAGGAGGTAAATCCCCTCTGCGGACAGAGGCGATCCCTACTAGCCCAGCAGGGGTCTAGCAACAAACAAACAATGCTATGACGCAAGCTCCTAGTTACGAATGAAAGACTTGAGATAAGAGCCTACCTAGATTCCAACGCTAGATCTGAAGAAGAGATGTCCCCGTCCTTCAGCCCTGGCAGATCACAATCCTTCCACGATCTCCGTGGATGAACACCTGCACACAGAAGAAACGAACAGATACAAGCATAGGAACCAACATACGTAACTAAACATCGGTCAGAAAAGATATTACTCACATTAACATAATGGAAAAAGGAGTGGAACCATAATCATAGTCATCTATTAAAGTGATAAACGAATAGAAGTTACAACCAAGTTCTGACGTCGCAGCTTCCTTCGAACGGGTCTCCGGTCGTCCACGTCTCGCAAAGCTCGCCAAGGAAAGGGAAACCTCTCCAGAGTCTCGTAACAATAGTCTCCTCGCTTGAATGGGCCTTAAGGGAAAGAAGGGATTCTTTACAGCACAAAGGCGCTTGGGAAAAGGGAGATGCAAAGCTTCAGCACTTCAAGACTAGCTTGCCATGGATCTGAGCAAGCTTTTATATATGGGGAAGGAGGGAGTTGGGATCCCTATTATTATGGGATTGGCCCTATCAACAAGGAAGGTTCCATAGAAGGTGGTAAAACCACTTCCCTTCCATAGAACTCTCGCAGCCAAACCTCCCAACTCAAGATAGGCAATGATTGTGAGTTTGTTTGAACTCAACTTCCGCCATCCATATTTAAAAAACAGTCCCTAAAATGGGTGGCGCGATTGCTGCTCTATGACAGAGCGCCAAGTGGCGCGACCTCTTTACAGGATTTCCCTGATTGGCGCGAGCACTGAACTGCCTACCCGCGCCAATGCAAAAAGAGCTGTTTTTCATAAGTTTTGCAAGGAGATGTCTCAAGGGGAAATGAAGCTCATACTCAGAGGGATGCATTGATGATGTTTTCAAGGCATGACAGTGTTCACAGGTCACATAATGGATCCTCCATTGTGCGGGACGGGGAATGGTAGGGACGGTGACAAATTACTGTGGTGAATATGAGGTTGATGATCAAGAAATTGAAGCAAATCAGATGGATATATTGCAGCTTAAAGACAATGTAATTCATAGAGGTCTCATACCTTTAGAGGAGCTTTTTTATCAGGATGATGTTGCTAAGAAACCAAGCTTGGTGCCTACCGAGAAAGGAGTTGAAGATGTGAATCTTGGAACATCTGACAAGCCCAAGCTTTTGAAGCTATCGAAAGCATTTCCCCTGAGGTAAAGGAACAATATGTTAAATTTCTTTCTGAATTTTCTGATGTGTTTGCGTGGGATTATTCAGATTTGAAGGTGTATGAAAAAACATAATTCAGCATACTATTCCCATCAAGCTGGATCAGAAGCCATTTAGACAGAAGCTGAGAAGAATCAACCCAAAGCTGCTGCCATCTATTGAAAAAGAGGTAAACAGATTGTACAAAGTTGGTACCATTGTTCCAATTAGATTTTCTGACTGGATTTCAAATTTGGTTCCAGTACGTAAGAAGACAGGAGAGATAAGGTTATGCATAGATTTTCAGAATCTGAATAAAGCATCATTAAAGGATAATTATCCACTTCCGAAGATGGACCATATTTTGTAGAGAGTAGTTGGAGCATCAAGGATGTCACTACTCGATGGCTACTCAGGTTATAATCAGATCTTGGTGCATGAGAAAGACCAAGACAAAAATACCTTCACAACACCTTGGGGAACCTTCTAGTATGCCAAAATGCCATTCGGACTGAAGAACGTTGGAGCCACTTTCTAGCAAGCAATGGACATTACTTTTTCCAATGAAAAAGATGTTTTTTTTTGTTTTTTATTTGGATGATCTGACAGTGTTTTCTGGTTTTGATGATGAGCATTTGCACCATTTAAGGGCTCTGTTTCAGCGATGCAAAAAGTTTGGGATTTCTCTCAATCCGAAGAAAATCCTTTTTGCTATGGATGAAGGCAAGTTGTTGGGTCATATCATCTCTAAAGAAGGTATCCGCATCGATCCTTCAAGAGTGGAGGCAATTCAACACATAGACCTTCCACGGAACAAAAAGGAGATTCAAGAATTCAATGGTAAGATGAACTTCTTGCTCAGATTTATACCCAATTTGGCTGAACATTTAAGAGAAATGACTAATATGTTGAAGAAGGATAGCACAGTCAAATGGAGTGAGGATGCTATCAAGTCATTTAATCTGGTAAAGTTTTCTATGTCCAATGCCCCAGTTTTGATTATTCTTGATTACACTCAAGATTTCATTATATTTTCATTTGCATCGAAGCATACTATGGCTATTGTTTTGATGCAAAAGAGAGATCAAATTGAAAAGCCAATTGCATTTTTCAGTAGGACTACTAGAGATTCTGCTTTGTGGTATAATATCATTGAGAAACAAGCATTGGCCCTAATAAAAGCATTGAAGGATTTTAGAGTATACATCCTGCATTCACATACTATAGCATATGTTCCTAATGCAGCAGTAAAGGATGTCCTGATGCAGACTGATCTAGAAGGTCGAAGAGGTAAATGGATAGCAGCTATGTTGGAGTATGATTTGGAGATCAAACCCACAAAGTTTATCAAAGGACAAGGCTTGGCAAAGCTAATGGCCCAGTCAAATCTGCTTGCCCTGGATATAAACCTCATAACAACAATGTCAGAGGATGAAGATGAAGGTTTTCTTGTTCTAGTTTCAGATATTTTTCTACAATCCCCATGGTATTCAGATATTTTTTATGTTCTTCAGCATCTTTCACCACCTCCAGGAATGTCTAAAAGCAAAGGTAGATCACTGAAACTTAAGTCTACTAAATATTGTATTTTAAACAATGCTCTTTATTGGAAAGATCCAGGAGGTATTCTCCTCAATTGTTTGGTTGAAGAAGAGGCTCAGAAGGTAAACTACAGCTAACAAAGTATTGAGAGCAGGATATTATTGGCCCACTTTATTTTCAGATTTGTATAAAATAGTGATGATTTGTCATGAATGTTAAATTTTCCAAGGAAAAAGGAAATTTCTTTCTCTTCCTTTGAAACCAGTTTCAGTAAATGCTTCCTTTCAGCACTAGGGACTTGATTTCATAGGAGAAATCCATCCCCCATCACCAGCACTGCATTGATGGATATTAACAGGTACAAATTACTTCACCAAATGGATCGAGGCCGTTCCAGCAAGGCAGGCTACAAATATGGTAATTATCCAATTTTTAGAGTCAAATATCTTATCTTGTTTTGGTTTCCCTCACAAAATTATAACAGATAACGCAACAACGTTCAAATCTAAGAAGATGGTGGAGTTAAGCAACAAATACAACATTGTGTTGGGACATTCAATAGCTTACTACCCACAAGGAAACGACCTAGAAGAATCATCGAATAAATCTTTGATAAATATAATCAAGAAAATGCTGGAGGCAAACAAAAGAAACTGGCATCGAAAGCTCATCAACGCATTGTGGGCAGACAGAGTTAGCAGTAAGAAATCCATATGTATGTCACCTTTTGAATTGGTTTATGGTACTGATGTTGTATTTCCTACATCACTTACAGTTCCAGTCATCAGATTATTTCAAGAAGTTGGTAGTGAAGATGATAACAATCAGCGAATAATCAATCAAATGATCCACCTTCAACAAACAAGAGAGGAAGTGTCACAGAATGCTATTCAGTTGCAGGAGAAGATTAAAAAGATCTATGATAGTAAGACCAAAGCAGAGAAGTTTCAGTTGGATGATGTGATGTTGAGATGGGATGCAAGAAATGAGGACAAAGGGAAGCATGGTAAGTTTGACAACTTGTGGAAAGGACCATACAAGATTTCAGCATACAGGGGACAGAATGCTTTCTTTCTTTCAGAAATGGATGGCCAAGTGTTATAGCATCATTTTTCACCCTCATGTGATTCTTGATTGTCTCTTTGGCCTTGGGAACCCATTCCCACAGACTTGAATAAAGTTCATGAAAAACAGTGTTTCAAAACCCATACGCGGATATTCCTAGACTTTTCCGCGTGTATACGCAAGTCCAGAGATACTTTTCCATGTATGCCATTAAAATCATTAAAAATATATATAAAAATCCCTATTTTCGAGGCTGGGTTGATGGTTATTCCCGTAATTCAACCACCCCAGCCCGTGGCCAACTGTTTCCAACTGATTGAAACTACTTTAAGGGAGTATAAAAGCCCCTCATATGCATGGCCTAAGGGAGGGAAAAAAATTATAGACATTATACTCTGTTGGAGCCCGATTCAAGTCTAATTTCCCGTGCCTCCTACACTTCCCAGATTTTTACAGGAAACGCTTGTTTCCTGGAGATGTTCATCAGCTTATATGTCATCACGTGTGCACAAGTCTTGGAAGAATCCTAGCGAGGCAAGGGCGGGACGGATGCGGACGACGGTCTGTTCGAAGATCGTGGAAGGATTCAAGTGATCTCTCCACCTTTCTATTATTGTACATGCTATTCGTAATGAAGAAGAACCATCTTGTTTCCGAATTGACGTGTTAATATCTGCTTGTATATGTGCAAATATTGTTAATTAAACATTTATTATTGTTTATATGATGTATCACATGGATTACACTGACATTTAGGAAAGATATATGTTGTACAACTAGATTTCCATGCATGTTTCTTCTTGATTTTCAGGTTGAAGAGGAAGAAGAGTTGTTAAGGGTTTGGACCCCGCAGGATCTACATCAAACGTAGGATCTACGGGTGAGTTCTACAATCTATAATATCTAGTTTTTAGCGTACAAGTTTGTTTGTGTGAGTCCTTCTTGAATAGCATGCCTTGATCTGTGGAGGTTTTTGACCCAACGACCTCTAGGGAGTTATTTCCCAAAACACCAAGATTGCCTTGGAGGAGCGGTGAATGGTAGGCTTTTGAAGCACTACCATTGTTGAAGAGAATGGATTAGAAACTATGTCACCATCATTGTATATAAAATGTTATTTTTGGTCAGATTTCAAAGTATACAGTCATTGAAGTTTGGGGTCTAAGGTGAAGGCTATAAAACTTGAATGATATGTGTATGGTTTGGTTTTATTTTTAGTTTTCAGTCTTAGTCTTGAGTCAGAGTTAGTCTACATAGTGTTAGTTTTCAGTATTTTTTGACTCCATGCCCAATGGATAAGGCTACTTGGTCTACGGTGTTCTTGGCACCTCTAAGGAGCTACCATCCCCATTGGAGCCAATGTTAGTGTCAGTCTAGTCATACTGCCATCAGTGATCAAAATTCCTCTTTTGCATTTGCATATTAGGAGTCCCATACCATAAATTTTCATCATTCCGCTAGGTCATGGATTCATTGATGGTAGTGGTCTTTCATCAGTTTCCCCTCATGTGAAACTTTCTGATTCTCCTCTTTATGGTCTTTATTCATGAGTTACTTTCACTCTGTGAGTCATGTTATTAGGTCATAGGGTTGGTCTCATTAGGTTCTAGGGTCTCATCATGGTCAAAATTAATGAGTCAAGTGTCAATAAATATTAGCAAGGTCATGAGGAGGTATAATAAACTCAAAGTCACAACACCTGGGAATATCAAAGAAATGTTTTATTTAGATTGATGTAAGAAAAAATGATACTTTGCCTTTATTATGTAATTTTATGTCATCATATGTAATAAGTCACACTTCAGAAGCTGTTATCTCCACAAAGTCACTACCCTGCCCTTTAGAGAAGTTTTCCATAGCATTTTCAATCTAGAATCATGTTCTAAGTATGTCCATCAGAAAGATCCCGGAAAGAGCTTTCCAACGGTATATTATACTCTCAAAACTGACTCTTGGATTGAAATCTATGCCTAAATGAAAGAAAGGTCCCCTATAGCCTAACTCTTCCCCTTTTCCCATTTCTTCCTTAAACTTTATTTCTTTAAAGTTTTATGTTTTTCTTTATAAAACCCCCCCTTTTCCCTATCCAATTGCACAAATCACATTGTTAATTTCTTTTAAACACATGAAACCTCGATGTGATTTAATAAACCACTTCCCCTCATGTCCCTTAAACTTTATAATAAAGTTTTAAAGTTTTTATTATAAATACCCCTCCTCCAATCGCAATCGCACCATACTTGTTGTGCATTCTGATTGGCCCTTGTAAAAAACTCTGATGTGATTGCATGTCTCCGATTGAGTCCCGCTGATTGAATCCACCTGATTAAACCCCGACCGTTGATCCGATCAATGATCCAATGGTCTATATGCCATCGCATCATCGCAATCGACGCTTTAAAATTATCCCCTCCGATTGACCCCTCCCCATTTCTCTGATTGCGTTGAACTCCACTTCCCCGATTACACCTTCGCCGTCGATCTGCCCATCCGATCGAACGGCCCACAGTCCATCGCTCCATTGCAATCGGCGATTTCAAATAACATTTTGCTTCCGCTCCCTTTCACTTCTGATTGCAATTGACCTTCGGGTCCCACCATATAAAAATTCCACCCATTCATAATAAAAGGGCCCTTTCCCTTTGTAAATCTCAAATTTTATTTTATTTCATTTTTTAAAGGACTTCCCCCCTCATCGCTTATTCCCCATCGCATCGATGAAATCCTATTGTGTAAATACTCCCGGCCCAAGCCCTGATTTCGATTGCGATTGTGATTGTTCTCCTGGTCCCACCTTGATCCCTTCCCCCTTTTCAAATGAAATTTGTTCTTTTCCCTTTGTAAAAATCAGAAAACCATTTTTGTTTGTTTTAAAGGGATTTCTCCGCTCTTCTATTGTATTACCCCATCGAACCTTTCCAATCGCATCGGAGTTTTATGTCTCATTCTAATAACATCTTCCCCTTTCCTCCGATCCCCGATTGCAATTACACCATCACATCGCATATTTTCAAATGGTCCATTATACGTTACATCCCCTCCTTTCCTCCGATTTCAATTTGCGATCGCATATGGACCCCAAATCCCTTTCCCTTTCACTCCTATTCACTCAAAAGGGGATTTTCCTTCATTTAAGGCATATTTCAGTTTTATTGGTTCTAAAGGCATTTCTCGGCATATATGAGATTTTCAATAAAGAAAAGTGAAAGTCAAAGGTCGTAAGCTAAAAATGAAATAGAGACTTCTATACCAGTAGAAATATAGGGATCTTCTCTTCATATTGCCTATTTTTCATTCATCCAGCGTAACAGTGAATCTGCAAAAGTGGTCAAATGTATTGTTGTTCCTCCCTTCAGGAGCAGATTGTTGATTCTCTTTCCTATGTTCGGATTTCAGTTCTGAGTTGGTAAAACAACTCCCTTTTTTTGTGGATCTATTTCCCACATTTCTGGTCTATATAATGCAATTCTCAGTCATTTGTAAAGAAGCAAGTCAGTAAGTAAGGGAATAGTGTGGAAATCAAGGAGGACACTCTGCGCTCGCATTGTAACAGTTTGACAGGGAATTAATAAAGATATGAAGCTCTGATTTGTGGGATCCATGTGGGATGAATTTTAGCATTTTTTCTCTCCTTTGTTTTCATTCGTAAATTGTTATGTTCACCATTCATTCATAAACATCTCTGGTTGAATGCTTTCAAGATAGATAGGTAGAATCCATTTTTAATGCTCTGCCTTGGGAAATCATTCAATATTCTGTTTTTTCTTCTATTTTAAAAGGATCCGTCTCTTATGCCCTTTTCAGCTCCTCGCCAGTCTTTCCATCCCATCATTATTTAATCTTAATTACTAAAATTTCCTACCTACCTTGCCCCATGAAATACCCTGTATCCCTGATTTAATTCCCCGATTCAAACTGTCTCATTTGTTCCATACAACCCTGAAATTCATCCATTTAAACATTTCCCATTATTATACCTAGCTTAAAATCAGTTCATAATTGTACTTTGTTGAATATATTTTCATGGAGAGAGCCCTATCCTGACCTTGTAGGGCTAGCTACAAGGCTAAGCGTGGTTTATAGGTTACCCTGGTTTGCCTTTTTCAGCCTGAGGTTCAAATTAGGTGCTAACACCCTTCAGTTGATGTCTCTACCCACACAACAAAGATGGAATTGCACAGTGGGGGCAAGGACCTCACAGTTCCTTCTCTCATGTTTATGAGATTGCTGCAAGGGGCATTCCTACATCATGGCAAGGCACTTGGTGTGCCATTATATTCTATGGGGAAAGCTTCACCAAGTGCTGAAACAAAGGAAGAAAGAGTCACAGCACTATGGGAGGAAGAAAAGGGGAGGATCAGCCTTCCCACAAACAATTTTGGCATGCATAGTGCCAAGGAAACAAGTAGAAACAAGGCAAGAACCACCATAGATGCATCAAAAGCGTTGTCTTTGTTGAGAAGTGTAGATCCATATTGGAGGTCTCAACTCCTTGTGGAGTACTCCAAAGATCTGCACACCGGGATGATCTTAGATGGCATGAAGAAAGGAGGAGGCTATTTGGTCCATGAAATCATCTTGGTAAAGTATTATTGTCTCAAGCCTCCAAGCTTAAGCAAGAGATACTACACAGGGCACATAAGGAGTTCCTTTCCAGCTACATGCAGTCAGCAAAAATCTACTCCCTAATCTTGAAGAGTTTTGATTGGGAGGTTATGGAGGAAGAACTACATCAACATTATGATTGGGAGGAACTATATCAGCACTTACAAGAGTGCAATAGTTATGTGGAGATGAGGTAGCCAAGGAATCCTATGCAGGAGACATTTCAGCCATCTCTTTCTTCTCTTAAAAGAGGAGAAAATCCCATGCCTAACTCTATGTGTATGGGAGACTTGTATGGTAAGAAATCTGATCTTGTGGAGCAAATTTATTTTTATGATTTGGCGCATTCTCTTACCATATGTATGCAGGCCATGGCTCCTACAAGGAGTAATATTACATACATATCTCATGGTAATGATGAGGCCAATAAAAATTCCAAAGCTTCCCACTCCCTTGAGGTGCAAAGGGAGATTATTTACCATGATGGGTGCTTCCCAAAAGCACCTAATGAGGGTTTCACTTCCAGCCATGTCAAAGTGACCCATGCAGCAAAGATGTGGTGGGAGTACCACCTATCACACTAAGATCTACTCAAAACAAGGAGTGCACTGCGCTGGTACCTTATGTGGGATTGTGACCCACCTCCTCAAGTGAAAATTTCAGTTTGCCTATTTGTGATTTTACTTCCATACATAGATGACATATTGGTATTGTTTATGGGTATGTATGGGCAAAAGGTAAGTAGTGTACATGTACCACATGGGATGGAACTTTATCCTTTACTTCATGATACTTGTTTCAGATATGACATTGCTTCACCCATGTTCATTTCTGTTGAGTTTTACACTCTTGAAGGGGAAAACTATGCACCTATCATGTTAGCATTGGAGGAGCAGTTTCTGATGTATTGGCTTGGTGAGCACTTAGTCCATGATGAGAGCTTGATTCTTGATGGTGCCATCAATGGAGAAGGAGAAGAAATACAACTCTTACCCTATCAGTTTCTTGAGGACAAGCAACATTTTGGAGGGTAGGACTGTAATGTTCCTACTTAGCCTTAGCTAAGAGGAATAATTCAATTTTGATTTATTTTATGTTTTATGAATAAATGAATAAAGGAGGACATGTAAAACTCCTAAAAAGTCTGAATAAATCAATGCCCATGTGAACAAAGAAAAATCAAGGCTATGTGAATAATCACTTGCAGGTGTGAAAGAGGTTTGAGCCAAAGAATGGGTCCACCTTAACCAAATCAACTGCGCTGTCCAGGTTCATTGCATCTCCAAGAGGGTCTGCACAGTTATAGAAGGGAGCCTCTAATGTGAAGAGGGCTAACTCATCAAAGTGGTTTATGGTTTACAAGAGTTTCCTCATGTTATAAAATAAGGAGGAGAGCAACATGAAGGGGTTGTTGATAGATCATATTTCTTAAGTATTTGTCTGCTTAGACAAATACCATTCTCTGCTGTTTAGTGGAGGATTGTGATTGGAATTCCTGTTTAGGGGTTTCATCTCTTCCCTTGAGGTTCATTGGAGGAGTTCTTTGCTGACGTGAGCCACTATCTAGTTTGATACCAAGCTCTATCTCTCATGAGCAGCGCTGGCCCATTCAGGGTTTTGCAGCTGCTATCTTTTGTAGCAAGTGGTGTTCTAGATCTGCTTAGATCTAGCTTGTTTTGAGAGGTTTTCTCTGTTGGAGTGTGTTCTTTAGCCTCCAAAGAGATAGATGATCCATATTTTGTATCAGATCTGTAATTTCATTCAAGTTATTCAGTATCCTTCACCCTCTACGCAGTTTCTGCTCAATACTGCGTTATTTTGTGAGAGGGCTTTCTTGTTTCAGTTTGCCATCAGTTTGGAGGAATATCTCTTGGTGTTAGGCTTGCCTTCCCTTGGTGATCTATGGATTGGGTTGCTGATCCATGTCTCTATAGATCTGATCTCTTTCAGCAATAAAATTTATCTTCAGAAATTTCTGGGTTTTCTGCAGCACTGCAATTTGTAATTCAGATCTATAGCTTATTATGCAATATTTTGATGTAATTCCAATTGGATATTGTTCTTAAAGTCTTATATTTTCCATATATGTATTAGATCTGATGTTTCATCAATGCATATGTCATAGATCTGAAATGTAATGTACATTATCTGAACCATCTAAAAAACAATGTTGTCTATGTATTTCTGCAGTTTATTCCTAGTTGCAACTCTAATTTCTGAAGGGATTTTACCCTAGTTCTCTTTGTAATCTGTTGTAGAGGAAATAAGCTCAAATATAAATCTGATTTACTATTATATCTTTGAAGTATCAGATCTTTGGCTGTCCTCCTCGAAGTTTCAATCAAAACTGTGCAATTCTAGTAGCTGGGGTTTTCATACTGTAACAACTCTTCTCTTTGGCTGATTTCTAGCTAGTCTTGACTGTGGGAGATCTGTTTAATGTACTTAAACTGATTTTTTTTAGCCAAAATTCTATATATAAGTCACATACAGCATAAATGAGGGGATCCCAGCCCTGATCTGCATTATTCTTGCTTATATTTTCTTATACAACGTTTTCATTGAAGACCTTGTTGAGATTCCTCAAAAGGATTATTCCAAGTTCTATAGGTAGAGTCTACAGTTGGCCAGGTAGCCTCTGGTTCTCACCCTCTTTTTAAAGGTGACATAACCCGTAAATTCCTCTGTAGTCCATCTCTGAAATAGAATCTTTGGAATCCCCAAAAAGGAATATTACACATTAATCTTTCAGTTCCTTCTTACAATACCCAACCCCGATCTCTGCACACAGTAGCAGGATCCACACACAGCAGGACTTGGGATCTCCACGCACACATCCAGCATGAGTCCTTTCCCCAAAAACTCAAACAGATCTACTAAGCCACAATTCGCATCAAGATATCATCATCTTCTTGCCTTATAATTCCAAACGTCCCTCTATTTATACCAATCTAGCCTAATCTTTCCTAAGGTCCGAAAACTGTGGTTTGTGGACTCTAGGTCTACCCTTTGACCCATTAAAATGCTTTTTAGGTTTTGACCCACCCCAAAACCACTGTGCTAGACTAAATATAATCAGAAATATACAAAATCGAACTAGTTTCGCAGCTTGTAGGAGACCCTGTTGCAACAGTCCCCCAACACAATCTTGTGACTCGTCCCGAGTCACTATGACTGTGGGTCTGCCAATTTTCCCTGGAGCTACTTGATTATCCTGAACAGTGTGCATATCCCGTTCGTGCCTCAACACCCCATCCCTGGTGGGCCGATTCTGTCTAAGACAACTATTCCGACCATATAGTCATTTAACCCTGTATGGTTTGAGCCGACTACCATTGACATATCCTGGTAACATGTAACCATGCAAGGTAGATAACCTAACTGCTCCACCATCCATGGTTTCATTAACAGTGTAGGGACCAAGCCAGTGCTGTCAGAATTTCCTTGGGTGTTTCACAAACTGGCTATCGTATAAGAGGATTAGGTCACCTTCTACGAATTTCTTTTGGCGAATATGCCAATCATGCCAAGCTTTATCGCGAGCCTTCTAAACCTACTGATGAAATTTAGCAATGAACTGATCTTCCTCCAACGCCAAAAGCTGTGTAAGGCTTTCTTCCATGATGTCAGGTTCTGCCATATTTGTAAATGCTGCGATACGTAGACTAGGAATAATGTATTCTATTGGCATAATGGCCTCTTTGCCGTAGGCCATCCGAAATGGGGTCCTTCCTGTTAGCTTCTTGCAGTCGTTCGATAGGCCCACATAATAGAGGGGATGCATACATCTCAATCACTATGATTTACATTATAGACCTTGGTCAATGCCTGCTCTAAGATTTTGTTGAAAGCCTTGGCCACCCCGTTTGCCTGTGGATGATATGGTGTAGTTTTTGCGTGATGGATCCGAAATTACTCATTCAGGGATTGTATCATTTCATTAACGAAGTGTGTGCCTCTGTTGCTCATCAGGATCTTTGGGCATCCAAATCTTGTCAATATTTTCTCAAAGATGAAGTGCGCAGCGGTATCTGCAATACAATCATTTACCTCTTGTGCTTCAGCCCATCGAGTGACATTGTCAGTGGTAGTAATAATGTAGCATGCACCTATATTCTTTCCTGGAGGATTGATTGGTCCTAAAAAATCAATGGCCCATTTGTTAAAGGCCTGCAAATCTATTTGAGGTTGCAAGGGAATTTCATCTCTTCGTGAGGGTTGTCCTGTCCGCTGGCACGTATCACATGATTTACAATAGTTGTGAGAATTGTTAGTGTCCCATAATTTGGCAAATTGATAAACCAAATGACAGGGTAACATCAGACCAATCTTTGGAGTCCTAGGACCTAGCCTTCTTGGACTCAGAGAGGGATCTCTCTATTATATGAAGGATGTGAACTTGTTCTCTTTGTATGTTTGATTTTAGGCTAGTTGTTAAGTATATTTTGGTTTGTTTTGGTTTTGAGGTAAAACTGATCAAGTAAGACAAATGGAAAAAGAGTTCATCAAATCAAAAGGGCTATGGGGTCAGATAAAGTCAAGGATGTCTAAATGATGGACAAGGTGTACTGCAGGGCTGATTTAGCAAGGTCAATGGATCCTTTGGGTGAGGTATGAGGTGAAATGAACATTAAGTTTGTGAAAAATGAAGAAGTCTTAAACATAGTTTGAAAGCAAATACTCATGAGGTAGGGCATGTTAGCCACCTATAATAATTTTTCAAAGCAAACAGGTGGCTAAATATGTTTCTGATCCTTCAAGAGACACATTTCCTTTGTAAATCTATCATTCTTGAAGCCTCCATGTGTTTTCTATCCTTCAAAATTGTCTTCAGTGCTGTTTCCATCAAAGAGTCTTTAAAGACCTGCTGTTTACCAAAGGAAAAAACTGTTCATGAGTCCCCATTTCTCCACCATCTCACTTCTCTTTTCACTCACAAAGAATTCTATTTTTCACCCTTATTCCCTTCACAAAATGCCTCTATAAACCTTCATTTAACCCCTAAATCATCCTAACCATCCCAAAACCTCATATTTCCCCCTTTTTGGTTTTAAAAAATCTCTCCTTCCATCTATCGGAACCTCCAAATTCCTTAAAAAACCCTTCAAAATCCTTAAAAATCTTCATTTTCGCATTAAGGCCTTAAGCCCCTTTGGCCTTAGCCCTAGCCCCCTTCCCCGCAAGTGACCTGGAGCCATAACCAGGAGCTAACCCCATCACGCAATCGCAATTGGGGTTTCCTATTTTTTTGTTAACGTTTATTTCAAAACTCCGATGTGATAAGCCCTGTCTTTTTAAACCCCGATCTCCTCACCTTTTTCATGGGACCACCCCCTCCGTCGCATCGCAAAAACATAAACCTTCTTTCCAAAGCGTTGGTCCTCCAAAGGCTCAAACCGCTGATTTGATCTCGGCCGTTGAATCAACAAGAACCAACGACTGAGAACGCGTCGTGCTCCACCCATAACCCTTCGCCATCACCCCTCCGATTGAGATCCAGCCGTTCATTCTTGAGATCCTACGATCTGGATTTAACCCGATGAAACTAACTTTTTACTTAATTTTCGACCCCGTGAAATACTCTTTCCACTACATGACAAATGTCATATGTCACCATGCCCCACCATTTTTTCTGCCTGCGCACCTTGTCCTCCATTGCGCTCTCCCACAACCGTCCGATCTATCGACGATGATCTTACGGCCAGCGCTCGATATCACGTAATTTTTGCACCCAAAGTTTAACGTTTCAAAATTGTACAATATGGGAAATTTTAATTTTCCATGTGTTAGTCAGTGTATGGAATCGTGCTCCAAAAGGAAATACCGCCTCCCCCCCATTTCGCCGCGCGAAAACCATTCCCAATTTTCTGCCATACCACCACCCTCTGCAACGTTGCCTGTCGCGTTTGACCCTAGCCGTCGATCTCTGAGATCGAACGGCCCACATTATATCATGATTTCATTTGCCCACCATTCATCTGATCTCCCAAATGACTTCATCAACCAATCTCCACCATTGATTTTCCTAATCCAACGGCTCCTATTCGCCGTCGCGCCCAAATCTCTGTTTGCACCTGGTTAGCTGCTCTGCCAGGTTTTTCATCACATTTTCCACTGCAACCATATTGTTCCTCACTACTCCTCCACCCTCAAAAGCCTCTGAAGCAGTCCTTACCCCCTCGCAGGATTTATATAACATGGTTAAATTGTCTGTTTGCAGGTGTAATGGCATTTCATCTATATTTTCCCCACAGTCATAGGCAGGTGACAGAAAGGTCCAGGGTGACGATCCTGCAACCTAAATATCACACGGGGGATGAATTAAGGGTTTATTTCAATGCTAGCAGTCGATGAATCATGATCATCGGCCCACGAACAAACCCTGCAGATCAGCAAACCCCAGACACCTGTACAGAGGATCAGAGCTAAAGGATTAAATCATAAGATTGAAGATTCGTAGTTTAATCCAATGTTTCGAAGGATAAAGGACATAGATAAAGAACTGAAGATGATTAGGGAGGCTTAATGAAGCCTGAAGCACAATCAGAGCCAGATCAGTGAAGCATAAAGGATAGATCAGTAGAGAAGCCTCGACACACCAAATCAGAGAGGCTAGTTACTTTACATCGACCCATAGTGCCACTTGCAGTCCTATTTTCATCAACAAAAAGCACAGTTAAGGCAGCCAAAGATATTATTGACATATATGCAGCTCAGAAGTAATTTTCAGCCTACCAGAGCTTCCAAAGTCAACAAAAAAACAACCAAAGTATTTCAAAGAACATACCTGAAGTTATTGTCAACCTGACAAAGCCTTCTAAACCAGCCTAAAGGGTACCAACGATTAATGCAAATCCATTATGCAGAGTGGGCATTCAACCTTCCTCCCCTCTGTCTTAATGAAGCATTTAAGCTCATATATACTACTCCACCTCCTCATTCCCCTATAAGAACCCATGAAAAATACATTGAAAATGTTGGTTGGTTGGGATTTTATTGACTGTTTGAAACTATTATTGAGGGGAACTAATTGAGTAGTTTGTAATGTAGTAGGCTAGGAAGAGAATTTTGGACTGTAAAAAGTCACTGGACTCAAAGTATGTGACTGGTTTTGCACATCAATTAAACAAGCAGATTCACAGGATCCTTGTCTATATTATTGGTGATGTTTTCCTTACTGTAATTGTATCCTTTCATGTTTTTTCATACTGTCTATTATTCTCTTATAAAGAATAGCAAGTGTAGATTAGGACATACTGTTGGAAGTACCCTAAATCTCACTGATAAGCTTTATCTTTATGTTTTCCTTTGATTGTGTATTTTAAGGATAATTCTATAAAGTATAAACAATCAAGAAATGTTGGTGAGCCCATGTCTTGTTGAGTACAACTCGAAACATTGTCCTTGAAAGATATTTTCATTTCATGCTAAGTAAAAGATTGAACTAGAGAAGTCTATGGTTAGCCCTGTCCTCTAGTCCCTTCTCCAACAGTTTGTCTTGAAAGTTTCCCGGGAGCTAGTGTTAAAAGAAGAGAAGGTTAAAAGTCTTTCTCTGATATTAGGCCTTGCTCTGTGTTTAACCTTAAATTTGTTCTACTTTCTGAAAGTGGTTATGAGGACTACTGGATTGTTTCCCTTGAGAGTATGTTGAAATCAGGTTAAGTTAAAATTCTTTCCTTGATCTTAAGATACCCTTTGTGTCTTTATTGAGAGTTTCCTTTGTGAGTATGTCAAAATCAGGATAGGTTAAAAGTCCTTACCTAATCTTAGGCTGCACCCTGGTTTCTTTCTTTCACCCCACTTCTTAATGTTCCATCTCACCATCTATCTAAAAATATCCTTTGGTATAGATGACTTGACCTATGGAAACCCTTGGATAGTTTTTACGCAAGTAAAACCTTTTATGACTCCATAGCCCAATGGATTGGCACTTCTCTTAACCTGTCTTCTCATGCTGAAACATCCTGCTAATTTTTTCCTTCTTCACTTCACATAAACTTCTCAGTTAATGATCTCCAACCAAAAAAACAAATCAAAAACCCTTGTGCTTCATACCTAGCCTAATATCATAAACTGACGTTAAAGATATATCATTCTTTACATTCATAGAGAGATACCTCTCTGGATCCAGGAGGGCTAGATCCTAGGATCCCAAAGTGGTTTGATGTTGTCTTGTCTTTTGGTTTTGCCAATCTGGCCAAAACATAGGAACCACAACAGGGCAAACCATAAATCTCTATGGATAATACTGAAACTGATAAACATGAAAGATAAACAATCCGGTGATACATAAAAGCATAAGAACTCCTAACTTTGGAAATTCACCTTCAGCTATTGGGAAAACATATAAGATAAAAAAACAACTTAATATATGGATAGGGAACTCCTAAAAAACATATATCAAGATATCGGGAACTCTAAAACTAGTTTGCAAGCATGGACAAAGGGCAAGATCGAACGAGACCTCTTTGACTTAACTAAAACAATCAATATTTCATAGAAAAGTTTCAGAAATGGAGTTTTAAGAAACTATAAGTAAGCAAGGCATACCTTAAATCATACTAGATAGCTAACATACTAACCATTAATGAAACAAGTAACAATTTCTTGATGGACCTAAGGAGTAGTTAAGAATTCCTTAAAAATGATCAAGAAGAAGAAAACATCAAAGTTGTAATATGCAGGAGGTTTGAGGTGCTTCCATGAGCATATCTCAACATATACTTTTCTGACCTACAACAAATAAGAAGCATGAAACATCAATGAAAACAAGAAGACATAAGAAAATCAGGGAAACATCACCATTCACCAAGCTGTAGAATCCTGCACATAATGCTCCTCCACCATCAAGCTAAGCAAGACATTCATCCACTTCATAGAACAAGTATTTTATCCAAGCTCATAAAACTATGTATTGCTCTCAATATTTCAAGTTCTGCCTAGTTTTTACAATGAATCCTAATGGTTTATATAAGCCAAGAGGAGAAAGAGCTCACTAGAGAAACTAGAAGGCCATTGGCCAAAACAAAATATCTAAAACTGTCCTTGAGGCCTTACAAGGTCCAAGGCACAAAATATCTCTCTAAAATATATTTTCGGACCAAAATAGAAAAAAAAATCACTTTAAGGCTCTGACATACATGATAAAATTTCATAACGCACATTTGGCCCAGTCATCACACAGGAATGCAGAAAACTGTCTCTGTTTTAGCAAAATTTCCAGGCGCGCAGCACCAAAATAGGCCTTTTTGCAGTGAGGTTTTGGAGGCCTTCCCGGTGTCGAAAAAGGTCCTGTGATGGCCCGTTGGAAATATATGGATGTATAATTTTCAAATATTCTTGAGTTATTTCAATATGATCTCTAGAAGCCTATCAAAAAATGGAAAAGTTGCAAAAACCTAGGAGTGCAGCACCTGCTCAAAAATAGTGGCAGAAAGATGAAAAAATGGTTGTTTTTGGACCTTTTGGGGGACCAAAATAGATTCAAATGAGCTGAAATTTTGTGAGCATGCTCCCCTAGAGCCAAGGAATCCAAAAAAGAAAAATTTTCCTGCTGAAGATGCTATGAGAAAAAGTGCAACATCCAGGGTGCTGCACTCCTAGGCCTAAAAATTTGCAAAAAACCAAAACTTGTTCAATTTTGCTAAAATTTGGTGAGTGGGTCTCTCAAGGGTTTTTAGAGACTTGTAGAAAATATTGGGACAAAATATTAAGCCTAGCTTGGTATTTTTCATCTTTTGGTGCTAGGCCCTCATTTTTGGCAGTTTTGAGTTTTTCCTTGCAAAGTGGTTTCTTCGCTCATAATGCTCACCTTCGCATTATAAGAGGTGCCTTGATCTAATATTTTTTCATCTTCAGGGATATCTATGTATTTACCCTTTTTTTTGCTATTTTGAGTGTTTTCATCAATTTGTTCATTGTTGTGACTATTTTCCTCTTGATTTTGGTCTTTATCTCTGCCACTGTTTTTGATGTCTAGGCTCTTGCTATTTTGACTATTTTCCCTATTGCTGCCTTCATCATTTTTGTTGTCCTTACTATGCTTTGGGTTGTTTGCCTCTTTCTCTTCACTGTTTGCCATTTGGATGTCATCATCATTATTTCTGTCTTCACTGTCTTCCTATTTGCTACCTCCTTCCTCACTATTTTCCTTATGGATTCCCTCATCACTCTCTTCTTTATTGCTTTCCTCACTGCTACTTTTATTATCTTACTTTTGGCTGCTTTCTTCCCCACTATTCCTCTCTTCTTCTTTAGTTTTTTCTTTGTCATCATCATTTTCCTCCTGACTATTTTCTTTGGTATCAGTAGTGCTTTTCTCAGACTCGGCATTACCTTCAGGGCCACTACTTCTTTCTTCTTTATTAGCTTTATCAGTGGAAGATGCTTTTGCTTGGGAGGGTGACTCATGAGAGGAAGGTGAAACATATGCTGTAGAGGGTGAAGAAAGGGTATGAGGAGGATTTCAAGATGAAGATGGCATAATTTGCAATGGGATGGAAGATGAAGAAGTGAAGTCATCATGAGTGATAAAGGCTTCCTAAGGAATACCTTTTTGCTCTAATTGGTGAGTGACAATGATTTTGACAAGGGAGTGATGAAATAAGCTTGCCCTTTGCCAAGCTGGAGGTTTCTTTTTCACAATGGTGGAAATATTTTCAATACTTTTGCAGAGGAAATAAGGTAGGTTCAGCAAATTGGTTCGGGTGAAGTGCATAAGGAGCCTAATGTGATATGAATAGACTCGGGAGAACATGCCTTCATAGGTACAATATTCCATGACAATTTTCATGAGGGCATGCCTATCCAGCAGATGTGAAAAAGGGAAAATGTTTTTACATGCAACTTGACAACTGGGATTTAGAAAAGGCTGATAATGGGTTAAGTCAAGGTATATATGTTTAAACCATTTCTCTCCTATACAAGGGATATTGGTGGCTTTAGATACAGCTTTAGGAGTCAATTCAAAATCTAAACCTGCTATGTGAACATTTTTCATGTGCAATCTTAGGGAAAACAACTCAGTTAAATGAGGATGGCTTCCAATTTCTTGTACTTTATTGCAGAAGTCTAAACATCCCAATTCTTGAAAACAAGATAAAACAGAGGGGGAAACCACCAGTTCTTAGATGTCTGCAAGCTCAAATCTGTTGGGTTTGCCTCCCTTCTTAGCTTGTCTTTTTTTCCTTTGATGTTCATCATTTCCTTTTGGAGACATATTGGCTATGCTATTTTTCTTTCAATTTTAAACAAACCATCCTTTTATAGATGAAATGAAAGTTAAGGAGGCCTTTTCAGGAGTTTTAGTACCTCTCAACCAAACTGAATATTTCAAAGATGAAAAACTTCAATTGCATTCAACCTTTTTCTTCAAAATGCCCCAGATTCATTTTTAACCTTCAAAGACATTTTTACAGCTCATAAACTGGATAAGGAGGCATAAATTGATGAGGAATACCTCTTGTAGATCTTCTGTGCGATGAAAAAGAAATTTGGTGAAGAAAAAGGAAAATTTGGCCTTGTTTGGAGAAAATCTGGCAGCGCTGCATTTTCTCACTCAGGCGCGCAGCGCCCCTGGCCCGGGTTGCCTCTGCCCTCAGAAGTGCGATGGAGACTGTTGTGGGTGCACAACACCCTTGGTTCGAGTGGCTTATTCCTGTAGAATTGATATGAAGACTGTTGCGGGCGTGAAATTTCTGCACGTCGAGCGGTGGCCTCTGACCGCAGAGTTGTGATGGAGGCTGTTGTGGGCATGCAGTGTTTGCACGTCAAGCAGTGGCCTGGGCAGAAAGGCTTGGGTGTTTTCTGCACACCGGGATGACTACTGAAAATGTAGCACTCACGCACAGGCGTGCAGTGTCCAGTGTAGAATTACACTGTGAGCTGCTAAAGGCGTGCAATGCAAATACTTAGGCACGCAGCATCCACGGTTTTTTGCCCACGGTTTTGCTCTGAAAAATCAAAGCCTTCTCCTCTTTTTCCAGAATCCAAATGGATGGGAAAAAGGGCCGTTGGGGTATTTATATGTCCCTTTTGAAAAGATTTAAGGGGCAAAAAATCTTTTTCCCTTTGGTTTTTAAAACGTGTTTCTCATTTGCTCCCTTTCACTATGTTTGTATGTATGCAACTTTTAACCTTTTTAAGCATATGAATGGGCCTAAAATTTCCTTTGTTATTTTGCAAGGTAAACTTCGCAAACAATTTTGCCTCTTTCTTAGAAACAAACTGTGACTATCCTCTTGTGCAACATTTTAACTTTAATTTTTTTATTTTTTCCTCTTTCCGAAGAAAAGGCACTTTCTGTACTTAAAAACAAAAAAATGTAAACTTTCCTCATCTTTAAAAGATAATTCACAAAAACCCTTACACCCTCTGATGTTAATGAAGGTGGTGTTTCATGCTTATTCACTTATCTCTCCAGTCTTTTGAAAATGTCCTTTAAATCATTTCACTGTGAGGATAATGAACAAATTGTATTTTCACAATAAGACATACCTATTGTTCCCTTTTGGTGTGACTGTCCTTATGCAGCAATTTATCCTTCAAAAATTTATTTCCCTTTTCTTAGTGCAAAGGCACTCTCTGTTTTTTGAAAACCATAAAATGTGATCTTTACTTGTCTTTCAAAAGATAGCTCTGTAATAAAGAACCTTGAACCCTCTTCTTTTCTATGAAGGAGGTGTTGTTTTTTTCTTCTTGGTGCCCATTTACATATTCATCCAACTTTTATGAAAAATCTTGAAACATATTTCCACTGTGGGGTTTAATAATAGAATTTTGTAAACAGTAAACCCACTTTTTCCTCTTTTAGTATGACTGTCCCTTTGTAGTAGTCTTAGTCTTCTCCACTGACGACACCTCTGATGGTTTGTTTTCTTGTCTGTAGGGGCATGGAAAAAGGCAATTGTCCTTCTTCCATTATGCTTTGAGGCATAAAAATTGTTTTAATGGCCTTTTTGCCATAATTTCACCATGTTTGGTCACATACTATTGATTTTCTGAGTTTTGGCCCAAAAGCTTGAATGAGCATAAAAATACCTCCCAAAGTGACATGAAGTGCTTTTGTAGTGTCCTCCAAATTGTTGTACCTTTTGCCATGATAGATGATATTTTGACACTTTTTTAGGTATCCTTGATTTGCAGAGATAAAACCTATTTGTTCCCTTGTTCTTCAGCTCTCTATTTCCTTTAGTTCAAATAGTCAATTGGTGTGACTAAAGATGTTCCTTGGTGTGTCTCTTTTGCCTTGTCTTGATTTAGGCCAGTCATCATGGCATCCCTGCAGAGATGTTTTGATAAGGTGGCTTGTTCTTTGGCAAATTTTACTGTTGAACCAGGAGGATAGACCTTGGAGATTTCTTGATTGCCTTCCTTTTAGAAATATGACCATTTTTACTCTATTTCTTGATTTGACCTTTGAGCTTTGCTGAAGCAGAAATGCATATGACAGACATGATGGTGCATGACTTAGGGAGGAATAATAGGTTTGTTTGCAAGTTTTTAGGAAAAGGGCACTTGACTGGTAGTTAGAAAATAGAGTCTTTAACAAGACACAGGTTTTTTAGATATTCATCCTAAACACCATCACCTATAACCTAGACACTTTGTCATTACTTTGAAGTAGTTCCTAGACATACTCAGGTCATCAATAGTAACTTGGGAAGTAGGAGGGTACAATGGAAAAACTTGTGTTATGCTGGACAGACAGCTTGTGAAATAGGAGGATTTTAGGCATCAGAGATAAGAAGCTTTTCACAGATATGACAGTTATGGACATAGTAAAGCCTATCAATCTAAGATGGGATTTTGACAGGATTACCAATTTAATCACAGTAGGTAAGCGAGGAGGAAAAAGTGAAAAATTTCTCTGAGGGGATTTCTAGAGGACAAAATGATTGTTTGAATTTATTTTTTAGAAAACTTGGACAAAGCATATAGTCATCAAAATAGGTGAAAAATACTGATGACTAACAATGGCTCCATTTGGGGAGAGCAGCTCATTTTTAGGAGGTGTCCAGAATTGCAGATCTCTGGCTTGTGAAGACCAGTGCCTCATCCATTGGCAAAATTTTCTCTTTTTATCGTTGCTTTTCCTGAAATGATGTTTTGAAAATTTGAAACCATGATTAGCTCAACTTCACCTCTACTTACCCAACTACATTGCCTAACATTTTTTCTTCTTTGGGTGCACTTGAACTAGCAAACCGCTTGACATCATATTTTGAAAGAGAAAAAAAACTATCTACTTCTACACTTATATCCTCCAGGAGCTCAGATTAAGCTAATGAACTCCTTTGATTCTCTACCTATACTGGATTAACTGTCAATATTAAGCTGTTTGACAGGATTTCATTCACTAGACTAAAACATGAAATTGAAAAAATGATCAAATCAGGATTAGACAGTTTGATTTGTCATGTGTTTGTGGTATAACAACAAGCTGCACACAAATGTTATTTTTGTACAAAATGAGATTCAGAAAAATTAGGGCTAGGATACATAGTTTTCTTTTCATCCCTATTTTTCTCTTTGGTTCCGTTTTGAGTGTGTGGAACCAGTATCTTTCTTTCCTAATCTACTTTCTTTGATAAGTCAAGCTTTCATAATTTGACTATCATTCCTTTCACTAACTTATTAGCAATCAATTTAAAACATGCTCATCTATGATTAGGCTAGATAACTGAACAAGACATCCTTTTGGCACTAGTAGTGGAATTTAGACTTGCGCACTTTCAACATGACTATTTTTTGGGTATGGGGCTGTACCTTTTCTTTGGAATCTACCCTCTTTTTCTACTTTTCCTGTTTTTGTGTTTTCATTTTTCTCAAAACAATTTGGAAGAAAGATGCTCATGGGGATGAGCTTATTTTTATTGCCTATCTATCCTAATCTAACCTATACATGATAGAAATTTATCTAGTGAACTCTCTTTTCCAATATAACCAGTCAAGTAGATGATTGCATGGGTGATCTTGTTTCAGATTTTTGATGGTGCCGAAGAAATCAAAAGGCCACTTACACCTCAATTGTGCTTGAACATTAGTGCCTAAAATTTTCTTTAAACCTTGCATCAAACTGTTCTTGGCAGAAAACACTCCTCTTTTAGATTTCTCAAGAAAAACAGCAAATGGATCCTGGAATGATACCAGATCTTGAGGACTTGAGACATAAGCTTCATTTAGGACTACTCCTTCTTCCACTTGGCTATGATTGAGGCTCTCTTGGGAAAGAAACTCTTCCTCTTCCTCATGATCACCTAAATTGTCAGACTCATCATATATTGCAATGTAGTCCTCTTGCCAAGCTGATGTGTTCTGATTGAGTGGACTAAAATCTATGTGAAGGTCATCATGTTGATGACTAGGGATACTCTTTGGCAGTAAATCCTCTTGAGAAGGTCGTGCAACAACTCTTATGTGATTATCAACTTCTATGCCTTCATCTACAATTTGTAATTTAATGGAACTTGGTGGCTACAAATCTGGAGTTAAGGAGGATTCCATGTCTAAAATGATTTCCTCAACCATTTTAGGAAAAGTCTTATTATTGACAACTTGCTCAAGAAGTTCATCATCCTCCTTAACCTCAACATCAGAGCTGAAATATTGTTGATTTCCAATTATGTGAAAGTTGTTTCTGATGGACTGAAGTGAAGTAGAGCAAAGAGTCAGAGACTCTTCACTTACTTCCAAACTTTCAAGGCTTTCCTCATCAGTGTCATAGGTGACATGTCTTTACCGATTATTGCTTTCAATCTGATGATAGTGAACTTCATCCCACAAATCAACTACTAATGGCTCTGCAAGGTTAGCTTCTGTTTGGACAACATCATCATCATAATGATCAAACTTTGGAAAATTATCAACATAAGTAATGTCACTAATCAAACATATCGGATTATTAGATTGTTCTTCTTCAAATTGATCTACAAGTTCACTTCCTGATTTATGGTAGACGAGATTGGTAGGAGAATGAATAGAAATGTTCTGTTCATATGAAGGATTAGAGGTTGTTTTTCTTCTTCAGTTAAAAAAGGAGGATTTTTTTTTCTTTGGATATAACTACAACAATCTTCTTTCTCTTGGGAAGGCTGATTTAGAGGATGAATGTCTTTTTGGGCCTCACCTAAGAGAGATGATGAATCATCACTAGTGTCTTTAGAGAGATCTTGTGGGTTCTCTTTCATTTCTTGATTGGTTTCATCCTCAACCAAATTTTCTTGATTTTTGTGAGAGTTAACTTGAGCATGAGATTCATGAATAGCTGCTAAGAGGTCTTTAAGATGCAAATTTCCTTTCAAAATTTGAAATGAATTAAAGCATAAGGGTAGAGACCTTAAATGTGTTGATTCCTCCTTTATCTCAGATTTTGTGTTTTCAAGATGGTTGATTGATTCTTTAGAGCACTCCTCTATGTTTCTATTTGCAACTTGTTTGTCATGCACATTTTTTTTGTGGTTCTTGTTTTGTAGTGATTGAGTTTATTATTGCCAAGGAAAATGTATAGGTTGTTTTGAATAAGAAGCACTAACCTCAGCCTTGTACCTTTCCTCTTGTCTTCCAAGTATATGCATCATTTTGCTGATTGTATGTGTCAACATCTCTAGATTTACCTTTGAAGATACCAGTCTCTCTTGATCTTCTTTGTATTTCTCTATTATTCTTAGCTTTGCCTCCTTTTTTAGTATGTTGGCTTCCACATCAACTTCTATCCTTTGCATTTCCTCTATGGTCGAAGGATCTCTTTCTCTTATTTGGAAAACCAACCCTGGGTCAAAAGAACTTGGGTAGTGCAAGAGAGCCCACCCAAGGGGTGGCTTTATCTTAGCAGGTATTGCATGGTATACTTTATTGAACCTAGCTGAAATGTATTGTACTGTCTCCCCTGGTTGTCTTTTTAAATGCTTGTATTCCTCTATGATGAGAACTTCATTTCCAATGACCACCCACCTATCTAGGAAGACTTGAGTGAATTGATGAAAATTGATAATGCTTGCAGCTGGAAGGTCCTTAAGCCAACTCTTAATTTTTCCTTGTAATGATAAGGCAAACATTCTAATACGCACATCATCTTCTTCTATTTCAAAAAGGTCAAGTAAATTCTCAAGATTTTGAATTTGTTCTTCAGCGGTGACTTTTGAGCTTTCTCCATCAAATCTGGGTAATTTATTTGGATGATTTGCAGGGAGGCCTTGGAAGATAGGAGGTAAAATCAGAGGCTTGTATCTTTCTGGGACCTTTGTGGATATAGGTAGTGTAAAAAGAGATTTATGACTGTTTGAGGTTTCAGCAAGAGCAGGAAAGGTAGCATGAGGCTCATGTTTCACTAGGTCTTCCATAGGTGAATATGGGGTAAGAATAGGTGTATAAGTTTGCTCATGGTCTGAAATTTGAGGCTTAGCTTTTCGAGGCTTGAGATCTTTCCAATCATCAATGTAGATCTCATCAGTGTATTCTTGATCAGGTTTAAAGTAGGATAGAACATAGTTATATATAAAAAAAATAATTTCTTGAATCCAACCTAGGCCTGAGTACTCTTTCCTTCTAGGATGACTGGTCATGTTTTAGGTTCTTCCTCCAGTGGAGTCTTTAAGTCTATTAAGAGTTGTGGAGTCACCAGGTGGATATTTTTAGTTTTTTTTGAAGATATGTGTCTATGGTCCACCACCAGTACTGACAAAAAAATCCAATCTAGGAATGTTTTTTTTGGGGTTTTCTGAGTTTCCTATATATAGACCGAAGGTTTGTAAGAGTTTCCTATAGCTGAATCATCATTTTTCTAAGATGGTGAAAAAGCTATTTTCTACTCTTCAAACAATACTTAAGTTTTCTAAGTTTGACTGAGACTTTGAGAGCTCCTAAGGGATACCTAGGATGTTTTGACTCAAGGTCCCACCGTGATCGCCATTATGTTAGTGTCTCGTAATTTGGAAAATTGGTAAAC
Source organism: Pinus albicaulis (assembly GCA_034641835.2). Classification (NCBI taxonomy): domain Eukaryota; kingdom Viridiplantae; phylum Streptophyta; class Pinopsida; order Pinales; family Pinaceae; genus Pinus; species Pinus albicaulis. Next base: position 1,391,347,849 of record CM076570.1, read on the forward strand.
CAAATGACATGGTAACATCAGACCAATCTTTGGAGTCCTAGGACCTAGCCTTCCTAGACTCAAAGAGGGATTTCTCTATTATGCAAAGGATGTGAACTTGTTCGCTTTGTATGTTTGATTTTAGGCTAGTTGTTAACTATATTTTGGTTTGTTTTGGTTTTGAGGTAAAACTGATCAAGTAAGAAAAATGGAAAAAGAGTTCATCAAATCAAAAGGGCTATGGGGTCAGATAAAGTCAAGGATGTCTAAATGATGGACAAGGTGTACTGTAGGGCCGATTTAGAAAGGTCAATGGATCCTTTGGGTGAGGTATGAGGTGAAGTGAACATTAAGTTTGTGAAAAATGAAGAAGTCTTAAACATATATAGTTTGAAAGAAAATACTCATGAGGTAGGGCAAACCATAAATCTCTATGAATAATACTCAAACTGATAAACATGAAAGATAAACAATCCGGTGATACATAGAAGTATAAGAACTCCTAACTCTGGAAATTCACCTTCAGCTGTTGGGAAAACATATAAGATAAAAAAACAACTTAATATATGGAGAGGGAACTCCTAAAAAACATATTTTAAGCTATCAGGAACTCTGAAACCAGTTTTCAAGCATGGACAAAGGGCAAGATCGAATGAGACCTCTTTGACTTAACAAAAACAATCAATATTTTGTAGAAAAGTTTCAGAAATGGAGTTTTGAGAAACTATAAGTAAGCAGGGCATACCTTAAATCATAAAAAATAGCTAACATACTGACCATTAATGAAACAAGTAAAAATTTCTTGATGGACCTAAGGAGTAGTTAAGAATTCCTTAAAAATGATCAAGAAGAAGAAAACATCAAAGCTGTAATATGCCAGAGGTTTGAGGTGCTTCCATGAGCATATATCAACATATAATTTTATGATCTACAGAAAATAAGAAGCATGAAACATCAATGAAAACAAGAAGACATAAAAAAATTAGGGAAACATCACCATTCACCAAGCTATGGAATCTTGCACACAATGCTCCTCCACCATCAAGCCAAGCAAGACATTCATCCACTTCATAGAACAAGTATTTTCTCCAAGCTCATAAAACTATGTATTTATCTCAATATGTCAAGTTATATCTAGTTTTTAAAATGAATCCTCATGTTCTATATAAGCCAAGAGGATAAAGAGCTCACTAGAGCAACTAGAAGGCCATTGGCCAAAACAAAATATCTAAAAGTGTCCTTGAGGCCTTACAAGGTCCAAGGCACAAAATATTTCTCTAAAATATCTTTTTGGACCAAAATAGCAAAAAAGAATCACTTTTAGGCTCTGAAATACATGATAAAATTTCCTAATGCACATTTGGCCCAGTTCATCACACGGGAATGCAGAAAATTGTCTCTGTTTTAGCAGAATTTCCAGCCGTGTAGCACCAAAATAGGCCTTTTTGCAGCGAGGTTTTGGAGGTCTTCCCGGTGTCAAAAAAGGTCCCGTGATGGACCGTTGGAAAGCTATGGATGTCTAATTTCTAAATATAATTGATTTATTTCAATATTATCTATATAAGCCTATAAAAAATTGGAAAAATTGAAAAAAACCAGGAGCGCAGCACCTGCTCAAAAACATTGGTGGAAAGGTGAAAAAATGGTTGTTTTTGGAACTTTTGGGGGACCAAAACAGCTCCAAATGAGCTAAAATTTTGTGAGCATGCTCCCCTAGTGCCAAGGAATCCAAAAAGGTAAACGTTTCCTGCTGAATATGCTCTGAGAAAAATCGCAGCATCCAGGGTGTTGCACTCCTAAGCCTAAAAATTTGCAAAAACCAAAACTTGCTCAATTTTTCTCAAATTTGGTGAGTGGGTCCCTCAAGTGTTTTTAGAGACGTGTAGAAAATATTGGGCCAAAATATTAAGCCTAGCTTGGTATTTTTCATCTTTTGGTGTTGGGCCCTCATTTTGGGCAGTTTTGAGTTTTTCCTTACAAAGTGGTTTCTTCGCTCATAGTGCTCACCTTCACAATATAAGAGGTGCCTTGATCTGATATTTTTTCATCTTCAGGGCTATCTATGTCTTTACCCTTTTTTATTCTGTTTTGAGTGTTTTCATCAATTTGGTCATTGTTGTGACTATTTTCCTCTTGATTTTGATCTTTATCTGTGCCACTATTTTTGTTGTCTAGGCTTTTGTTGTTTTGACTATTTTCCCTATTGCTGCCTTCATCATTTTTGTTGTCCTTATTGTGCTTTGGGAAGTTTTCCTCTTCATCTTCATTTTTTTTGTTTGGATGTCATCATCATTCTTACTGTCTTCACTATCTTCCTATTTACTACCTCCTTCCTCACTGTTTTCCTTATGGATGCCCTCATCACTCTCTTCTTTGCTGCTTTCCTCAATACTACTTTTATTATCTTCCTTTTGGCTGCTTTCTTCCCCACTATTGCTCTCTTCTTCTTCAGTTTGTTCTTTGTCATCATTATTTTCCTCCTGATTGTTTTCTTTGGTATCAGTAGTGCTTTTCTCAGACTCAACATTACCTTCGTGGCCACTACTGCTTTCTTCTTTATTAGCTATATTAGTGGAAGATATTTTTCCTTGGGAGTGTGACTCATGAGAGGAAGAAAAAACATATGTTATAGAGGGTGAAGAAGGGGTGTGAGGAGGATTTCGAGATGAAGATGGCATAATTTGCAATGGGATGGAATATGAAGAAGTGAAGTCATCATGAGTGATAAAGGCTTCCTAAGGAATAAATTTTTGCTCTAATTGGTGAGTGACAATGATTTTGACAAGGGAGTGATGAAATAAGCTTTCCCTTTACCGAGATGGAGGTTTATTTTTCACAATGGTGGACATATTTTCAATACTTTTGCAAAGGAAATAAGGTAGGTTCAGAAAATTGGTTCGGGTGAAGTGCATAAGGAGCCTAATGTGATATAAATAGACTCGGGAGAACCTTCCTTCACAGGTAAAATATTTCATGACAATTTTCATGAGGAGGGCATGCCTATCCAGCAGATGTGAAAAAGGGAAAATGGTTTTACATGCAACTTGACAACCGGGCTTTAGAAAAGGTTGATAATGGGTTAAGTCAAGGTATGTATATTTAAACCATTTCTCTCCTATACAAGGGACCTTGGTGGCTTTAGATACAGCTTTAGGAGTCAATTCAAAATCTAAACCTGCTATGTGAACCTTTTTTATGTGCAATCTTAGGGAAAACAACTCAGTTAAATGATGATGGCTGCCAATTTCTTGTACTTTATTGCAGAAGTATAAACATCCCAATTCTTGAAAAGAGGATAAAACAGAGGGGGAAACAGTCAGTTCTTGGATGTCTGCAGGCTCAAATCTGTTGGGTTTGCATCCCTTCTTAGCTTGTCATTTTTTCCTTTGATGTTCATCATTTCCTTTTGGAGACATACTGGCTATGCTATTTTTCTCTCAATTTCAAACAAACAGTCCTTTTATAGATGAAATGAAAGTTAAGGAGGCCTTTTCAGGAGTTTTAGTACCTCTCAACCAAACTCAATATTTCAAAGATGAAAAACTTCAATTTCACTCAACCTTTTTCTTCAAAATTCCCCAGATTCATTTTTATCCTTCAAAGGCATTTTTACAGCTCATAAACTGGATACCAAGGCATAAATTGATGAGGAATACCTCTTGTAGATCTTCTGTGTGATGAAAAATCAATTTGGCGAAGAAAAAGGCAAATTTGGCCTTGTTTGGATAAAATCTGGCAGCGCTGCGCTTTCTCACTCAAGCGCGCATCGCCCTTGGCCCGAGTGGCCTCTGCCCACAGAAGTGCGATGGAAACTGTTGTGGGCACACAACACCCTTGGCTCGAGGGGATTCTGCCCGTAGAATTGCGATGGAGATTGTTGCGGGTGCGCAGCATTTGCATGTTGGGTGGTGGCCTCTGCCCGTAGAGCTGTGATGGAGAATGTTGTGGGCATGCAACATTTGCATGTCGGGCAATGGCCTGGGTGGAAAGGCTTGGGCGTTGTTTGTACGTCGGGCTGACTACTGAAAACGTAGCACTCATGCATAGGCATGCATCGTCTAGTGTATAATTACATTGTGAGCTGCTACAGGCGGGCAGCGCCAATACTCAAGCACGCAACGTCCATGGTTTTTTGCCCACGGTATTGCTCTGAAAAATCAAAGCCTTATCCTCTTTTTCCAGAATCCAAATGGATGGGAAAAAGGGTCGTTGGGGTATTATATCTCCCTTTTGAAAATATTTAAGTGGCAAAAAACCTTTTTCCATTTGGTTTTTAAAACGTGTTTCTCATTTGCTCCCTTTCACTATGTTTGTAATGTATGTAGCTTTTAACCTTTTTAAGCATATGAATGGGCCTAAAATGTCCTTTGTTATTTTGCAAGGTAAACTTCGCAAACAGTTTATCCTCTTTCTTAGAAACAAACTGTGACTATCCTCCTGTGCAACATTTTAACTTTGAAGTTTTGATTTTTTTCCTCTTTTCAGTGAAAAGGCACTTTCTGTACTTGAAAACAAAAAAATGTAAACTTTCCTCATCTTTAAAAGATAATTCACAAAAACCCTTACACCCTCTGCTGTTAATAAAGGAGGTGTTTCATGCGTATTCACTTATCTCTCCAGTCTTCTGAAAATTTCCTTTAAACAATTTCATTATGAGGATAATAAACAAGTTGTATTTTCACAATAAGATATACCTATTGTTCCCTTTTGGTGTGACTGTCCTTATGCAACAGTTTATCCTTCAAAAATTGATTTCCCTTTTCTTAGTGCAAAGGCACTCTCTACTTTTTGAAAACCATAAAATGTGATCTTTACTTATCTTTCAAAAGATAGCTCAATAATAAAGAACCTTGCACCCTCTGCTTGTCTATGAAGGAGGTGTTGTTTTTTGCTTCTTGATGCCCATTTACATATTCATCCAATTTTTATAAAACATCTTGAAACATCTTTCCACTGTGGGGTTTAATAACATAATTTTTTAAATAGTAAACCCACTTTTTCCTCTTTTAGTATGATTGTCCCTTTGTATTAGTCTTAGTCTTCTCCATTGATGGCGCCTCTGATGGTTTGTTTTCTTGTCTGCAAGGGCATGTAAAAAGGAAGATGTCCTTCTTCCATTATGCTTTGAGGCATAAAAACTGTTTTAATGGCCTTTTTTCCAGAATTTCGGCATGTTTGGTCACATACTGTTGATTTTCTGGGTTTTGGCCCATAAGCTTGAATGAGCATAAAAATACATCTTGAAGTGACATGAAGTGCTTTTGTAGTGTCCTCCAAATTGTTGTACCTTTTGCCATGATAGCTGATCTTTTGACACTTTTTTAGGTATTCTTGATTTGCAGAGATAAAACCTATTTGTTCCCTTGTTCTTCAGCTCTCTGTTTCCTTTAGTTAAAATAGTCAATTGGTGTGACTGAAGATGTTCCTTGGTGTGTCTCTTTTGCCTTGTCTTGATTTAGGCCAGTCATCATGGCATCCCTGCAGAGATGTTTTGATAAGGTGGCTTTTTCTTTGGAAAATTTTACTGTTGAACCAGGAGGATAGACCTTGGAGATTGCTTGATTTCCTTCCTTTTAGAAATATGACCATTTTTACTCTATTTATTGATTTTACCTTTGAGCTTTGTTGAAGCAGAAATGCATATGACAGACATGATGGTGCATGACTTAGGGAGGAATAATAGGTTTATTTGCAAGTTTTTAGGAAAATGGCACTTGACTGATAGTTAGAAAACAGAGTCTTTAACAAGACACAGGTTTTTTAGATATTCATCCTAAACACCATCACCTATAACCTAGACACTTTGTCATTACTTTGAAGTAGTTCCTAGACATACTCAGGTCATCAATAGTAACTTGGGCAGTAGGAGGGTACAATGGAAAAAATTGTGTTATGTTGGACAGACAACTTGTGAAATAGGAGGATTTTAGGCATCATAGATAAGAAGCTTTTCATAGATATGACAATTATGGACAGAGTAAATCCTATCGGTCTAAGATGAGATTTTGACAGGATTACCAATTTAATCACAGTAGGTAAGAGAGGAGGAAAAAGTGAAAAATTTCTCTGAGGGGATTTCTAGAGGACAAAATGATTGTTTAAATTTGGTTTCTAGAAAACCTGGACAAAGCATATAGTCATCAAAACAGGTGAAAAATACTAATGACTAACAAGAATCATGGTGTAGGGTAGGCCACCATGACCGAGCTCTCAAAATCTTTTGTGTCATTTCCTATCCTGCATAGTGGCCTCCTGCGATGCCTTCGTCCGCCTCCACCAAGACGACGTGTCGTTCATGTTCGAGGATGTACCTATGCAGTACTTCATCAGTGCCTAGTTTGTATAATTGGTCGGCAATGATAGTAAAGTCCGCTGCCCGAGTAACCAATTCCTTCTTCTGCTGCACCAAATATTCTGCGGGAGCCACGCCTGTAGTCAAGAACTGAATGATATTATAAAAGTGTGAATCAACGACCTTAATGGCGAACAATTTCACATCGGGTAATCCTTTCTTTAAGTTAGTAGGTTCTTCGCCCGTCTCAATGCGGGATAGATGATTTGGACCCGCATTCAGCCTTCCTGGCTTGACTATGATTTCAAAATCATATTCCTAAAATAGAAACATCCATCTGCAAATATTCCCCCCCAACACAGGCTTGTTCACAAGGTATTTTAAAGCCGAATGATCGGTAAACATCTTAGTGTCCGCCCAACAGATAGTGTCAATATTTCTGTAATGCATATACCATAGCCAATCCTTCTCATTCAGTGGTGGAGTAGTTGTGATTTGCACTAGAGAGTTTTTGACTAGCAAAGGCAATCGGGTGATCAATATCTCCCTCCCAAAGATTAGTGAGGATAGCGCCTAAGGCGATTCCTGATGCATCCACATGTACATGAAATTCCTTCGACCAATCAGGAAATATTAGTATGGGTGCAGAGACCATCTTCTCTTTGAGTAGCTCAAAACTCTTATGATATTCATCATTCCAAAAAAAGGAAACATCCTTTTTAAGTAGTTTTTCCATGGGTTTTGTGATCAATGCATACCCCTAAATTAATTTTATGTAATAGCCCATGTGTCCGAGAATCGAATGCAATTGTTTCTCCATTGTTGGGACTACAAGGTTTATAATTACTGCTACCTTCACAGGATCAACCATCAGCCTTTTTCAGCATACTATGTGTCTAAGCAAGATTCCAAAAGGCACACAGAAGATACACTTCTTGATATTCAAGGAAATCTGGTGCTTTCGATAGGCATCCAACATCATGCGCAGGTTGGAGACATGCTCCTTTACCAAGAAGAATATTGTCAAGTCATTGAAATAAACTTCCATAAACTTATGGATGAACTCCTTGAATACGGCAACTACCACTCTTGAGAAGATAGCAGGTGCATTCTTGAGACCAAAGGGCATGATCGTATACTGAAAGGATCCCCATTCTATTGTGAACGTAGTCTTACTGCGATCTTCTAGTGCGATTCAGATCTGGTGGTACCCTAAGAATCCATCGGTGAAGGAGCATGCTTCCTATCTGCCCACGCTATCAAAAATTTCGTCTGAGAAAGGAGTAGGGAAGGGGTCATGTACATAGGTGTCATTTAACTTGCGTAGGTCCACACAGATTCATATCTCCCCGCTTTTTTTTTCTCCTGGACGACCATCAGACTTACTAAATCTGACTATTCAACCGGTTCAATGATACTGGAAATAAGCATTTTTTCAAATTCTTCTTTGACCTTTTCCTTATATTTAGGGTTCATCTGGTAAGGCCGCTGCTTTATGGGGTGCACCGCTAGTTTCAGAGTGATGTGCATAATTTCTAAGTCCCCTGTGATTCTTTTGAGCTCAGAAAAAATTGTTGGGAATAAGTCTTGACATTCCGTAAGTAGCTCAGAAATTTTACCTACGGTTCCTTCGTCCCAATAGTCCCCAATTTTGGCCAACTTAGGATGTTGTTCCATCCCGATATTAATTTCACGTAGCTTGAGAGGCTAGGTAACATCAATATTCTGCAGTGGGGGTCTAGTAACTGTACGTTCTCCCTCGGAGTCTGGGACAGATACGTTCCAAGGATTATCTTCCTCTTCTTCGATCGCCAAGCTCTGACAGTCGACTATGTCTTGCATCTGTGCTTCCCATGTTAGGAATTTTGGTGCAGCGTGATGGCGCAAGTTATTAAATACAAAAGAATCGATGTCCTGTAGAGCTTCGTCGAGCACTTCCATCCCCCCAATTAGCCTAAACGTTCCTATATAGTCATCTTTTAGTGTTTCCCAGTGGTGGGTGTGCTGATGTAGCTCCACATATAAGTACCATGTGACGTGGATAGTCCCCAAAGCATGAATAAACAGATGAACCCACTCTTCTGTAGTCCGGTCGAACCATTTGTCCATCTAGGTGAGCAGACGATTGTGGGGATCTCTTGGTCCAAGGAATGTCTTGGTGCATACGTCAGCCGGGGGTGCAAACCGTAGGATCATCATATATCGACATTCCTCCCAATCCTGGAATGCTTCCTTGCGAGTGTCCCACCATCGTGTAGGTGTTCCTCACATAACTAGATTAAGTGCCCATAGCCTTCATTCCCATGGAACCATAGCTTCCAGTGTCCTCAAGAACCCCTTGATGCTACCGGACTCATAAAAATCGGGTAGATCTCTTACCTCTGAGGAAATGCAGCAGAAGTCCCTTGTGACTCGAAGACATCGTAGTGTCAAGACATCACGCAACCAGTTTTTCTAATTCTCCATCACCTCATTAGATTCAGAGAAGCATTCATTATCTGCCTCCCAATAGAGTACCCCGTCCATTGTGGGATTGATCCAATCTTCATTCCACGCAGTAAATTTGTAAATGTGATCCACCCCTTCTTCACAGCGTACTGGTTCTGTGTAGTGCTCACCTTCCTTAGGATCTAATGGTACTATCACCATTGTGCCATTATTTTCAAACATCATGCTTCTCTTTTTGAGGTTGATGATACCACCCATATCTATGGCCCAATCCAGTGCTAAGAGCACAGGGTATGGGTCTGCATCTTCTACAATCTGAATTACCTTGAAGTCAGCATGGACCTTGACCCCAACAATATCTACCATGATTCTGGATAGTCTCCCTAGAGGTATAATATTTTGTTGGTTGGCCATACGCAGCTGGATATTGGACCACTCCAATTTGGGTTCCCCCATTTGCTACCAAGTTTTCTTAGGTAGCACATTTGCATCTGAACCCAAGTCTAAGACAACCTGATCCATTTCATAGTTACTGATTTTGGCAGTTAATCTCATCTCCTTACTGGTGCATTTCCTATATCCGCCTAGCTTGTGCACGTCTTGGAATTCTGGAGATAGGTGGGACTGCATTTCGCAGCTATCTATTAGTGCCTGAAGGTTTTCTTCAGTTCGTTGGTTGCGTAATAGCTTCATACACACCTGAAGGAATGGTCTCATTTCGTCACCCACCTTGAGGTGCGTAGGTGTCTGCATAGTAGCTTCCTTTGTCTTAGCAAGGTCCTGGTGGACTGCGACAATTGTTTATTGTCCCGTTTTTTGGTCCAACCTTTCTGGGTTGATAGGTGCTTATCGGATTAGAGCACCCCTCGCAGCCTCCTTCTTAGGTCCCCTGGTGGCCATCCCACTGTGTGTTACAACATTTGCACTCATATTTATATCCCGTAGTTCAGCCTTAACTCTTTGTACATTCTGCGTCGGTGTTGGCTGCTTTTTTTGCATTTTTGCTATCAAGATTGGACAATCTTCAATTGCATGATCCAACTGTCTATAATATTTGCAGGATTTCCTTTTAGGATTTGGGAAATCCCTTGAAAAGTGTCCTACTTCCCCGCAGTTATAACCAATTATTTGTCTGCGTCCTCGACCTGCGCTTCCTCCCCGACCTCCCCTGCCCCTAGCTGGGGAGCCACCAAAGTTTGCGGGAGATCTAGGTGACGCAAGGTCTGATTTCACCCTATACAATTTTCCTTGATCTATCATCAAATCATAAGTTTGATAGTTCTGCTCATCTTGTCCTACCGACTGGCATAATTTTCACCATTGTTTCTTTAGTTCCGAGACGTACGCACCTAGCCAAGTGCAATGGTTCATATCATGCAACCCTACTACATGGCAGTCATCGCACCACAATGTAGATCTGCTTGAGCCTGGACGCAATAGTTTGGGTTCTTCACTTGCTCCTGAACGCACCAGACTAGGTCCTCTTGTCTACATGTAATCTGCTAGTAGTGGGAACTGATCCTTCGTATGTCCAGATGCCCGACATCGTATGCACCATAGGTCTGTGCTTGCTCCTTTTCCCTGTTCCTTCCGTAGGTTCTGAATCTCCATTTACATAGCTCCGAGCTACTCCTGAATTTTTTGTACTCTTACCGAAGTATCTTCTCTGGGCAAAGCTTCCAGTTACATGACAACTTCCAAAGCGTTTTCCTGTGACTCAAAGGTTTGGTGGCCCATAGGTACACGCAGGTGAGGTAGCAGCATAGAGATGAACCATTCTGTATGTTGTCTATCGTCATACTGAAATCCTCCTTCCCTGATTGCTTTCTTTAGTCTTTGATCAGCTTCCCATACAAACTCAGTCATTCCTTACTTGAAATCTTTCACGTCTGCTATGATCTGCAAATAGGACTTAGGCTACCAGAATTGTTGTTTCAGAGCGTCCTTACTATCTTGAATAGATGTGCTTTCGTCTTAGATATGTATCACATATACCAGTCTAGATCTCTCTCTCCAAAGGCTAGGGATAGTTGCGCCCTTTTCACAGTATTGCTTGCCACACCTTGCCCAGTCCATACCGAGTCTACAACAAACCAAAATCGGTCCATGTCCTCATCTCCCGCACCTTTGAAGGTAGGTAATTTCAAGTGCGCTACCATATCTTCCTCTGGAGGGGTTTCGGGCGAGGTTTTACCCTTACATGGTTCTGAAGGTGGTGTAGCTGGAGGGTTTTGTGCAATTGTCCCTTCTAACGGGCTATAGACAGATCTATCCCCTTCTGGATTAGCTCGATAGTACTTACCGCTCTGCGTTGTACTTTCATTTAGAGTGGAGGTCATTCAACTGTACCTGCTCTTCCTCCTTCTCAGGCCTTCAAGACTTCTCTTGGCATTAGCTGATCCCCTTCTCAAAATGCTCCCGGTCCCAGAAACGGAACCATTTGTTGGCTCAAGGGGTCATGACCCAGGTTTGGAGGTTAAGGTTTGCTAACAAACCCCTATACTATTGGCCCTTTCGGTAGTGACCTACTTGCATAGGTCAAAGTCACAGCCGAAGCAGTATGGGTGGCTGCTGGAACCAGGTTTCCACATCCTGAGAGAGGATAGGTAAGCCAAGAGAAACTACGTCTGGATTTATAATGACCAAATCGCCTATCTCAGAACCGGATCTATAGATCTCCTTCACATCCACATGCACAAGGTCAAATATACTTACTGTGCTCAACAAATCATATACTTCTAAAACAGTAGTGCATCATTACATAAAACATAATAGAACAAACCTAGATACAGTAGAAACACTTAACACCGTACTTTCGCAACTTAACACAAAATATGCATAACATAGTAGCTATCAAAGATTCGCATCAACAGTACACATAGATTCAGTAACTAAAACAACCTTCCTCATTCATTAATCCTTCAATTCCTTCTTACAATACCCAACCCTGACCTGCACACACAGCAATAGGGTCTGCACATAGCAGGACTTGGGATCTTTCCGCACAAATCCAGTAGGAGTCCTTTCCCCAAAAACCCAAACAAATCTACTAAGCCACAATTCGCATCAAGATCTCATCATCTTCTTGCCTTATAATTCAAAAAGTCCCTTTATTTATACCAATCTAGCCTAATCTTTCCTATGGTCTGCAAACTGTGGTTTGTGGACTCTAGGTCTACCCTTTGACCCATTACAATGCTTTTAGGGTTTTGACCCACCCCAAAACCCCTGTGCTAGACTAAATATAATCAGAAATATACAAAATCGTACCAGTTTTGCGGCTTGTGGGAGACCCTATTCCAACAACATTCATGACATGACATTACATAATGCCATGTTGGATTCAAGGCCCTCTCACAATCTTATGCCCAAAATAATCATGGAAAGGATGGGGTTAGAAATAACTAGACCATATAAGGACTTGTTTTCTTTTGATTCAAAAATATTTCAATGCATTGGTTTAATTAAGGATGTTGTTGTTGGTCTTACATAAGTCCCTGACAAGACAATGGTCATGGACATCATGGAGCAGACATTCCACCGAAGTTTGGTATGCTATTATTAAGGTCATGGGCAACAAAATTCAAACGTACAATGCAGATGGACCTTACTTATGCCACCATTCCTATTTTTGGTGAGCAAAGGAGATCGTGTCGAGAGACAAGAATGGCTTACATGGTGAGTAGTAAAGATAAACCTCAAAATTTTCCAATTTATGCTCTTGATACTAAACTTGGATCTGATATTCTTTTAAATGAGTTGAATAATGAAGCAGAGGATGAGAAGAAAGCAGAAAATCAACAATCTGAAATTCAACAATCCGAAAATCGACAAACAGAAGATCAGCAAGTCAGTGATAAGAAGGCGGAAGGTTGGAGGTCATTGCATTTTGATGGATCAGTAGGAAGAGAAGGGGAAGGAGAAGGGATTTGAATCACAAGTCCAAGTGATGAGAGTAAGTTATTTTCCTACAAATTGAACTTTGATTGCACAAATATCATGGTTGAGTACGAATCCTTGATTTTGGGTTTAGAATTTTTGAAAAGAATGAATGCTCAAATATTTTTTGTTTTTGGAGATTCAGAATTAGTCATTAAACAAGTCGAAGGTGTTTATCAAACAAAGGATATAAGGATAAGGGCATCTAGAAATTTAATTTTGGATATGTTGGAAAATTTCCAAGCTTACTCATTCATTGTCAAAACTAGAGACCAAAACTCCATTGCTGATTCTCTTGCTGTCTCTACAAGTCTTTTCATTATTCCCATACATTTCACTGAAAAATATGAGGTTGAAGTTCGCCATAGACCAGCTATCCCTGATAATATTACTCATTGGCAATTTTTTGAGGATGATCAACAAGTGAAGAACTTTATTGAGTTGAAAGAAGAGTTTGAAAACATACAGGTAGATCAAAAAAATGTGCTTGTTGACTCTAAAGGAAATTCTGAAGTTTTGCAGCTAAAGAATAATTCCATACCAAAGGGTCTCATACCTCTTGAATTTTTTTTTTAAAAGAATGATGTCTTCAAATCTCCTAAGATACAAGATGATGATGAAGAGGTAGAGAGTTGTAACCTTGGTACAGTAGCTATGCCCAAAATGATTAAACTTTCAAAGTTTCTTTAAGTTGATATGAATTATAAGTATATTGAGATGATGAAGAGATTCATAGATTTTTTTTCTTGGAATTATGCTGATTTGAAATAGTATGACCCGACTATTATTCATCATACTATTCCCATCAAAGAAAATGAAAGGCCTTTCAAGCAGAATTTGAGGAGGACTAATCCACTTCTCATGCCACTGATTGAGAAGGAAATCAAGAAACTCTTTGATGCCAAAATCATTGTCCCAATCAGATTCTCAAATTGTCTTGCAAACTTGGTTCCAGTTAGGAAAAAGAGTGGAGAAATCAGAATATGTATTGACTTCAGAAACTTGAATAATGCCTCTCTAAAGGACAACTATCCTCTCCCAAAGATGGACCAAATTTTGCAAAATATTGTTGGTTCTCAAAGGATGTATATGCTTGATGGTTTTTTAGGATACAATTAGATCCTTGTATATCCAGATGATCGGGAAAAAATAGCCTTTACTACACCATGGGGCACTTTCGTGTACGCCAAGATGCCATTTGGTCTCATGAATGCAGAAGCTAGCTTTCAGAGGGCAATGGATATTGCTTTTTTTGAAGAAAAGGAAAAGACGGTGGTTGTTCATCTTGATGACATAACAATCTTCTCAAGGAGGGAAGAAGATCACTTGAAACACCTAGAAAGAATTCTGTTGAAGTGTAGAAGGTTTGGCATCTCTCTAAATCCCACCAAAATTATTTTTGCTTTAACTTCAGGTAAATTACTTGTAACATCATTTATGAATATGGGATCAATATTGATTCGAACAGGGTCAATGCAATTCAGAAGGTGGATTTACCTAGAAGCAGGAAGGAGATTCAATATTTCCTTGGAAAGGTAAGTTTTGTAAGGAGATTTATTGCTAATTTTGCTAAGATTGTGAAGGATATAACAAGGATGCTGAAGAAGGGAATTGACATTAAGTGGACAGCAAAGGAAAAGCACTCGTTTGAGGAGATAAAAAAAGGCACTCACTCAAGAACCGATATTGATCAGTCTGGATTTCTCAAAAGAATTTTTGGTTTTCACTTTTGCATCAGAAAATACTATTACTGAAGTTTTGCTAAAAAAGGGAACGCAAGGTATTGAGCAACCCATTTCGTTCTTTAGTAGGACATTAGCTAATTTTGAGTTGAAGTACAATATATTAGAGAAACAAGCTTATGCCTTCGTTAAGGATATCAAAGATTTCAGAATCTATATTCTTCATTCTCATATTGTGGCTTTTGTTCCTATTACTGTTGTTAAAAACATTCTTACTCAAGCTGATCCTGATGGTAAGAGGGGAAAATGGATTGCTAAATTGCAGGAGTATGATATAGAGATCAAGCAAAAAAAAATTGTCAAAGGACAGGGCTTAGAAAATCTGATGGCACAATCAACCTTTGATTGTCTTGACATGAATTTAATTGCAAAAATATTAGAAATTTCATATGAGGAAGAAGAACTAGTTCCTATTGAAGAAAATTACATCACTTCAGATTGGTACAAGGATATTTTTTTTGTCCTACATCATCATAAAGCACCTGTTGAGCTAACAAAGTCTAAGGCAAGATTTGTGAAGCTGAAATCCTTGACATATTTCATTTTTGATAGAATCTGTTTTGGAAGGATACCGGCGGTATTTTGCTGAATTGTTTTCTGGAAGAGGGGACTGATAAAGTGATTGAGGAGTTCCACAAAGGAGATTGTGGAGGTCACCATTATTGGAAGGCTAAAATGAACAATATTCTTAGAGCAGGGTATTATTGGCCTATAATGTTTAAGGATGTCTACAAAAAGAATGTTGCTTGCCATGAATGCCAGATTTTTGATGGTAAGAAGAATCTTGTACCTTTACCTTTAATGTTTGTCTATGTGGAAGCACCATTTCAGCAATGGGGGCTAGATTTTATTGGATAGATTCATCCATCATCATCAGGTCAGCATCACTGGATTCTCACAACGACTGATTACTTCACCAAATGGATTGAAGCAATCCCAACTAGGCAAGAAAACGATTATGTTATTATTTATTTTTTGGAAAATAATATTTTGTCTAGGTTTGGTTTCCCCATGAAGATCATAACTGATAATGCACAGGAATTTAAGTATAAGAAGCTGATTAATTTCTGTCATCAATATCATTTTACTCTTGGGCATTCCACTGCATATTATCCGCAAAGGAATGGTATTTTTGAATCTTCTAACAAGAGCATTGTGAGGATCATTAAAAATGAGTTGCAGGAAAATAAGAAGGCTTGGAATTTGAAACTGAAGTATGCCTTATGGGCTGATAGGATATGCAAAAAAATGTCAACTAGAACTTCACCATATGAACTGGTATATGGAGCTGAAGCCATTTTTCCTACATCTTTAGGGGTACCTGTCATGAAGCTGATTCAAGGATTAGAAGAGGAACCAAATGCAGTTCACAGAAGAATCAATCAATTAATAGCTCTGTAAGAGAAGAGGGATGAAGTTTATAACAACAATCAACAGTCTCAAAACATAATCAAAAGGTCATTTGATAAGAAGATCAAGGAAGAAAGTTTTCAAATTCAGGATGCAGTTTTGAAATGGGAGGCCAGAATTGAAGAGAAAGGAAAAAATGGTAAGTTTAAGAACTTATGGAAAGGTCCTTTCAAAATAGCTTCTTTCCTTGGAAAAAATACTTACATACTACAGGAGATGGATGGAAAATCATATGCTGGGGGACCTATCAATGGAAGGTTTTTAAAGCATTACTCTTCCTAGAAAATATGTTGACCATACATATCATTGTATATATTATATTTTATGAGTTTTTTTGCTAATAATGACAAGCTAAATCAGC
Organism: Pinus albicaulis; assembly: GCA_034641835.2. Taxonomy (NCBI): domain Eukaryota; kingdom Viridiplantae; phylum Streptophyta; class Pinopsida; order Pinales; family Pinaceae; genus Pinus; species Pinus albicaulis. Next base: position 1,391,364,020 of record CM076570.1, read on the forward strand.
AATCTTGAGCCCGAGGTGAAGTCCATTAGAGGTTGAGGAGAAAGCTTGGAAATTTCAAAGTTTTTCCTGTTTTGGAAAGAAAATGGATAGAAGCACTGGAACTACTAGTTCTTAGTGTACCACAGGGGCACACTATCCCAAGTGGAGCCACTGTTATCACTTAAAAAAAAATTTCAAAACATCATTATGATAAGATTACTTATGATCATGGGTCAAAATAGGGTCTTAGGAGTCATTTCTTAAGTTTGACCAAGGGAAGTATTAAATTTTTAAGTTTGAGCCTACCCTAGTGTTTAAATAAACTCATTTTAAAGGTTTTTCATGTCAAATCTTTCATCATTTTATGTTTCATTTCATTTCCCAAAGTTTTTACATCAAAACTATCCAATTAGCCAAGAAACTGCAGTTTCATAGCTCCACCTGTTGAAAAAAGTCACTTTGCGCTACGAAAGCGGTGATATTTTTGTAGCACAAACAATAGAAATTACATCACAGGCGCTACAAAAGTGCGGTTTTGTAACTGTCTTGTTAGTTGATTTGGAAAATGTCAGAAACCATTGGAAAATGGTAGGATAATGGCATGTTGAGTCACGTAATGATGAAATCGAAGTACACACCCATGTTTGCAGTCATCATTGTCATTTTAGGTATGAGTGAGTCATCATTTTCAGTTATGAAAGGACATTTGAAATTCAAATTCTTTCCTAATTAGTCATTCTCATTATCTCTTGCCTTCATTCATAATGTCTGAGCTCTGAGTGTCAAGCCAAACCTGTGGCTGGCTCTTACAAAGTTTTATTACATCCATTTCAAGAGAGGCTGATACATCCATATCAAGCGAGGCTGACATGTTTTCTGAAGAATATGGCAGAAGAAAGAAAAATACACAGAGGAGGACAATGCTTAAGGCATGAACCTGAAGATATGAAGGCAATAACTGAAGACCCAACAGTGATGAAAGCATTTAGAAGAGCAGGTTGCCTATGGTTTTGTGAGAAGTTTCAAGGCTGTCACACACAGGTATCTAGAGGTCATTGTTGTCGTTACAAAGATACTAAGAGGTCAAGAAACCTGGTTCAAGGGATTCAAATTTTATATGGAGTAGTGTAAAGAGTTCATCAAGCTTGAGCACACAGATATGGATCTTAACAATGCTATCCCTAGAAGCCGAATCAAAGATAATTATTTAAAACTACTACTCAATATTCAGAAATATTTTACCTATGAAGGTAGATATCACAAGGTTTATTCATATCATTTCAAATTTCTTCTACACTCCACTGCAGAACCAAGTAAACCTCAGGTTGCAAAACCAAAAGTACCTGCAAAAGTAAAGCCAAGAAAGAAAACTGAGAAAAGGGCAGAGAAATGAAAATGCTTGATACACCAACTCTCCCACCTACAAAACAGAGATCAAAGGTTGTCAAAGATGAAAAATAGAAACAAGTTTTCAGCAAACAAGGGACCAAAAGAATAGCTAGAATTCAAGCAATGGTTTTGAAAGGAAATACAGTTGCTACAGAAGACAACCTAGTAACAAATGGGAATATAGAGAATATTCTTCATGCCATTGACATAGAGGAAACACCTATTGTCCAAGATGAATTTGTTGAAGAAGAGGTGCAGAAGTTGAAAAAGGCTAAGTTTGTAAAGAGATTAGAGTTTGAGGGGGAAAATGCAGGTTTCATTTTTCAAGCAAGAAGGCCTATGAAAAGGCATGCTAGGAAATTGATAGAGAGCAGCAAGGAATTTCAAATATCCACTGAGATAGCTAAATGACCTAAAGAGATTATTGATCTCTCATCACCCACAGTGAAGCATAAAATCAGCAGAACAAAAAGAGGAAAAGAGAAAATGACAGAGAAAACAAATTTTCAGCGCCTTGAGGAGAAATTAAGGCTCGCAAACCAGGAAATTGTTGTCATGAAAAAGAGAGCTAGAAAACACAGTGTCAAGAAAGTACAATTTAAAAGGATGAAGGCAATGTGGGAAGGACAAGTTTATTCTGTTTTTGAAACTTTATGTAATACAGAGCAGTGTAGAAATTTGAATAATTTGCTGAATTATTCACCGAGATTATCTTGATTACACACTAATTCGAATTCATGCATAACACAACCTCTTCTACAATTGATCATCAATATGCGGAAATAGAAAGCAGTCACATGCGCTCATTAAAACATAATCAAGGACACATATCAACACAGGATGTAATGGGGAAAGAAATAACTAAAAACCCCCAACTATCTGTATAATATAACGATAGAGAACATGTAACAATACATAGCACAAAGCTCTCACAGCTCTCAGCACTATCTCGATGCTACACACAAAACTAGTTATGAAGATGAACAAGTCACAGGTTCAAATCTCCTCCACAAGTCTGCCTGCCTCTACTGCGCAATCCAAGTGAGTAATGAATGAGATCCAAGTTCGAATCCCACTAGCTCCAACTGCACAATCCTCATTGGCAATCTCCATCAATGTGTGTGCAAATCACATGCACAACCAATAGTCACAACTGATAGTAGACTCACCCTTTCACCCACTTCTAACATTGGTTTCCACTGAACTGTCCATGCATTGCAGTTAACTGATGTGTTATTTAGTTGATTTATGAGTTAATAATTAGTGAATTAATTATTAATTAATTCACACCACTCATCACTAGTGTATTTTTCAGTTAGACTAAATACAACTAGTTCAACTAAGTTAAACCGAACACAACTCCACCAACCGTCTCATCAACTCCACCAAACTCTGCCACATGAGTTCTAACTGAAGTCAACCATGCAATAGCTCAACTAACCCTTAGGAAAAGCGTATTTCCTTCTGTCAGCTGCATGTGCCACATCCAAGCATCAAACTAAAGTGCTCCAAGAGGATAAGATAATGTTTATAGTCTAAATATTATTAAGGGTTAATAATATTTAACTGTTCTATTTTTAGCCCGGCAGTCTAAAAATAGAAACTGCCCAATGTCTAAAAATAGAGGTCCATATATTTTTACCAACTCGACCAATCATCCATAAATAGCATCCTACAACTCATAGACCATGATCCATATGTCTAAAAATAGACATAGTCTAAAAATAGACTTTGCGCCAAAAATAGCCTGCGGGCCCACTTAGTGAAGGCGACTTCTTTTCACTAAGCTCCATCATCTTGTTGCATTTTCAACACTCCCTCTCAACAAGATATGGATTATCTGCAACCCCTATCCTGCCTCTGTGGTATTCGAATTTGCTCCTGGTGAGCGCCTTCGTCAAGATATCAGCATCCTGATCCTCTATGGGAATGTATGAAAGTAACATTATCCTCCACCGCACACAATCTCTGATATGATGGTACCTGATGTCGATGTGTTTGGATCTATCATGAAATACTATATTAGCCAAGAGTTTAATGCAACTCTGGTTATCACAATAAATCATAGTAGGCTCCAAATGCGACCCGAACAACCCGACCAGAATCTTCCTCATCCAAATAGCCTCGCATGCAGCCAAGCTTGCTGCCATATACTCGGCCTCCGCAAAACTGAGTGCCACGGATCTCTGTTTCCTGATGTACCAGGAAACTGTTGTCGACCCGATACTGAAGATCCCTCCAGATGTGCTCTTTCAGTCTGTTGGGTTCCCTGCCCAATCTGCATCCGTGAAGCCACATAGCTTCACCTCATCCTCATGTCTGTACCACAGACCATATCCCGATGTGCCTCTAAGATAACACAATACATGCTTGCCTATCTTCCAAAAGAGCTTGGTAGGCTTAACCATAGCTTGCGAAAGCTGGTTAATAGCATATCATATATTTAGTCGTGTATTGACCAGATACATAAGTGACCCCACCAACTGTCGATAAACAGTGGCATCCACTACCTCCGTTGAAGTAGCATCATCCTTCCTCCAACCTCCAGGAAGAGGAGTATCAACAGGCTTGCAGCCATGCATGTTGAACTTCTCCAGTATCTCCTGAGCATACTCACCCTGAGAAACAAACAGTCCTCCACTGCGCTGCCAAATTTCCAATCCCAGGAAATAATGAAGGAGGCCCAAGTCCTTCATCTCAAACTCTCTTGCAAGATCCTCATTGCATGAAAGTATCAACAGCTCATCACCCGTCAAAATCAAATCATCTACATACAGTACAATGATCAGCAACTTCCCCTTCACCACAATCTAGTACAGGTTAGGATCCACCTCACTCTTGGAGAATCCAGGTCCGGTGAAATAACTGTCTATCCATGTGTACCAAGCATGAGGTGCTTGCTTCAACCCGTACAGTGCTCTCTTGAGTCTGCACACATACGAATCACTGCTGAAGATCTCGAAACCTTCAGGCTGCTTTATGTACACCTCCTTCTCAATGAATCCGTTGAGGAACGCAGTCTTCACATCCATCTGATGGATGTGCCACCCCATCTGCGCTGAGAGAGCTAGGATCGTTCGTATGGAAGAGTACCTTGTGACAGGTGCAAAGGTCTCCTCATAATCGATCCCCTCGATCTGTGAGAAGCCACGGGCAACAAATATTGCCTTGTACTTCTCCACACTCCCGTCAGCCGCCTGCTTCACTTTGTAGATCCATCGCGAACCCACCACTGATTTCCCTTCCGGTCGCGGGACAATCTCCCATGCACTGTTTCTGACAATCGAATCATACTCTTCCACCATGGCATCTACCCATGCGGGGTCCTCCACAGCTTCCTCGAAAGAGGATGGCTCTGTCACGACACATTTTCTCACAAGAGCCATGTATCCAGTGTACCGGTCTGGTGACTGTCTCTGTCTGCGCTGTGCTGTAGGTGGTCCTACAACCTTCTATGCATCTTGAGCCAGTCGCTCAGCTTCTGTAGTGCGCTTCCGCCCTCTGATGGTTAGCGCTGCATGAGTGGTCTCTTCCACTCCATGAACTTCCTCTTGTGGCTGATCCACATCCTGAAGCTCATCCTTAGGAACTAATAGCTCCTCATCTGCATGCAATTGTGGCTCCCTCTCAAGCGAACACTGCATGGCTTTCTCCTCCTGAAATTTGATATCCCGTCGCACAACAGTCTTGCGACTGTCTGGCACATACACCCGATAGTTGTGAGGTGTATCAGTGTACCCCACAAATATTCCAACCTCAGCAGTTGGATCCAGCTTCCTTCTCGCATCCTTCGTCACATGCATGTAGACAAGAGAACCAAAAATCCGCAAATGGGAAATATCAGGCCTCTTGCCAGAATAAGCCTCCTCCGGTGTACTCATGCCAAGAACCTTGTGAGGACAACATTTCTGCACATACACTGTTGTATTGCATGCCTCAGCCCACAAGTGAAGGGGTAGGCCCTGATCATGCAACATCGCCCGTGCAGCACCCACGATCGTTCTGTTCTTCCGCTCAGCCACCCCGTTCTGCTGTGGGTTATGGGGTACGATGAGCTCTCTCCGAATCCCTTCTGTGCTGCAGAACTCCTTGAATTCAGCCGAGATGAATTCACCACCGTTATCACTCCTTAGAGCAATCACCTTCTTCCCCGACTCCTTCTCGACCAGTGCTTTAAACTCACAGAACTTCGCGAATGTATCGCTCTTCTTCTGCATGAAGAAGATCCAGCACTTTCGAGAGAAATCATCAACAAAGAGCACATAATACCTGTGCTTTGCTGTCGAAGCAACTGAGAAAGGACCACACACGTCTGTGTGAACTCTCTCAAGGATCGTCGTGGCGCGACTATCCTTCTCGTGAAAGGTGGCTTTCACATACTTCCCCAAGGTACACCCCTTGCACTGATCTGACTGCACAAGAGTGCCCTTAGGAAGCCCAGTAGAAATCTGCTGCAGTATCTTCAAAGCTCCATGGTGAAGGTGGCCCAATCTCCGGTGCCACAGCTCGCCATCATCCCGGCTCACCACTCCTTCCACCTTGCATGCCATTGCTACGCAGCCATATACTTGCAACTGATAAAGGTTCTTGACTCGAAACCCTATCTTCTGGGTTTCTCCAGTTGTCTTACTGCGCAGGAAAGCCTTTCCCTCATTGAAGACCACATCATACCCCTTGTCTTCCAACATCGCCACAAAGATCAGATTCTTCATCAATCCTGGAACATGCAATACTTCCTTCAATACGAAGGGTTTACCAGACTCCCTCTCAAAGGAAATGGTACCGATACCAGTCACATTGTATCTACCATCATCGCCCATCTCGATGTGCACTCCAAGATCTTTCTCCTCCAGATCTGAAAACAAATCCCGATCTCCGGTCATGTGAAATGATGCACCATTGTCCAAGAACCATATTGATCCCATCACACTTGAGACCAAGCATGAGATCAGTGAAAAATCCAGCTCAAACTGGGAGGCCAATGCCTCTCCTGCTGCAGATCCAGCAGCATGCTTATTTTTCTTCTTCTGCGGACAATTTGTGGCATAATGTCCGTGTTGGTGACAATGAAAGCACTTCACCTTGGACATGTCTTGCTTCTTGCCTTTCGCACCAGACTGAGAAGCTTTCTTGCTCTTCCCCTTCTTTGCTTTGGCAGCCAAAGTGCAATTTTCTTCATCAGATGCCTTTGATGAAGATCCGTCCCTGGTAGTCCACCTTATCTCCTCTTGCATGAGATCTAACCAAAGTTTCTCCCATCCCGGCAACTTCTCCTGACCATTGACAGAGTCTTGATAGGAATGCAAACTCTTCGGAAGACCAAGGAGAGCCAGGTCCACCATGTCCTCATCATCGACAGTCACCCCCACACTTCCCAGCTCATCCCTGCATTGAGTGAACTTCGTGAGGTACTTGGCGATACTATCGCCTTTCTCCATCTTAATGTTTCTGAGTTTATCCTTGAGCGCCAAATTCCTCTGGTCGCTCTTGCTTTGGAATAGATCTGTCAACACTTTCCACATCAATTATGGAGAATCCTTTCCATGCAGGCTGGATACAATGTGATCCTTCATGCCCTCCAACAGAATCCTTCGACATTTCGCCATCTTCTTTTGCCAAGCTTCAACTTGAGCAGCATCAGTAGGCTTTGGGATCTCAACATCTATGAAATCCTTCAGCCTGTTATCATCTAATACTACCTCCATTATATCCTTCCATGCAACATAATTCAAATTTCCCTCAAGGGCATATTCCAGTCGCAAACCGTTGAAAGACATTTCAACTCCGGCACCAAGAAAACAAACTGCTGCAAAATTCGAATTCCAAGCTCAAAAATCCACTGCTTCTGGATCTGTGAGAACAAATTATTTCTAGCACAGAGATTGAATGTAGGGGAATTTACTAGATATATCACCTTTCAAAGAAAGGATGGATCCAGAGGCTACCTGGCCCGTTACAGACTCTGTCTACCGAAATAATTGTAATCACTGTAATAGATCCCGATGATCAATTCTCTGCTCCGATACCATGTAGAAATTTGAATAATTTGCTGAATTATTCACCCAGATTATCCTGATTACACACTAATTCGAATTCATGCATAACACATAACCTATTCTACAATTGATCATCAATATGCGGAAATAGAAAGCAGTCGCATGCACTCATTAAAACATAATCAAGCACACATATCAACACATGATGTAATGGGGAAAGCAATAGTTGAAAACCCCAAACTATCTGTATAATATAATGATAGAGAACATGTAACAATACATAGCGCAAAGCTCTCACAGCTCTCAACACTATCTCAATGCTACACACAAAACTAGTTATGAAGATGAACAAGTCACAGGTTCAAATCTCCTCCACAAGTCTGCCTGCCTCTACTGCGCAATCCAAGTGAGTAATGAATGAGATCCAAGTTCAAATCCCACTAGCTCCAACTGCACAATCCTCATTGGCAATCTCCATCAATGTGTGTGAAAATCACATGCACAGCCAATAGTCACAACTGATAGTAGACTCACCCTTTCACCCACCTCTAACATTGGTCTCCACTGAACTGTCCATGCATTGCAGTTAAATGATGTGTTCTTTAGTTGATTTATGAGTTAATAATTAGTGAATTAATTATTAATTAATTCACACCACTCATCACTAGTTTATTTTTCAGTTAGACTAAATACAACTAGTTCAACTAAGTTAAACAGAACACAACTCCACCAACTGTCTCATCAACTCCACCAAACTCTGCCACATGAGTTCTAACTGAAGTCAACCATGCAATAGCTCAACTAACCCTTAGGAAAAGCGTATTTCCTTATGTCAACTGCATGTGCCACATCCAAGAATCAAACTGAAGTGCTCCAAGAGGATAAGATAATGTTTATAGTCTAAATATTATTAAGGGTTAATAATATTTGACTGTTCTATTTTTAGCTCGACAGTCTAAAAATAGAAACCGCCCAATGTCTAAAAATAGAGGTCCATCTGTTTTTACCAACTCGACCAATCATCCATAAATAGCATCCTGCAACTCATAGACCATGATCCATATGCCTAAAAATAGACATAGTCTAAAAATAGACTTTGCGCCAAAAATAGCCTGCAGGTCCACTTAATGAAGGCGACTTCATTTCACTAAGCTCCATCATCTTGTTGCATTTTCAACAAGCAGTTTTTCAGAATAATAAACACTCATCTGAGAGCTACTAACATAAGACATAAAGACCAGGTGAAGGATTTAGAACAAGAGATGGAGTTGATTCATGATGAGTTAGAGAGAATAGGAATTAAAATGACAGTCATAGAAGAACAAATAGGTCAACAAAGTGAAAATGAAGAAGGAATGCCTCAAGGAAGCTAGAATGAAGTAATTTTACAGTTGGTATGGTTTTTAGATTATGAAGATGGGTATATTTTGAGTTTTTGGGCAAAACACAATTTTCATTTAATAAATTTATGAAAAATATGCATACTCAATAGTTTTTTAGAGCATTTAGTGTAAAAAGCATAAAAGTGCTACGAAATTGCTGCAGCTACCTTTTTTGCTTCATTTGATCAGTATGTATGGGGTTAAGGCTGAGTCAAGAGCTATAACTACTATGAAAAAGGTGTTGAAGGGTAATTTTAACAATGCATGAGGAAGGAGTCAAATTTTTGAAGAATAAAGGTTTGAAATGGCAGCGCTATGAAACTGCTGTGTCTTCGTAGCGCAATATATTACAGCTTTTTGACTAAGTTTTTGAAGTGGTTTTGGATATTTGGAGGCTAGGGAAGAATGATGAGACATGTTAAGCTAATTTTCAACAGCTAAGGACCACGAAATGAGGATTAAATGATGGTAATAATGTTCAAAGAAGGAAAAGAATCTTATGCCTAAAAAACAGGGTATGGTTTCCTTCTTTTGTGGAGGTAGCAAAGTGGTCATGAAGAAATGAATATCATTATCCAAATTCGACCATGTGATGATACACTTGTCAATAATGTAATTGAAAATAGATAATTTTTTTATATATAGTGATAAAGAGTTTGAGTCCTTTTTGAAATATGGCTATTAAGTAGGATAGGTGTCTTTTTGTAATAAATTCCATGTTTTATGGTTATGCAAGGTGTCAAGGGACAGAAATTTGATGTATCTAGCCTAGAGGCAGATCATCTCATGTTGTAATATGTATATTAAATTCCAAGAGGTCGAATTTTTCAAGGGTTGGACATTTTTGGCAAAAACTGAGCTTGTTGTGAATTGACTGTTTTTAGCTAATACAGAGATCTTCTAATTGACCAACTTGAGATTATTAAGGAGTTTTAGTGCTTTCCTATTCTGTATGTATCTCTTATATATCTTATTTGCGGTGGTTTTCATCTATATTACTCATAATTCATCTATTAGATGCTCTAACTTCCTATATTAGTGAACTGACTGTGTTTTTACAGATTCATGTGTGTGTACCTGTTAAAGGTCAATCTGGGCATCATTCCCAATGACCTGGTTAATTGGGCATCATCTCTAGGATGAATGAATAAGGGTCTATCATTCCCTATCATTTCAAGTTGCTACATGCCCTAAGGCAAGAACAAGACAAATCAAGCATGAATTTCATCAAGAAAAGGTTTCCAAGGTTTGAAGTTTATTATATAACATGTGAGAGCTCACCAACGTTGCCTCTAAGGGGACTAAATGCGTTGCATATGTAGGTAGCCCCATGCAAAGCTACTCTGCAAAGCACTTCCCGACATCTATGGGTGTGTTGGTGTAATATTCCCAATTAGCCCAAGCTAATGGGAATATACAATTTTGTTTCATGAATAAAATTGTAAAGGAGGATCAATAAAACTCCTAATCTGCAAAATAAATCAATGCCACATGTGAACATAGCTAAATCTGAGCTATTTACATAAGCACACTTAGATGTGAAAGAGACTAGATCACTTGACCAAGTCAACCAGGACCAAATCAACAACGTTGTCTAGATACAGTGAATCTCCTAGATGCACAACGTAGTTTTAGTTAGAGGCTACACATGTGAATGGAGCTGGATCATTGAGATGGTTTAGGGTTTGACAAGACTTTCATCTGATAAAATGAAGAGGAGGACAACAGAAGAAGATTGTTGATTGAGTATATTTCTGAATATATTTTCTGTTTAGACATATATCATTCTATGCTATTTAGTTGAGGATAGTGTTGTTTAGCACTAGGGTGTTCCTGTTTGAGAATCCCACCTCTTCCATTGAGTAGCTCTCGGAGGAGTATTTCTTATCTTGTCCACTATCAGGCATTTGGCCAAGCTCATCTTCCAAGTACAATGCAGATCATGTTGAGGGTTTGGTTTTCCTTGTAAGTTGCAGCAAGTGGAGGCTAGATCTACTAAGATCTAGGCCAATATAGTGCCTCTTTTTAGTGGGAAAGCCATCTATCCCCTTGATAAGAGAGTATTAGATATTTGGAGCTGCATTTTCAGATCTTGGCATCAGGCCAAACCAGTGTTAGAGCCTACAACACAATTTACCTTCCAGGACTGCGTTATTTTCAAGTGTGCAGTTGCAGGGTGTTTTGACACACATTTGGAGGAGAGATCTTTGGTGTTGGGGTTCTACCCTTAACTATGGTGATCCATGGATTATACTTCTAACCCATGTTCTGTTTAGATCTGATCTACTTCTATTGTATTCATCTTCAAAAATTTCTGAATACTACTACAGATCTGCAACTTTAGATCTCAGATCTACTCTTTGTGTCTCATGTTTTGCTCAAAACCCCAAGGGGAATTTGTAAAGGAGCTCTTCTAGTGTAAAGATCTGATATGGATATAATATTTTGTACACAAATATGCTCTATATCTAGAATGTAATATACAGTTCTTGTAGCTCTTAAAAATAACGCTGTCAAGTTATTTTTCAGTCAATACATGTGTTGCAGCCCCTATTTTTTAGGAATTTCTTCCATTCTTGTCTTCTACATTCTGTCATACATTGTATGGGCTTCAATATGGATTTTATTTATTGTTGTATATATGAATTTGAGCCTTCTTATTGGTCTCCTATTGTTTCTCAGAAAAACTGTGTTATTTTCTTGCAGTATTGTTGCATATTGCTGCAGCCCCATTCTTGGGTGTTTTCCAGCCATACTAGGTGTGGGAGGTCTGTTTACCTCACCTAGTTTGATTTTTTTTTTTTGCTCTCCTCTTGGATTTAGATGATATATCTCTATATATAAGGTATCCAAGAGCTTAAAAATCATTTCAGTGCACATACTTCGGAAAAATGAATTATTCTAGCAGGTGTTGCTGAATCTTCCCTTTTGGGGATATTATAGTGGTATCGGAGCAATCATCTTGGCACAGCATGTGATTTTCTTTCTTAAAGAGCCAATATGTCTTCAGAAGAATATTAGCCTCTCATTGATAGAGAGAAGAGGTACCTGAGAATAATACAGAAGAAATTTGATTACACCAATGATGATAAAGACAAGGGAAAAGCCCTTGAATTTGGAAGTGATGAAGATGGGAAGGAGTTTGAAAAAACCCTTCTGAAAGCGATGCAAGATCTTTCTAGAGAGATCAAAGAGATGAGATTAGACAGGATGAAGGAATCTCCTAGGATATTTCATCCTGGAGAAAGCTCTGGCATGTCTCACCACTAGAATGATAAACCAGTCAACCAACCACAAGCTCCACAACGCTCTACCATGCCTACTTTTTTGGCTGTGGAAAATGGAGGGCCTCATGAGAAAGCATCCCTTAAATACAACTTTGAAGAATATGATTCTCAAAATTAGATATTCAAGGACCACTTGAGTTTTCAAGAGTTTTTTCACCTCAAGGACAAAATAAGAGCAAGGCATCATCATAGAGATGGTGGATTCACTCAGAATCATGATAGAAATCACTCTATCGGTATATTATTTTCACCCAAGTTTGATGGGTCATCCACTTGTTCTGCCAAAGCATGGGTAGAAAAATTGGATATCTACTTTAAGTTGAACAAAGTCCCCGAGATGGAAGCTATCAAGATTGCAACGCTGCACTTTGAAGGTGAAGCACACAAATGGTGGTTCCATGGGTTCTCTACATTGGGTCATGCTAATGTGACTGCCTATTCTGAGTTCACTAGAATACTGGTGGAGAGGTTTAACAGGAAGGATCCAAAAGCACCTTTCATGAGCCTTGCAAATTTGAAGCAGTTAGGCAATATAAGGTCTTATATGTCTGAATTTTTGAGATTATCTGTTATGGTTCCTAATTTATCTGTAACAAGGAGGGTGTACATGTTCATCGATGGCCTAGATGAACCTCTGCATGGGTTGGTTAAATATACCATTACCAATACCTTTCATGATGCCATTGAGATGGCTAGAGACCTTCAAGACGCCTTGCCAAAATCAAAGGCAAATTTTCAAAAAAGCCCTCTTTTCCTTCTAAAGGATAGGAAGAGAAAGCTTCTCCTTCAAAGGAGAGCTCATACAAGAAGCCTCTTGATGACGAAGTCTGGAGAGATCTAAGAAAGATGAAGCTATGCTTCACTTTCCAAGAACCATGGGTTCCTAGACATAGATGTGTTGTTGGTAAAGCACATTATATAGAGGTCTTCTCAGATCTTAAAGAAGATGAAGATGATGAGCCAAGGAGGGGTCACAACACTGACAATGTTGGAGGAGATCCAACACCATCAGAATATGAGAATGGAGCATTTTCTCCTATTGGAGGAACTCTTGCATCTTTGAGGGGAGTACCTAAGTACTTGACCTTAAGAGTTCAAGGCTCAATCATGAATCAGAGGGTTTTTGCATTAATTGATAATGGGGCTACCCACAATTTCATTGATTCCCATATTGTGCAAAGGAGGGAAATACCCACTGATACTTTTGAGGGATTCTATGTTTTGGTCCCAGGAGATAGAACAATGCAATGCATGCATTATGTCCCATCACTTTCGGTCACCATGGGATCCTACACTTTGGTGGATCACTTCATTGTAGTTGACATACCAGACACCAATGTTATTTTGGGTGTTCAATGGTTGATTACATTGGGAAAAGTCACCACTGATTGGGAGGCTTTGCAAATGGAATGGGTGGACAAGAAGAGTGGTGCACCTCAGATGATAAAAGGCATGCATACTTACCCCTCACACAACACTTCCACAAAAAAAACATAGATGGATTTGCACAGTGGAAGCCAGGACCTCACTGTCCCTTATATTATGTTCATGATATTTCTGCAAGGGACACTCTTATCATGGAAAACCACCTGGGAGGCCACCTGATTCAGTTTTGGTGAGAGATCTCTCACTACTTGATGCTCCAAAATCAGATCCAAGAGGGATGGGAGCATTAGAAGACACATCTACAGTGCTGAAAGGCCATGGAAAGCACAAGAAGGAGGGATTTTTTCTTCTCTCATCATCATCACCCACCTTCATTTCTGATTCTGCACTGTTAGAGGAGAAGAAGGGAAGGTATGACGTTCCTACTTGTACCTTTGGCATAAGAGATGTCAAAGAGGAGATCAGAAACATGGCATGCATTCCTATTGATGCATCATCAACACTGTCATTATGTTGAAGCCTCGAAAATCGCTGCAACAACATTAGGGGATAACCACCCGGTCTGGACCTTAATACAGCTCCTTTTCCGTTTATGATAGTACTGGTTTAACTAGGTCTAGTTATCTTTTCCCTATCGCTATTGGTTTATGATGTATTCTTAAATACCAATAACTAGGGATATCAGATCAATTCTTCTTGTTGATCAGGCAAGAGAATGACCCTTAAGCTAATTTGGGTTCAGCTAAACCACAACTAAAATTTTTCCTCTTCAGGAAAAGGACTTAAAAAGAATGTAGAACTTTAATCTAAATGCAAACTTATTCTATAATACAAGAAAAAGAAACTAATCTAAATCCTATCTCAATTAGGTAGATATAAATCTAACCCAACTAAGAGCAAGATAATTAAATAATGAGGATTAAAATATGTCTGGCTTTAAATTAATAACAACCTAACGAAGAAATTCAATTATCTCACATTTGTGAATACCAAAACACATTCTATTGAGACCATTTGATAGAAATAATAAATCAACAACACTCTAGAAGAAATTCACAAAAATGATATCAATTATCAAATCAGTCAAGCCAATAATTAAACAATAATATGTGGAAGAAATTCTCAACACTTTATTATTTAATAAATCAGTTTATAAGACATATTTCTGAGTAATGGTTACTCAGAAATTAGAGTTTAATTCATAAGAGCAGAGATACATAACAATTTGAGACAAATTATCCATATCAACAGAAATGCCAGAACATGAATAAAATGAAACAAAAATTTTATTAACATAAAAATGAAACTGGTATTTGATACAGAAATGCCAAAAATACTAGTTAATTATATCTGCTTCTTTGACCCTGGTCTCTAACAGTACTTTACATTACTTTAATTTCTGCTTTCAAGACTAGAGTTTCAGAAATGCAAACTCTGCCCATCATGCATAATTCAAGACATAAAGAAAAACCCTCAATAATGTTCAGATCTGAAATTTTCTCTCCTCTCCATCTACAACTCTAAATTCCTATTACAAAAATTCTTTTAGAAGTCTGGAATTGAAGAGGAGAGCAGCCCTTTTTACATTTTGCAATTTGCAATTTATAATATTTCCGAAGGTATTTTGAGAGGAGAGTTTGTTGAAGAAAAATCTGCCCAATCCAATTTTAATTGCTCAAAATTTCCAATCTTTAATTGCTGGAGCTTTCTCATTGATTGAGATCTTTTTCTCCATATCCCTTCTACTGTTTTTCCTGCAAAAAGAAATCAAAATGAATTAAGATGAAACAATAAAATCAAAATATCATTTTTTGGCATTAAAACAAATCCAATCAAATTCTATTTGAATAAATAATTAAAAATAAAATATAAGCTCTCTATTTATGCTTGAAATGGTTTAATTGGCCAAGGATATCATTGATGAAGAAAAATCTGCCCAATCCAATTTTAATTGCTCAAAATTTCCAATCTTTAATTGCTGGAGCTTTCTCATTGATTGAGATCTTTTTCTCCATATCCCTTCTACTGTTTTTCCTGCAAAAAGAAATCAAAATGAATTAAGATGAAACAATAAAATCAAAATATCATTTTTTGGCATTAAAACAAATCCAATCAAATTCTATTTGAATAAATAATTAAAAATAAAATATAAGCTCTCTATTTATGCCTGAAATGGTTTAATTGGCCAAGGATATCATTGATGAGCGAATTTGCAATTAGAAGAGGCTTTGGACAAATGAAAATGAAGAAAATAAAACTCAGAAAATTGATTTTGTTTTAGAAATTCAGAGCTTGATTTTCTGTTTGATTTTTGACCCAATAAATGACCAAATTTGTTAGTGAAACCTCCTCAGAAATGTTCTCCTTGATTTTCTCTTTCCAATGAGCTGTCCTGGGCCTCATTTGTCCATGTAAAACTCAATATATGAGCCTCCAAAGTTGATAAGTCACATCCAATATAAATCTGGAAATTCTGTTGCTGGGCTAAAAATCAGAATTTTAATTAAAAATTTAATCCTAAATTAGCCTATAATTATCAAATAATTAATCCTAATTTATTTGTTAATTATAAACTAAACTAATTATTTAATAAACTATTTATTAATTAATATTAATCTAACTAACAAATATAAAACAAATTAATCTAGTAATTAATTTATAATTTCTCTAGATGTGGATGACACCTGGGCATGATGGGATGCCCATCCCAAGCCGCATCCCAAGGGCGATGGTGTGGGGTGGCCATGTGGCCTCCTATAGAGGCATTAATGCTGCCATTAAGTCCGCCACCCTGCGATCAATTAATACTATTCTCTCGAACCGTCGATGCCCTGTGCACCTCCCATGGTTCATTATGGTTTTCGATTTTGAGTTTGAAATGTTGTATGGTGAGTGCTCTGTCTGCAGATCTATTGTCCTGCGAAGAGGCTCTCGCCCGCCCACTTGTGCCGAGCCAAGCGCTCGAACGCAGACTAGTAGGTGTTGTGTGCTTCTTTGTTGTTTGGAAACTATCCCAGAGTGTCATTTTTCGCAAAGAAGCCTCTGTTTCTCGAATTCACTGCCTGTCTCCTCCAACTCCTATGTGTCGATTCTCCTCCATCCATCCCACCACCGACGCTAGGAGCTTTTCCATGTCACCATGCCCAGACTGTGCCACATGATGCAATGTCAACGCAGGAGCAGTCGTGGCTGTGCCATTCATTCTCGGTCCTCCCCCAACTCAGATTCCTCCTCCGAGGAATTCTCATGTGACCACATTCTTGAAACACAGAGCCGCAGGGGCAGACTTCATTTTAGCGAACATTCTCACCCCTTCCCGAGCTCTCTGCCTCCCCATGTGCCTTCTACCATGCCTCCTGTGACTTAGGCTCTCCACTCTGGTGTCTCTCTCACTCCCTCTCCGTCTGCCTCCACTCCCCTGCGACAATCCTCTCAATGGGCGGAGTTCCATTTTGATTGTTCGTTTGATAAACCAGTTATTACTACCTATGTCATGGTCACTATCTGGGCGGAGACTATCTGCCCTGCACCCCCCTCTGTCGATGCCCTGGTCCCTCTATCATTATCCCTGGCCCCTCTGCTGCCCCTGCTCCCACGCCTGCAGAAGAAGCCAAGGTATCCTTGGCACAGCTGAAGATCGCCCGTGATGATACAATGCAGGTTCAGGTGAAGGATGACAAGGGCAAAGATACTGCGACTCCCTCTACAGATGATGGCAGAAGAAGAGATGAGTACAGATGCAGAATCATGGAGGAGCTTCCTTCTCCAGCCAATGATCAGTAGCCGGGAAGACCTTCAGCGGATTTTGATCCTACAACCCAAGTTTCCTAGGCTGGTTTTTGTTTTCCTATTTAATTTTCCTCTGCTGGCAGAGTGGTCTGTCTTTTTACTTGTTTTTTTGTCAAACTATTTGTCTCAAATGTCAGTTTCCCCTATGAGGGTAGAAAGACTTAAATTTCAGGGACTGGTTTCTGTTTCGGGAAATAACTCCCTAGAGGTCGTTGGGTCAAAAACCTCCATAGATTAGGGTATGCTATTCAAGAAGGACTCACACAACCAAACTTGTATGCTAAAAACTATATAACATCGATTGTAGAACTCACCCGTAGGTCCTATGTTTGATGTAGATCTCGCGGGGTCCAAACCCCCAACAACCCTTCTTCCTCTTCAACCTGGAAATCAAGAAAGAACAAGCACGGAAATCTAGTTGTACAACATATATTTCTCCTAAATTTCAGTGTAATCCATGTGAAACATCATATAAAAAATAATAAATTCTTAATTAACAATCTTTTCACATATGCAAGCAGATATTAACACATGAATTCAGGAACAAGATGGTTCTTTTTCATTACGAACAACATGTACAATAGTAGAAAGGTGGGGAGATCACCTGAATCCTTCCACGATCTTCGAACATACCATCGTCGGGATCCATCTCGCCCTTGCCTCGCTAGGATTCTTTCAAGACTTGTGCACACGAGATGACATATAAGCTGATGAACATCTCTAGGAAACAAGGGTTTCCTGTAAAAATCTGGGAAGTGCAGGAGGAATGGGAAATCAGACTTGAATCGGGCTCCAACAGAGTATAATGTCTATAATTTTTTCTCCCTCCCTTAGGCCATGCATGTGAGGGGCTTTTATACTCCCTCAAAGTAGTTTCGATCTGTTGGAAACAGTTGGCCATGGGCTAGGGTGGTTGAATTACGGGAATAACCATCAACCCAGCCTCGAAAATAGGGATATATATATATATATATATTTTTTTAATGATTTTAATGGCATACGCAGAAAAGTATCTATGGACTCGCGTATACACGCGGAAAAGTCTGGGTATACCCGCGTATGGGATTTTAAACACTATTTTTTATGAGATTTATTCAAGTCTGTGGGAATGGGTGCCCAAGGCCAAAGAGACAATCATGAATCACATGAGAGTGAAAAATGATGCTATAACAGATGCCCCCTAATATATGAGGTCAGAAGGGGTACATGATGGCTGAAATGTATTATGTGCATAGAAAGAACTTCGCGAGGACAAGAGAGGACTTCACCAGATTTCAGCCTGCCGAAAACCAATGAAAGAAAACAGAGAGTTAGCTCATGTCTGAGGCGGGCATACCCATGCTCAGTCAACAATATATCATATAGAAAGTACGTAATAGATCCACAATGTATACAAGTATAGGTGAACTGAAAGTACACAATGAATAATCTGAGCACAGCCCAGAAGTACAAGTCGGAATCAATGTCCAATTATCACATATATCAAACTGATCAATAGTGCTGAAAATGGATGTCTGATCACAAAAGTAACTGAATCTCGAGGTACCAAATCATAAGGGGAGGAACACATGGTACAATCACGCAACTTGGGAGCCAACATATAGGATGTTGCTGTACTGACACTGCAACATATAAGGGTGGACGACATCACTGGCAGAAACTGAATGGACTGTCAAATGTGAACCGAAAGATGCTGATGCAACCCGAGGTCTTCACCGATCTCGATGGCACAATTTTACACAATGGGAATAAATGAGTTGAAGTCGACCATGTGAGAAATCGTTTGATTACCGGTCAATAATGTATACCATTAAAAAACGAGAGACAACCCACCGATAATGAAAATGAGTGTCAAGGTGCCCCAGTACAATCTAACAAGTGCGAATGAATGAGTTGAAGTTGAACACTTGGAAGAATCTACCAATCAGGAGTCAATGATGAATCCCCACTATCGATAGTGAAGAGTCTGCCACTGATGACTGCAAACCCTAAGGTACTGACAAAAGACTCTAGACCTTATTCCTAGAGCAATGAGTCGGAGTCGATGGGAAAAGATCTGCTGGAAGGAAGGCATTAAGGAATCCCACATCAGTCCAGCGCAAGTGTAACCCACAGACCAAGATTTGGAAGGAATCGGACGAAGCAGAGTGATGGAACCAAACCGAAGTAAGTTTCCGACATGCACAAGATGAAGCTAGCACACGGAAGAAACCCTCTGAACCAACCAATAATGAAAGCTAACACAGAGGCGAGATATCCACCGATAGGGTCAAATGGAAATCAAGGTACTGCACGAGTCCCAAGTGTGATAATGTATGCTGATGTCGAACACAAGGGAAACCACTCAGTCAAAGACCCATAATGATGATCAAATGCTGAGCACAAGGTCACCTATCAATGATGGAAATAGGGCCAGGGTGCGGCTCTAGGTTTACTCTCAGAGCAATATGTCATAGTCGATGAGAGGCAAACCCTCCAGCAAGAAGTCAATGAAGACCTTCTCAAACCAGCACGAGCAAAAGACCAAAACATATGATGTGATAGAACAAAATACTGACAAGACCGGGAAGGCAGACTGAAATAATGAGTCAAGAGACACCGCAGAATGGCGGACTCTGGTTAGACTTCCCTTGAAAAAAATCACGACTCGTGATGACCATGGCAGTAAAAAATGACACTGTATAAGTCTTTTATGCAGGAGGAAAAAACAAACTCTCCATATGATTGGAAGAGATAACCAACTGGAGGAGGACTAACCAGTGAAACAAGGCAAAATCTGAACCTAGGTCAAAACTAAAACCATCCCAAATGAAGGAAATATATAACTGTATGTGCTTTGTTCAAGGGCGACAAACCGATACTGTACTGCCATCAAATTACGAAGTAACATCCCGTTCCCGCTCTTTTTTTTATATTTGATTTTTTTTTGTCTTTTTCATATAATAAGCCTGAAAAATAATAAAAGAATGCTATGGTACAATGGATAGAACGAGTATCAAGAAAGAGATGCACTAGTTCCTGGGATAGGAACGATCCTATGCTCAATGCAAGGTGGGGGAAACTAGTAAGCGATACTCAAAGGAATGTTCCATCCATGGGTAAAAAGGGTGTCAAGTTGCGATAGCTAAGTGCATGCAATGGTTAACTTGTACAAACAGTCAAGGTCAAAATATGGCTTAAACATCGAGTCCAAATGAAGCTTGCTAAAGGCCAGGATAAACAAGTAGCCAGTATGCAATGCAGTAGTACAACTTAATGACACCAGGGAGCCTCTAGGGTAATAGCCAGAAAAATGATAGTGAAGAAGAAGAAAAATGAAGCTTCAACACATAAGTCATGGCGGGACTAAAGAGGACTCCCGAGCCTACAGGAAACATAGCATGGGCAAAAAGTGCTAGCAAGGAACTAACTAGGAAGCCCATGTAAAGGAAGGCTCTACCACCAAGTCATGATTAAATAATCAACGAGTGAAATGGGTGAACTACTCATGACCTGATGGGATCGACCCTAGGGCAAGTGATCAGAATGGAGGCTAGTATGAAAAATGCACCGGAAAAGTGGATTCCCTAACCTATATGCCAGTGAATATCATATACCTGCCATGACGGGTCAGCAGTCATGGATCAAAAACCAGAAAAATCTCAACTTCATCAAAATGTACCTAAAAATATACCAATCTGGGCACTTCCAAGCATCCGGGTTATGCAGCTTAAGATAGATTGAAAAAATAGGCATAACAAATTTTTAAAAAAAATTTCAATTTCTGGGCATAAATACACATGTTACCTCACATTTGGTTCATTGTTACTTGCTGATTTGGAAAAAAGAGCTCTGGAGAAAAACACTCTTTCGTCAAAACAGGAGCAATCAGTGATCAAAATTTGCTGAATCAATCAGGTAAGCTCTTAATCCATCATTATTATCAATTTTTTCCATTAATAGAGTTAAAATTTGGAAATTTCACCGTAGAAATATTTGTTTTAATTTAGGGCTCTGCGCATACGCGGGTTCGTATGGACCAAGCTACGTATGATACGTGACTGTCTACAGGGTATGTCGCGTATGCACAACCCGTGATGTAAAAAAACGTATCTAATGAAAAAATGAATGAATTTTTTCAGGATGACCATTACTTGGAGGGAACGTGAGCATAGTGGAATTGATAATGAAGTAATGCAAGATCAACAATCGCTCAATATCCTCCGAAATTGCGGATTGCTCAAATTTTTCAAAATGCCAAATATGAAGAGTAATGTCCGGTTGCTCAAAATGCTGGTAAATTATTGGGAACCGGAGGAAGATTGCTTCATGATAGATCAAATTCCCATACACATAGAGGTAGAAGACATCTACTTCATTATTGGACTCTCTCAGAGGGGAGACCCAGTAGATTTGCACAGCAAGCCTTTGGGAGGGCTTACTGTGGATGACCATGTCCACGTCTATTGTGTAGAGGGGTCCAAGAAAGTAGGGACTCAGATTGCTATAAAAGATTTGAGAGATCTACACATGAAGATTCTCCTATTTACCATTGGCAGGGTAGCAGGATCTGCATCCTTGCATCAGGCATCCAGGACCCAGATGAGCATAGCTGTGGAATGCCTAGCTCACCTGTATGATTGGTGTACATCTCTATTAATGAACATGAAGCAACAACTGACTTCCATCCGGAAAGAAAAAACAAAACATTTCGGGTATGGAACCATTTTGATGACCTTATTCTTTGAGAAGATTCCTGGGCTTCGACCCAAAGTGATCTCCTCCATCAACAGTCCAAGAGACCCAAGAATTGCCCGATGGGTTGATCTGATGAAGAGACTGGGGGGAGGTGAAGTTCCCCGAACCACCTGGGATGACGAGTTCTTCCAATGGTGGGCGGAACAAGTCATCGCAGTGGAGGACTACCCCTATGCCGGGATGGATTTCCGCGGTGATCCAGACCTCGTCCTTCCACCTGGTGTGGCATGGGGCACAATCGGTAAGATTACAATTTTTTAATTATATGATTTTTTGGATTTGTTCAATATATATGAAAAAATGTGAAAACAAAACATGTTTTTTGATTGGATTCAAAATGACTTACAATATTACGATGACCATGATACAGATATTGGACCAGTCCATCCTGAGGGCTACCCACGGCATAAGCGCCGCAGAGGCGAGGCGAATACTGAAGACCCAGGCAGGACCATCCATGCTGTACAGAGGAACTTGGAGGGTTTAACTCGCCAAGTGCCTATGGCTGCAGTGGAAGATCTACCTGAGGCCATCCAGAGACGGGTAGTGGTAGTACCACGTGACTGGGTGCGATTATTCCACTGTGTCGCTACTGCGATCGTGTTCTATAGGAACACAAATTTTGGGTAGGGACCACAAGAGTAGATAGATATGATCACTGGATGACTGTATATTTTTTGATACTGAACATGATCGGGCACAAGCCCTAATTTTGTATGACTTATGGATCCAAATTTTGTATAGTTTTTTGAACACTATAATGATATATATATATAGCGATTTTTGATGTGATGTGACAAATGTACAAAAAATGCATGATGTTTTTTATGATTAAAGTTTAATGTATGGAATGATTAATATGCCAATCAATTGATTGATTAGCTAATGAGTCTGCCATCCAATTGTTTGCTCGAGGAATATGAATGAATGTTAAAAATTGAAATGATCTTTGTAACAAACGAACCCTAAAAAAAAACCGAAGTAAAAATGGATCTCGAACCCGATAAGTATTGTTCAACTGCGACACCACCAGTTGGGAGTCCAAGAAAACTACCAATGAATCAACACCAAAATATATTGCCTCCGAGAGTAGATAAATAACTGCAGTGTACTCTGCTATATTATTGGAAGTAGGACCAATGTAGACTCCTCTTGATACTAACAACTGATCGAATGGATGATGAAGCACCCAAGCCGCGAAAGCCAAGTTCCGGGTGTGTCTACTAGCACCATCGACGAAACCATAATGACTCATGACATTTGACACAACCTGCCAAAGCAGATCAAAAACATCACCATCACATCAAAGATCTAAAAACCAGATATGTACAAAACAAAACTAACTATATACAAAAGTAAGATGTCAAGCCGAAGCCTAGGCATAATACCTTTTCAAATAGAGCCCATTTCTGGGCTCCGCCAACTCATTTCCTTCAAAATCAACCAAGGTATATGCTCATTTTTTAAGGACTTTTTTAACGATGAAGGGGCCATACCACATAGACTTAAACTTTCCTGCGCCCAGGGCATCCTTCTCTTGGGCATAGACCAAAACAAGGTCGCCTTATGAGAAAACCCTAGGTTTGACTACCTTATCATATTGAGCTTTAACTCGTTTCTTATGCACCTCATTCATCGTGGCAGCATCCTGACGCTGCTCATCAAGATGTTCCAGATGAAGGAGACATTCTTCAAGACTAGAAGTGTCAGGAAGAAGCTCAACAACCAACTTAAGAGAAGGAATCTCACATTCAATGGGAAATATTGATTCCAGCCTGTAAACTAGTTGAAACGGAGTAAAGCCAATTGCAGTTTTCACTAACATCCTGTATTCCCAAAGTGTAGGATACAACATGATATGCCAGTTGGATTGAGCTTTATTAATTGTACTTTGAAGAATGGTCTTCAAGGATTTATTCACGGCTTCCACTTGCCCATTGTCCTGAGGATAATACGGAGATGAATGCTCCTGCTGGAAGCCTAATTTCAGAGCCAACTCAGCCATCATGCTATTCTGAAAATGACTGCCATGATCAATGACAATCTCTCTAGGAATACCAAAATGAGCAATAACCTGGTTGAAAAGAAAAAGAGCTGCTATCTCACCATCATTCCCAAAAGTAGGCATAGCCTCGACCCACTTCGTAAAGTAGTCTACTGCTATAATAATTTACTTGTAACCTTTAGCCGAAGGCAGGTTACAAGTAGTATAATCAATACCCCACTTTGTAAAGGGACCGCCAGTAATGACTGGAAAAAACGGAGCTGGATGAGCGCGCATTTTTCGAGTATAAACTTGACATTGATGACACTTTTTGACCGACTCCATACAATATTTTAAAATCGAATTCCAAAATTATCCAGCACGCAAGATTTTTTGGGCTGTAGCAAGCCCAGATAAATGACCACCACAAGCTCCACTGTGGCAATCATTCAGCACAGCCTCAGGTTCTTCGAGAGTTAAGAAATTTCTCAGGATTGAATCAACCCCTCGACAGTATAAAGCATCACCAATAATCAAGTAATTTTTAGCCAAGTGACACAACTTACGGCGCTCATCTTTCGAAAAAGTAGAGGGAAACTTTGCAGTATGAAGATACGCAATGATATCTCCATACCAAGGATCCTGTGGAGAGATGAGAAACAAATGTTCATCCGGGAAGGATTCATCATAGACAATCTCTTCTCCTCAGGGCAACTTGGAGATTAATTCTGCAAAAACTAATGATTTCTTGGACTTGGCAGACATAAACTCAAGATCAAATTCCTACAAAATCACAATCCATCTATTGTATTTTCCCCCAATCACTTGCCTACTGAGAACAAACTGAAATGGATTGGCTGCTGCCAAAACATAAGTTTTTCGTAGAATAATATAATGCCTGAGTCGATGTACAACATGAACAGCTGCTAAAGCTAGTTTCTCTATTGGAGTATACCGGAGTTCAGGTCCTACCAATCCTTGACTAAGATAGTATATAACATGCTCTGCAAGAGCATCGTCCTCCTGAACCAGAACCATACCAATGGTAGATTCTTCTGCTGCAAGATACAAAAGGAAATCCCTGCTATAATCAGGTGGATTCAATATAGGAGCAGAGGTCAATGATTTTTTCAAAGCATCGAATGAGCGCTGAGCGAAGTCATCCCAAAATAATGGAACTCCCTTCTTCAACAATCTCATAAATCCTTTAGTAACTTCAGCATAATTTACGATAAATCTCTGAAGAAAATTAGCCTTTCCTTGTAAACTTTGAAGTTGACGAATAGACGACGGGGGAGCCAACCAAAGTATTGCCTCAACCTTGAAGGGATCTACCCTAATCCCTTCCGAAGACACAATGAATCCCAATAGCCGACCGGATGTAAACGCGAAAACACACTTGTTCGGATTCAACCTTATCTTATAGAAACGACAGCGTTCAAATACTTGACGGAGGTGAGCAGGATGATCAATTCTCTTTTGAGAATGAGCAGCTAAATCATCCAAATACGCCTCAATAATATGTTTGATGTCGTGGAAGGCATATGACATGGCCCGCTGAAACATAGCCCCAACATTTTTAAGACCAAAAGACATCTTCTTGTAAGAAAAAGTACCCCAGAGACAAATAAAGGCAGTCTTATGTTGATCTTCAGGATGGATAGTAATCTGATTATATTTGGAGAAACTGTCCATGAAGGAGAAAATATCGTTACCGGCACACTCATCGATAATCTGATCTATAAATGGTGTGGGGTAATTATATTTCGGACATGCTTTATTAAGGTCTCTAAAATCAATGCAAACTCAAATTGTTCCTTGTTTTTTATCTATGGGAACAGGATTCGAAACCCACTCTGTTAAAGGAACAGGGAAAATAAATCATGCCTTAAGCAACTTCTCCACCTCAACTTTGATAGCTGTAGCCTTCCTATGATTGACTGGATGAAGCTTTTGCCTCACAGGCTTAGCATTTTCGTAAGTCTTGATCTCATGCTAGACAATAAATGGATCTATACCAGAAATTTCCTCATAAGACCAAGCAAACACATCCCTAAAATCTTTAAAGAGATCGGTGTAAATCTAAATCTCTTCAGGGGAACATTCAGCTCCAATGAAGACATTCTCTATAACATTGGGATCCCTGGAAATTTTCATCGGGATAGCTGGAGAAATCATAGCCATGTTCCCTTCAGCATATACTTGTGTTGGTGCTAAAGGGTTCAGGACTAGATGAACAGGACCAGGAGACAAAGGACTTGGAAAACTTGATTCAACTTTGCTCAAATCAGGTAAAAAGTAAGACCGATGATGCAAATCATCCCACGGTCTATCTATACCAGTCATAGCTTCCAAGATGGCCTCTTCAGATGGAAGAGTGGTATCAAGGCAATCTTGGGCAGAAGAAGGACTAAGTGTCCAAGCCGGAGCCACATCGCCATCCAATTCCTCTGGAGAAAGAGGAGCTGGAGTGGACTCTGCAGAGTCAACAATAGATTGATAAGCAATCTTAGTTGTAGACATCGGAAATGCCATTCCACCCACTTGACCTTCCGCTAATGTGGAGGTAGGGGAAGGCAAGGTCCAAGGATCCGAGAAATAATGAGTTATGAAGAACTCTCTTCGAATAGGAGCCCTGGAGGATGAAATTTCATTTATATGAATGGTAGGAGGTGGAATATCAAAAGTACCCATCAAAGAAGAATACATTCCAACCCCTAAATTCTCAACAAGCGGCTTGGTATTATCCACCTTTGGAATATTTGAGTCACTAGATGCATTTGGGTCTACAGGAGAATAGTCCATTTGATCAACTGTAACAATCCTCCCTTCATGAGGGAAACAAATAACCCAAAATAATGAGGATGCAATGGAATCCATCTCATAAATCTAGTTTCGCCCCAACAAAAGGTTGTAGTCCAAGCTTGCATCAACTATCTCAACCTCTATATTTACAGTTTTTCCCCCAACACAGATGGGCAAAGCTGGGACAATACCATGCGATCTGTGAGAATGACCATCAACTGCAGTCAGAAGAGTAGCAAATGGAATAGTTGCGGGGGATCCAATTCCCTTCCAACATGCGAGAGACATCACACATGTGGAAGCGCCCTCATCAACAACCGTTCAAAAGATATTGAATTTTTGAAACGATGATTTGATATGAAAATCCATATGATGGGGGAGTCTCTTTTTAAAATTAGACATATCGAATGTAATCACAAGAGAGTTCTTTGGATCGAAAACCCCAATAGCAGTGAGCAGAGCACTGCGCTGAGCTAGACAAGACTGGAGCACCTCAAGAGCCGGCATGGCACAAGGACTCTGCGCTAGATCTTCCATAATAGAGTAGTTCTGGGCAGCCCTGGCA
This sequence comes from Pinus albicaulis, assembly GCA_034641835.2. Classification (NCBI taxonomy): domain Eukaryota; kingdom Viridiplantae; phylum Streptophyta; class Pinopsida; order Pinales; family Pinaceae; genus Pinus; species Pinus albicaulis. The sequence goes on from CM076570.1 coordinate 1,391,391,319, forward strand.
TTTGGATTAATCATCGTACGCTTGGTAGATGCTTTTGGCATCCGAGGTATAGGCTCAATAGTAGGCATCGTAATATGAAGTGGCTCAGTACCATCGGGAGCACCCTTGGCTTTCGAAGACTCATCTTCGCCATAATCACGGGATCTCGTAGTGATATCCGCGTGAGCACTCATCATGTATATGTTTGACATATTTTCCCCTTCGTGGGTGCCCCCAGAGGAAGCCCTAGTATTTTGATTCGCGCTAACAACTACCTGTTGCCCTTGGGGGAAAGGGTTTGTCAACACAGCCTGGGAACTGGAAGAACCCTGCTGAGCTAACAAGCGTTGCGCATCCTAAATTTTAGGGCAAAGGTGAGTAAGATGGTCTCCAACACATAATTTGCATCGAAAATTCACTTTCTTTTTATCCTTTGGACCCTCACCAACATGCTCGTTGGATTTATTTGCATTACCCTTCCCATTCTTGCCCTTTTTCTTATTATTATTCTGTCCCTTCTTCTTCCCTTCGGATTGTTAATTTCCTTTAGGGTCGGAATTCTGAACGACATTTATCGACAAAGATTGAGAAGGTGATGACTCAGTAGGTACAGCCTGACCAGAAGAAGCATATTGTATAGACAACTGCTGCAATTGACTAAGCAGGTTAGCTGCACCACTATTGATCGACCCAATAAGTCCATCACCATGAGGACCAGGTTTAGTCTTGGATATGTCTAATTTGGAGTGAGGAGCATTAGGGAAATATTTATGAATGACACCAAACTGAGAATATATCAATTCAAGCTGTTGGGCCCTGAAAATAGCCTTCTCCTCAAAGACTACCCCTGACAGGGATACATCCTTAGAAATATCTGATTGCAGAGATTTCAAAAACCATTCCAAAAGGAATTCTCCTGGAATATAAGCTTTAATAATCCTCTTCCTTCTCCGCCATTCCTGAATATGGTCAGAAATGTGGGTTGCGTTGTCCTGCTTAAAATTAGCTAGGGGTTCAATCCCGGCATCATAACAGACAGGCAACTGGAAATGATTTAAAAATATAGTAGCCAGATCTCCAAAAGTAGAAAAACTGCCCCCAGCTAACTCAATGTACCACTTGGCAGCATTTCCAGTCAAGGTGCATTGAAACAATCTCAACCTAATCGAATCCTCGATCAGGTAGTTAGATGAACACCATAAATGGAAAGTGGTGATATGATCAGCCGGGTCCTCTCCATTCTTGCCTTCAAACTTTGGAATGTCTGAAGGTAGTTTGGTAGGAACTGGAGGCCACCCTAGACTATATCGGATTGGATCATTCGTCAATTTCGAAAAATATGGCAAGTTTAAAGTTGCCAGAAAAGGTAAACGAGGAGGAGCCTGGGGATTCCATCTTTGGTGGGATGAATTCCCAACATTCTGAAAAGAATAACCTGGATTTGATGAGGCACCAGGTTGCCAAAAAGAACTTGTAGAAAATGTTGGGTGATAGGACCCAACATTTGGAGAAGGACCCCCTCCCAACGTAGAGTTACCAAAGACCGGACCAGTTCCCCCCCCCGAAGTAGTGAATGAAGAGGAAAACCCCTGATAGGGGTTCCAAGCATTAGAAAGAGGGGAAAAGGTCTGATAAGCACTCGACGAAGGGAAAGAAACATTCCCATGTTGACCAGCGAGAAACTGATTCCCTGCCCCCACTGTTGTAAACACAGGGTTCCAACAAGTAAAGGTAGTCGAACTCTGACCTCTAGACCAAGGGTTAAAACTATGAGTCTGAGAAGTAAAAGGAAAAGATCCTAAGGAAGGATGTGAACTAGGAATATGCCCACTTCCGAAGGGGAACCCTTGAAAATAAGCTGACCCACTAGCCATGGAGGACATGGGTGCAGACGCAATTGCAGCAGCGGAAAAGGAAAACGAATGAATCCCACTAGTGGGCATTCCAAAAAAAAAGGGACCAGATTGAGAAGCTTGTGCTTGGGTGAAGCTAGAGCCAAAAACATCAATACTAGAAGAAATTGTAAATATAGAAATTGTGCCTCCTCCTTCTACTAAATCAGGAGTTTGAATTCTTGCATCACTCACGGCCGAAGCCGCATTCCCAGTCGTGGCCATCGAAAGGTATGAATGAGATGGATAAGGAATTTCTGGTCTTTCTGACTTAGGTCCAATGTATTCAACAACAAACGGAGAATCAGAAGGAAGAGGAGATGGAAGTGACTCAGGAGACTGAGGTACTTCCTCTACTTCTACTTCTTCTCCTGCTTCTCTTGGAAATAAGACTCTCGAGGTGAGCAGAGTGATCCTCTCGGAACCAACAACAGAACCAACTACAACACCTTCAAGTCCTAGTGGAGGATCTCTCTCAGCTACATCAGATACCACTGGGTGATATTCACCTGCTATATTACTCCTACGCCTTCTTGAAGAAGGCTCTACACTTTTGGGAGATAACCCCCGAACTCTCCTCGTTTGACGAGGTGCTTGATCAACCACTTTAACAAATTAATTAGACTCAAAAAATTATAAAGCTAAGCAAGCTAGGAGCAAAGAGCACTCACTACAAAAATCCCTAAGATGCAACTAAGTAAGCAGCCTTCAGGTATTTCCGCTCTGGGTGATTAGGACCGGACACCAAAATATGAGAAAGGGAAAAATAGGACCTCCTGAAAGTAGTCTGGGATGATTACGGCCCAGGCCTACTAGCGAAGGTAACAAAAACAGTTACGCCAACCTCCTAACAATAACCTTTGCTGGTGCAAGTACCCAAGCTTCGCTGGGGCACCCTCCAGAAGTACTGCTGGAAGTGATACGACGTCTGTCTCAGGTACCATGGGTATTCCCCCCTGCAGCCACCTGTGTGGTACCTAGGAATGGAAACTAAAGGCACCAATCCGTGTCAGTAGCCGGGCGGAACGGTCTTAAGGCAAGATCTAGTAAAGGAGAGAGGGGGTATCTCTCGTCTCAACCTTCACTTCCCCTCGCGCTTGACTCTCTGGAGGAGAGCTTTCCCGGTCCACCTAACAGTGTTGGATTTTTCTCATTTAATAAACTTCTATGTTTTAGTTTGAGCGGCCTTGGAGAGTTAACTCTCCACTCACCTAATCCAAGGCCCTACAACCTAGCTAGTTGATGTATGACACTTAATAAAAAACTTGCTAGTTGTTTTTAAATTATTGCGCTTATTTTAGTTGGCTATTATATTAAGTCAAGGGAATATGGAAATGAAACTTGTGATGTTTTATGACGTAGAAAAGAAATTAATGAAAACCAAACTACATGCAGATGCAGTAATTTCCTTTAAATGAAAAGAAATTTCTACACGGGTTCTATGAGACTATTTTTTTCTTTCTTTTCAGATATCAAACTTCACACTCGCAAAATTTACGAAAAAGACTACAAATGTTCAAGTGCACCTAATGCAAATTACTAAGAGCATGCCAACTCTAAGATGCAAAACCTAACAAAGCAAAGAGAAATTTCCACGAATCCCTCAGCTCTATCACTTTTTCAGATGTCCACAAAGCTAGTTCCCAAATCAGAAACTCTCAGTATACAGACACCAAAATATGCTTGAAATAAGAGAAAGAAACCAATGAAAATTCCCTTCCCAAATCAAGTCAGAAACCAAAGGTAAAAAATCTCAACAAGGCTTCAAAAGATGAAAAGAAACCAAAACAAAAAAATGCAAAACAAAGGCAATGGCAAAACAAAATGTTTTTGAGCTTTTGAATTTTATAAGAAGAAGACTTCAAAGAGACCAAGAAAACTATCCAATTACCAAGCCAAACAATCTCCGAATTTCAAGAAAAACTCCAAAAATGCTCCAAATATTATAGTGCCAGCTAGTAGAAAGATTTATACGAGAAAAAGGAAGACAAGAAACTCAATAACTTAGCCCAGAAGAATAGTACAACCTTGCAGCAAACAAAACTTCAAAGAACCAAGAATGACTCTTCAAAAATTGCAACAAGACCTAGTCAAATGAAATCAAGAAAACCAACCGAAAAGCAGGAAAACATTAAAGTGCAAGGCAAAACATAAAGTGAGGAAAGAGCATATGAGCAGGAACTCTCTGTCCTGATTAAGCAAAACAACCAAGAATCCCCGGAAAGAGATCTTGGTACTCGAACCAGAAATGCAAGAACTAAAAAACAAGATTTGCCAAATGAGATAGTCTTCAACCAAATAAGAGAGAAAAAGACTAATAACCACCTTCAACACAATCCAGATACTATAAGGACATTGCAGAGACAGGTCACCACAGGCAGACAAGACCAAAAAGTCAAGAAATCAAAAATTTCAAAATTTGCCCAAGCATACGCTACTTAGCAGTTTTGCAACAAGCGTGCATACGCGACTGTGGCAAAGGAAAAATGCATATACATGACTCCCTTTGACAAAAATTGCGTGTATACGCGACTATGTATAGGCAAAATAGCGTATGGAAAGGTAAATAATGAAAAATAAAAATGATCATGCCTGGCTAAAGAACCAGGTCTTTAGTCTGACTGAGAAAAAACTAACTGGACTGGAAATAATGATTAAAACTATCGGAAACCTTTAAAAAAACTGAAACCACCCAACAAGGGAATCACAAGAATTCGATCCCCAGTGGAGTCGCCAGTTCTGTTTTGGGAAATAACTCCCTAGAGGTCGTTGGGTCAAAAACCTCCACAGATCAGGGCATGCTATTCAAGAAGGACTCACACAACCAAACTTGTATGCTAAAAACTATATAACATCGATTGTAGAACTCACCCGTAGGTCCTACGTTTGATGTAGATCCCGCGGGGTCCAAACCCCCAGCAACCCTTCTTCCTCTTCAACCTGGAAATCAAGAAAGAACAAGCACTAAAATCTAGTTGTACAGCATATATTTCTCCTAAATGTCAGTGTAATCCATGTGAAACATCATATAAACAATAATAAATGCTTAATTAACAATATTTTCACATATGCAAGAAGATATTAACACGTGAATTCGGGAACAAGATGGTTCTTCTTCATTACAAACAGCATGTACAATAGTAGAAAGGTGGAGAGATCACCTGAATCCTTCCACGATCTTCGAACAGACCGTCGTCCGGATCCATCCCGCCCTTGCCTCGCTAGGATTCTTTCAAGACTCGTGCACACGTGATGACATATAAGCTGATGAACATCTCCAGAAAACAAGGGTTTCCTATAAAAATCTGGGAAGTGGAGGAGTCACAGGAAATCAGACTTGAATCGGGCTCCAACATAGTATAATGTCTATAATTTTTTCTCCCTCCCTTAGGCCATGCATGTGAGGGGCTTTTATACTCTCTCAAAGTAGTTTCAATTTGTTGGAAACAGTTGCCCACGGGCTGGTGTGGTTGAATTACGGGAATAACCATCAACCCAGCCTCAAAAATAGGGATTTTTATATATATTTTTAATGATTTTAATGGCATACACGGAAAAGTATCTATGGACTCGCATATACACGCAGAAAAGTCTGGGCATACCCGCGTATGGGATTTTAAACACTGTTTTTTATGAACTTTATTCAAGTCTGTGGGAATGGGTGCCCAAGGCCAAAGAGACAATCATGAATCACATGAGGGTGAAAAATGATGCTATAACAGTTTCCCATCTGTGGGCAATCCAAACTCTTGGTTCTCATGGCTATCAAGCCCTGCTCTCAGGCTTTCTCATCTAAGGCAATGGCAGTTTTGTATTATTATGTTACATATCAATAGACTTAGAATTACTCAGAAAAAAAAATAAAAATAAAATAAAATAAAAAATTTATAATTTAATTTAATTAATTATATTTTATATATTAACTAATTTAATTAATTTTAAAATTAATTATTTTAATTATTCAAATTTTAAATTAAATATATTAAATTAAACTAAACTAACATTTCATTAATATTAACACTATCCTAACACACTAACACTATATTAGCTCAACACTAACATACTACTAACACAAACACTATTATAACATAAAATTAAAACAATACCTACTACTAACACTATACTAACATACTAACACTACATTCACTAACTTAACACTAACGAATGAGTTTGAAAAAGGAAAAAAGACAAATGACTTATGCCTCATCGCATCGGCATATCGGGAGTGGGATTATCGGAGTTTGTTACAAAACGCATCCATTGGATTTTCCCGATGCGAAACTCCGATGCGATGTAATTAAATTTTAATTTAATTAAATTAATTATAATTTATGTATTGATTAATTTGATTGATTTAAAATTTAATATTTAAATATTAGTTTTTTATTTTTCTTTCATTCTAATGATGTTAAATTATGAATTTATCTAAGGGATGATTTGCCTATCTAAACTACAGCCACTTTAACATTTTGGATTTTTCGGATTTTTTGAGTTTAGTAATTTATTTGAAAATTGGAATAAATTATCGAAATCACGATGCTTCGTTATTTGGCTGTATAAGTAAAAATGAAAAATATTAGTCATAACTAACTATGGGTTAATATTTTAAACTAAATGCATATATTATAAAAAAAATGAAATATTGTACATTTTATGCATTTTCTAACCCAGACGACATAATTGATTAGACTTCAAAGGAGTGCTATTTACAAACTGGTTGACCAAATGAGACGAAACGAGCATCAACATGAAGCTTATAAAAAATCGATTTCATCCTAGCAATCAAAACAAGAATCTAAAGAAAATGAAAAATTAACAAAATCGTAAGGTAATTGACTCAATAAAAATCCTAAAAGGTGTTTAGCCAAAAATTTTATAGAAAGGGTCTCCATTATTTGATGTGAACAAGTTAAATGAAATTGGTGATTCACTGGAAGAAACAATTATCTCTGTTTGATATAAATGAAATTTTCTCAAAATTAAAGTAAAAATAATTAAAGAAGAGAAAAATATTTTTTGGAATTCTTGACTCAGTTCATTAATCTAAATAAAAGCAATAATCATCTAACTGTAATTTTCTTGAAATTCCTCATAAATTAAAATATTTCATTACTCTATATCAGTCTTTAATTATTTGTAAAGATAAAGCAGGGGTCACTTTACAGCTTAGCTTTTAAAATGTACTCATTTGTCACAGGTAGAGCCACTGCTGCCAGCAAACATCTATAGTCTCGACAGGGTTACCTTTTAATCATCAATGATTCAGAATCCTATCTAATTAAGAATTATTGACCTAGAGATAAATCCATTTATATATGCTTATTTTTTATTTTTTATTCTTAAAAGCCATTGTCCTGGTTTGGTAGCCAGATAGTTGACAATGCCATTCATTGGTTATAATTGGACTGAACAAGCTAGCTCGTGATGAGACCCCTTGTCTTACAATTGTTTGCAATTATAAGCCATTACCCTGGTTTGTTTAGCAGTGTTGGTAATGTCAGCCTATTTTTCTCCTATGATCATGGTAAGCAGGCTCGTGATGAGACCTCTTATCTTTTAAGTTTTAAATATATTTTTGGATTACACTCTAGAAAAATAAAACTCTTTTAAATAGGGAGAATCATTAACTCCTTAAGAGTTCAGAATGACAATTTCAGAGTTAAAAGTGCTTTGCTGTAAAGTGTCCTTACTTGGTTAAAAATAACTTTTCTTGACTGATAATAGAATTTTGAAAGATCTTAATAAAATATTGAAATCTCAAATTGATTACAATTTTGATGAAAAATAAATTTCTTAGATTTCATGATACTTCGTCAACTTCTCTTGTTTTGTAATCTCTTCCTTAAGTATGTCTACCTTTATAATAAGAAAAACAAATTTTGCTAAGAGATTTAAGAAAAATCTAATAGGAGACTATTAACCATTTTTTCCTATGTATGCCAACCATTGTTAGGTAACAAGAAGGCCTTCCATATAAATCATGGAAAAGTCACCAAAATCAAAACTGAAAACCAAGGGAAAAGAATTCTTAAGCTAAAGTGAGAAAATAAATCAGCAAACCAAAATAAAAATGAAGAAATTTAAAGGGGGAAAGGAAAATCCAAGTTTTTGAAATACAAACTTTAACAAGAATGTTTATACCAATGTCTCAACAAAATTAGGTAAAAGAAAATAATCATGTAATCATTCCTTCTTATGTCGAGATTCAAAAAACTTATACCTTGCAGGGTTGTAAGTGTTTTAGGCTGTAAATAGTAGTGATCATAAAATTCAGCCATAATGAAATTTTTTTTTCTGATGTCAATCTTCTTGTTTCAAAGCATTATCTTAATCATTTTATAATAAAAGGAATGCTTTTAAAGAAATAGATTAAAGGTTCAGAAACTTCCTAGTGTAGATGTTTTAATGAAGACTATCGCTGCTTCTTGAAATAAAACCAGGAGAAGAGCATAGGGCTTCCAAAATATGATTTGGCAGATGATTGAAAGCTGTTATGAAGAGCTGCAAAACAGATTCAAATATCAACATAAAAAAAAAAAAAAAAACAAGACTAAAACTAAAGTAATGAAATGAAAATTAATGAAAGTGGGTACATGAATCTTACCATTGGATAACTGCATTTGATCTTACCTGAAAAATATCAATTTCTCCAATACTAGCTGACTTCTTCCTTTAGTTGACAATAAAAATATGAAGAAGGCAAACTAACCAAAATCCTATAACCCAAAATCATTATTTATTTTATTTAAACTAAAGGAAGCAATAAAATGTAAAAATGGAATGCCTTGTGTTCAAGGGAGTTGAAATTAAAACAAGTGCATCAGAAATGAGATTGAGAATTTGCAGTGGTTAATGCTCTCAAAATATTATAAGTTTTATACAAATTCCATGATTTTATAAATTGTTCATATTTAAGACCAAATTTAAGATAATGAAATTTAAAATAGAGAGGTCTTGAATTTCATATTTAATTATGGAATTATTTAAAATTGAAATATATGAAAAATCAAAATGATTTGAATATGCTGCAAATTTGTCATTAATCACTTTAGTATCATAGCGATTACCCAAGATTTCTTTAAATTAACACAATGCTTTATCGGATTATTCATATTGCATGTAGACGCATGCATTTAGAGTTTATCACATCAGGGGTTGCAGTAGCAAATTACCGATATGAATTCATGCGAAAAGAATATGTGTGATGAGATGGAGCGATCATACCATTGAAGAAATGTTATATTTAGGATCACGAACAGTCATGTCGCAAATTTCACATTGCACACCCCATCTTGTGATTCATATTTTGCACATTGCACATTGCTCATTGCAGATTCAGAATAGTGGCATGACCATGAATAAAAATGTGATGAAACGAATGCGATATCGGAAATGCAATGGATAACGTGGCTTTTAGCATTATGATATGAGTATCAAAAATGCAATGAGTGATATCGATATCGACATATCAGAATATTGGAAAATAGTCATGTTGGAAATGCCAATATGATTCTTGCGATAGCAGTAATGCGATGGATATTACAATCGGTGATGAGCGAAGAGCAAAAAGCAATGAAAAATCGGCGATTAGTAAAAAGTGGTAGCGATAAGCAATTGGTGACGAATTATCGCATCGCAACTTTTAAAATGAGCACACAAGGATGTGTTCAATTTTCCTCCCGATTTGCAATTTGCGATTGGACTTATCGCATCGGAGGTATTTTAGAATTAATCCTTGACTAATTTAATAATTTGCGATTGCGATTAGAACTTTATCGCATCGGAGTTTTTTTGCAAATAGATATATCAAAATGAGGTCTCTCTGATTTGCGATTTCCAATTGGGTTCATCACATCGGAACTTTTGAAATGAATGAATCGACTGTGATAGGACTATGCCGAAATGCGATTGTGATTAGACTTCATCGCATCGGAACTTTTTAAAATTTTACCTTTTAACCAATTGTGATATGACTTTACCAATTCGTGATTGCGATCAAGTTTTTAATGTATCGGAGTTTTTTTTTTTTTTTAATGGAAGAATTAACCTTATGCCTAATGCGACATGTGCATTTGTGATCTGATCTATCACATTGGAACTTTTGTGATGAAAAAAAAACTTTTAAATTTATTCCAATGAGATATGCGATTTGGTATTTTATGGAAGATTGAATGAGGTAACACATCGGAGGTCTTGCATCAGAAATCAAGTTGAAACATTTCAGACATGAATCTTGCGATACTATTTTAAATTTCAATTGGGTTTTCTAATGAATGAAAGTAAAGTTAAGGAATGTTCAAATTCTAATGAATCCCAAAATAGAATTTCAACCCTGCTAAAAATTTCTGCAACAACCTCAATTTAATCATGCAATTAACTATATCAGATACAATGAATAATCAACTCAAAAAACTGCTTAACTAACTAAACGCAACTTTCAAACATGATAAGACGTATTCTACCCGAAATGGCACTTTACTTTCCTTACTTTAGACTCCTTCATACATCAAGTATAATCCTCATGATCACAACAAAGTTTTGGGACAACTCTCCACCCAACCATAGGCTCAGCTGTATGTAATCTTTCCATAGCTGGCCACCCCCGAGCCCTCAATCAACGTACTACTGCCAGGATATCCTTTGCCTCACCATACCTTTCTCTCCAGAGAATGGATGAAAGAATGAATGCCTTGAACCTTCCTCAATGTCTATTAAATAGACCAAACCATGGAATGAGAACCACATGCACACATTCACTGTGTCAACATGCAACTTAAGTTTTACTTAATTTAGTGTTTTCTTATTTTTTGTTAGCTTTACTTAATTTAGTGTTCTCTTAGTTTAAATTTCTTTTTATTAGTTTCTTAGTTTAACTCTTTGTTAATTTATTTACTTTTGTTAATTAATTCTTTCTTTAACTTTTTTTCTATTAGTTTCTTAGTTTATCTCTTTGTTAATTTATTTACTTTTGTTAATTAATTCTTTCTTTAACTTTACTTATTGTTTATTGTTTTAGGACTCCAGTTTATTATTTACCATTTTATTTAGAACTCCAGTTATTGTTTAATGTTTTATTTATTATTTATTTATTATTCTCTTGACTATTTATTTATTTACTTATTTATTAAATTATATTATATTATTTATATATTATTTATTATTTTATAATTATTATGGGACATTACATACTCCCCCTCTTCAAGGAACTTCGTCCCGAAGTTGAGTATTTAATTATATTATATTATTTATTATTTATTACTTCATGGGTGACCAACACCCTCTGCTGAACTAGTATAACCAGCAGGCATTGAAAGTTCATCACAGCGCCCGGGAATCTCAAGGAATCTATGTCCTTTTCCCACTTTCAGAACAAGGCATAAGCCTCCCCAGTCTGTCCCTAGTCAAGGCTGGCCCCAAGGCTCACGCCCGACTCAGACCTCATCTTCCCCAAGGCAGGCATCCGGTCCCAGTACTCAATGACTCCAGGCATCTCGCAAGGCTGGCCCACTCCCTCCACAGCTACTTAAGGCGCACAGCCCCAGGCATCGAAGTCTTACGCACTTCTAGACTTCGGCGTTCCCATCCAATAACAGGCACATGGCTTACAATATCAGGCCCTTGGCCTCCTCAAGATGGTCCCACAGCCCTTCAAGAGCTATCCATCAAGAGATATACAAGACAAAGGAACCACTGGCATATGTAGTGTTGATTGAGTTCGTCCCCAACCCATATGGTGTTACATATTCTCCCTCGTAGGTATGGGCTCCCACGAGATCATCAAATAAACTGGCCCTCTTGGCCCATTTGTGGATTTCCTGCCAATCACCACATCTCAACATGCATCCCGTTGATCATGTTAGCCCCTATTAATTTTGAGTACACAAATAATAAACTGTCTTCTCCAATAACTTTCGAGCAATGCTTTCCCTGTAAATTCACATCATCCTTGAAAGCCTCTTCAGGTCCACTGCCCTTTAATTATTTCCCTCTGCCGTTCTTAAGTCAATAAGCTTCATTGATTGTGAAAAATTATGCCCCAAGAGGCCTTCATTTGCCCCTTGTGCCCCTGCAGATTTCTCCATTTCATCCCCTCTTCCTCTTTTTCATAACCTCCCTTTTTACCCCAAAATCCCTCCCCCTAATCCTTCTAAACCATCCCAAAATCCCCTTTAAACCATACTCACACCCTTGTTTGGTTTAAAAAATCCCTCATTCCCCTTATTGTTACTCTTTCCCAGCCCCAAATTGCATTAAAAAGGGCCGAAAACACATATTTGAAAATATATAAGGTTTAGAACCTTTCGGCCCTAGCCCCTCAACCTTTTTATCCACGTAACTTGGGCGCTAGACCAAGCGCTAGCCTGGAGAGCACTTATCCCAGGCGGATATCAGGCGTAGTATTATCCGTCAATCTGTACAGATTGGATGGCCTTCATTGATCAGCGTCGCGCCCGTGGCCCAACCCGTCCACCCGTCCAACTAACTCACAAAATCAACGTCCATGCACCCGTGGCCACAAGGCCAAACCGCGACATCGCACGCCTTCCTGTGAGGCGGCAAGATTTCTCGTGTAGTCGATACATTCATCACGTGACACACGTCACCGAGCACTGTTTGAAAACCGCCGCTCATCGCGCGTTATAGTTCGGCAGAAGATCCGACGCGATATGCATGTGAGCCGTCCGATCTAGAATGGCCCATCCAACGACGTTCGCTCCACAAAGTTGCTCGCGAGTTAACATAGGGAAATCGTACCCCTGGCCCACCGTTCATCGCCCTTCAACACATTTTCAGCCGTCGATCTTGTATTGAGATCAGATGGTCTAGATCACCTACCTCCCCACCATCGACACGTGTCTTCCGCCCCCGTCACCGTTCCACGTGTTTGTCGTATTTTCCTTCCGCCCTTTATATATTTCATTCATTGGTCAAATTTCAATGTTTTACGTTAAAAACTTTCACCAGTCCATCCTCCATCATTTCACTGTGTTTTTTTGCCGCCACCCTGCATTGTTCCACCATTTAGCCAGTCCGCACGACCATTTTCATTGACCCCGCCACATCCACCATCCCCATGCATGGTTTTCCTAACGAGTTTGCGGGTTTTGCAGGGTTACAGCGGCGGAAAACTGCCATGATTTACAGTCTCTATTACTGTAATAAAAAGCACATCAAAGGATCATTTTTTAGAGTCTGGAATTATGGAGAAAGGCATGGGAAGGTATGTTGACAAGACTTCCATTAAAGAAGTAGGGTTAAAATATGTCAAACCCTCCAGAGTCATTCAAAGCACAGATTGCGCAGATGGAGACATTAATGGAGCAGCAGAGAAATATCAGTGAATGATCGAGGAATTCAACATTCAACATTGAAGATCTTAAACCTTAATTCAGGGTTTAGAAGGCAGAGGGTACCATTCGCAGAAAGCAATACCCTAAAGTTTTCTTTTCAGCACCATTTTCTTTCAGGAAAGGACGGAACGTCTGTGTGGTTTTACTTCTTTGCCGTGTTCCTGAAGAGACTTCTACCCAGTGAATTTATTTCAGAAAGCAGGCAGCAGAGTACATACAGCGCTACAGAGTCATCCAGCAATATGGGCGTGCATGTTTCTTCCATCTTGTCTTAATGAGGCAAATTAAATGTTCATCACCTACTCCATTTTGGAGCTTTCTTTTTCTCCTATAAAGCTCCCGAAGAATAGATGATTTAGTGTTCCATATTTTATCAGAAAATCATGTAGTGAAAGAATTTTTGTATGCATTTTGTAAAAGCTCTTATATGAATGTATAGATCTCGTTGGGTCTCAGTGAGGATGAGTTTCGTCTTTAAAGAGGATTCTGGTCTTTGGTGTCTCACAGTGTGTAACTTTCTCTCTTATGTGTTATTTTAATAGATCATTTCATTTCATCCATCTTTCCTGTATCATGTTTCTGGAATGCGAGTGGCTCACTGATTTTTGGTATGGATTTATCCTAGTTGATACCCATGCTCGGATTAGTCAAGCGCTTTAAATATGGATCAGGCATGATATTCAGTTCCATTATTCACTCAAACCATATTTCTGCTATATTAGTTTCTTTGGGAGGGTATTTTTAAAATGCTATTGCCGTGTATGGATTCTTAAATTGGTAAGCCCATTACATGGTGGTATTGTGTATCTGGATATTTACTAATGACAACTAGTATTATCTCAATCTTTCATTCACAACATACACCTTCTGATAATTTATCAGAGGTATTTCGAATTGACCCTTGATAAGTCAGTTTCGAATTGTCTTCGTTGCTTTTATATCGAGTTATACTACTGGCTCTAAAAATTCCTTTCCCCCGTGTCGCTTCGAGGGTCTTGGTCCAATTCAGATAAATATTTCTTTGCTGTGAGAGCATGAGAGCTTTGTATCGATAACTTCCGTTATACCTATTCTCGTTATATTTAAGATGTCCTGTGCATTGGTTCCTAACTCAAGGTTCTAGGAACGACAACACATCCAATGCATTAGTTATAATCATAACATGATAGAAAAATAATCCACATGCCAACTCTTGCATGTCATCATGATAACATAACATCATTGTTAATCACAACATTTTGAATAATAAAGAAATGCATACTCTTGCATGTCATAAAATCTATATGTAATTCCACTTACTTCACATCATGAAATGCCATCATAAGTTATGGCATCAACATATTTGCATCAAAGACTTATCACCACATAATAAATGAATTCACATGTCAATATACCTCATATCATAACATCATAATCTCTATGCATATCATATTCATCATGAACATACAACATTATTATCGTAACAACTAAATAAACAAGACCCATATGTGCATCATTATCTTCATACCATCATATCATGAAACATCTTCAATATGAGAATCATCTTAATACTTATCACATATAGAACAATAACATATTATAAGAATTCTTATCATGATTCATCGGAAAAATCAATTTCATTAGCTTGTATAAACATTGAATACCTACTATGAACTAAGATTATTCAACATCTATCTAGGATCTATGTTATCTCAAAAAATATTAGTGTCATATTTTCATCAAGATACCGACTACTTTTCAATAATCATTTCTTGTTCTTTGCATTAGGAAGTTGACCATTTACACCATAGGTATACTCATCTAGTACATCATTAACAATGTTAGCGTTTTTTTTTTTTTTTTCTAAACAAGATGTGAATTTCCTTCAATAATCATTGTCTCGTCTTTCAATAAGAAAGTTCAAAATTGACCGTATATCCATAGCCACACTATCAGTTTATTCTAGTTTTGATACAGTTTCTTTACTTGCAAGTTCACCATCTAGAGTCGTAATCTCCAATTAAGCTATTACTGGTCTTACCATCATTCCTTGAATCATTGTTTTATTTCCAATACATTGACTCATTTAATCCAAATACATAACTTGTCAATGACATAACAACTTATTGCCCTTCACATTTATTTTGGTTTTTCATTATTTCTTAAGCCTCAACTTATCTCCCTTACCAATGGTACAAAATTATTATCTTTAATGTTTACCTTTCGCTTTTAGCTATTCAACATTGTTATTGATTTAAAATGTGAAGCATTGAACCACTAATACCCTTATCATCCACCAAAACATTTAATATGTTTTAGTGCTTAGTAACTCCTACCATTTTCCATGGTATAAACTTGATAGGTTTTTTTTTTTTGTCTCTCTCTCTACAAAAGCCTTAGTATTTCATCAATCTATACATGAAACAATGAGTAAAATTTATTCAACTACACCTTCTATTAGTGGATTTGCACTTCTTCTTCTTCTTCTTCTTTTAATTTGTGTGTAGTCCTTATCAAGGTCTCATTATAAAATTTCCAACAATACCTCTTCCTATACTTCATGGTCAATGTTTTCTCCTTAGTATACATAGTTTATATCCTTTCCCAACAATTAAACCATCATTATCCTTGAAATATTTTCCCAATTTAACACTTGTCGTTTCTCACCAGTTACAAGTATTCACAATTTCCAATCCTGACACTTCTAAATTTTGTAGGTCATCACTACGACCCTTGCCAATCTTGTTGTTCAGTCCACTCATTAATACCATTAAGAGAAGTTTCCACTTAATATAGGCCTCATAAATTATCCTTAGAAAATAATACATTGCCACATTTTCCTTCCTACTTTAATACACTTTAAAGAACTGCATGAACATAATTAGCTACTCCAATCCTAAATTTTCATATTGTTATTATTAACATTGAAACCCTACTCGAATATCAATAACCTTAGACTTACCATGAAATACTATGTTTATGCTAAGTCATTTTTCCTTCTTTTTTTTTTCGATTATCCTAAGTCATTATATAATCCTTTTAACTTCATTGGTTGATTGAAATTATTTACTTCTCGATACATGCCATCTTCTATTAGACCCTATATTGATTCTCATCTTGTCTCCTAGCAATAAAAATTTACATGTTTTAACATTTTTTTTTTTTTCAAATGGTTACTTATTTATGTGCCACCTTAAGAGTATTAAGTTACTTCCTTATGACAATAAAACCTCTATTATGTGGTAGGATAGTTTACTAATTGTCATTGAATTCTTATACTTGTTTGTGAAACTTCCACTCACTCCCTGTAAGTGTCATATAACTCCTTCCTAGTCATCTAAACATTTCAAATTTCTCATGGTTCTAACAACCAACATTCACTCTCATCAAAATCTGCAAGTTCCTCCTTTATTATTCCTTCTTAAGGTATTTTATCAAACATATATTGTTAATATTGGAAATCAAATTTATATTGCTTCAAGCTTGAACTTCATTTAATGTATAATTTTACGTGCCACGCTTCTCTTAATTACTAAATTAGGATTTTCCACTCCTTGTATGGATATGTTACCTTGGCCAATATAGCATATCATTAATCCAATGTATTACTTCATATTTAATGTTCATAGTCAAGTCTCTATGTATGCATTCATGTATATTAATTATCATGCCACTGAAATTAGAGATAAATAGAACAACAACTTATTCACATTATTTTAACATAAATTTAAACATATGTAATCTTAAAGTGACATTATTAGTTTGACTTAATTATGACATTTTCCTTACCATTCTTCTCTTGACAACCTTCAAACAAGTTTGACCAAATAACTTTAAAAAAGTACTCATCATTTACATCACCTTAATTTAAAAATGCACTAGAAATCTTTTATATATGTTTCTCAATTATTCCTATAAACATTATAATTTATCATATTAAAAAAAATATGTGTAATAATCATGAATTATATATTTTTAAATAATATATTACATAATAAAATTATAATATATATTATTATATAATCATTCAAAACTTTCCCAATTTATTATACAATTCAAACACTCATATTTTAAATAATATAATAATAATGTTATTATAATATAAAAAGGATGCAAGTGCCAAAATGGTGGGAATCAACCTGGAACAATTAAGAAAACTTACGCCAACTTAATGCTCAACCCAAACCGAAAGAATCCTAACCCAAACCATATTTTATGCTTTTCATCCTCCAGTAAGTACCACGAGAGAATTTTTAAAGAAGCCTGTTTTGTTATCCTAATTATTTTTCAAGACATCCCAAAAGCTAATTTTCATATCAAGAAAAAAATACCTTGTACTTAATAGGGTGCATCTCTTTATCTAAGGTGCAGGTGGAAATACAATTAAATTAAATTTTAGAAGGACTTATCATGATTTTCATGGTTCAAAACAACTCGAAGTAAATTTTCAATTCGGTTGGTCCAAAATTAAGGCAGACGTTGAAATCCAAGTTCATATTGTGAATTTTGACAGTTGATGACAGTCTCGATTCACATCGGGTTAAAAAACCAAGGCCACTTTGAAATATTGGTCGTTAAATACAAAATTTGTCGTTGTGTAAAAATAAAAATCTGATCCGCTCATTTACCCTAATCTTAGGGGCAAAAGTATAAAAAGAAAGGGTAGAGTGCTGGGAGGTCAGGTTAGCCCATCGTCTGTGGTGTTACTAGAAATGATGCCTATAGATGCCTAAAATGTTGATCAATGTTTCAAATTCTGAAATAGAGGATGTGTGGGGATAGGAACCTGGAATATTTCGGTGCAAAGAAAGAAAAAAAAAACCTAGAAGGAAGCATTCCGGTCTGCGAGCACATACGATATGATTACTAATATCAATGTCTTTATATTGACACACTTTGTTGCTATCTATCTGCTTGTTTATCATTCGCTTATGGATTTTGCAAAGGTACTTTGAAGTTTGTACCTGTTATGCTCATAGAAGCTGAACACACACTTTGTCCTGTTTATGCATGTGGCAAATGCCAGTTTCCTTCTCCCATGATTGTGATGGAAGGTGTTTTTTAGTATTTTATAGCCCAGGTGGGTAAGATGTGTCATATCTGTAATGCTGATGTGGCACTGGTTGACTCAACACAATCAATTAATAATAATATAAAACAAAAATGAAGATAATGTTGGCACAAAACTAAAATAAAAATATATTGGCATTTATATAAATTGAATGTGAAAACATAATCACAATCACTAAATATTCTTTGCAATTTCAAACTGTATTTCATCTTATTAGCTATCTAACTGATTTCAAATTGGAGATTTAGACTGGAAAATTAACATTTGCAGGTCGGTTTGTTTTCCTTGCTGTAGGTGCAATCGTTCATAGTTTCTTCTGTATTGATATATTGTTATTCTTCTCAGCTGGAGTTATATATTCTAAATTCTAATCATTCTTTGCAAACCAACCTGAAGCCATAAACCATATCCAGCCCATCCCACTGCGTTTCATTATATTGGCAAGTTTTGTGTTGAGTGGGAAAAGTGCTAGCTGATAGAATTAAATAGTATTGGTGCAAGAGGATTGATTGATACTTTGAGAGGTGGAGTGGTTTCTAGGCCGAGCGATGAGAGTATAGACTTTATATAATATAAATATAAAATTAGTGATATTATTCATATATTATTCATCCAAAAAAATTTACCAATTCGCCGTGGGTAAACAGATACCCATAACCCGAAAATAAAATATTTTTACAGTTACGAATATGATCATTAAAACTCTGCTTTGGTGCGGTGAAAGTTGAGTTGGCTCTTCAATTTCCCACGGCAAGCTGTTAGCGGGGCATGCATCAATATTAATGAATTTCCCAATCCCAGGCTGTAAGATTTCCCAGGGAACCCCCAATCTCTCCATGTCTACAGAATAGTGGTAGGGTGCGTCCAAGGGATCTAGGGCGATGGCCTTGTTGGCCTCCGCAGCGGCCTCGTGGGCGAGGGAACGGCCGCTGCTCTGCGCGGTGGCGCCCCTTGAGCGGCCCAACAGCTGCGCACCCCGCACGAAGTGGCGACGAGCCTGCTCCCGGGACCGGTTACGGCTGCGGAGTTTGGAGATCAGGGACCCCGGCAGGCCCTGCAAGGTTCTCTCTAAAACTCGGTTCGATATTAACGCTGAGACTGTTTGAAACACGGCAATGACGGGCCGACTGATCGTTAAAAAAATTAGCAGACAAAATCCTCCCATCAAGTCTAAGAAATGCCGCGGCGATTTTGGCCATTCAGAGCAAAAATCTTTCAACGGCGGCCGTGACGGTGCAAGATAGAGAGAAGAAGGGTATTGAAAAAACTCCGAGAAGACGCAGTTGGAGCCCGCCGTCGGAGGACTGATTAGGCTTCACAGAATCCCATACCATTTGCCGAAGCAGTAGCAGGGCTTCCCAGCACAGACCTGCTGAGTGTAGCTTGCAATAAGCGCAGTCCATGAAACGACATTCTTTCACACATTCTGTCAAACACATCGCGAGCACTCTCTATGCTTCGGCATTTTTCATACATATCAACGAGGGTGTTGCTTAAGATCAAATTACAATCGAGCCCACTTTTAATTATAGAGGCGTGGATCTTTTTGCTCAATTTGAGATCGCACAGCCCAGCGCATGACCTTAGAACTTCAGTGAGTGAGACATCTTGCAATTAATTATAATATATGGTCGCAGTTCGAATTTGGTAAATATATATGTATATATTATTAAAAGATATATGTATATATTATTAAAAGAATTGGAAGTCATGTTCTTTAAAATATATAAATTTTAATATATATATTTTTTAACAAAATATTGTTTAAGATATATTTAAACAAAAGTGCATCTATATATATATTTAAACACAATGTGCATGCTTGTTGCATGTAAGATTTTAAGGTAAGATTTTAAGGTGTATGTATATATTTTAAAAATATATATATCTTATTAAAAGAAATATATATATATATATATATATATATATATATATATATATATATATTATTTAATTTAAAAAAAAGGTATATGTATATGTATTACTTAAAAAAAGATTGTTGCATGTAGGATTTATAAAATTTCTTTTAATGTAATATTTTAATCCTAAATTTAAGAATAAGTATGTATATAATTACATTTTTTTTCTTCTTCTTTATGTTTAATAATAATAAAATTATAATCACTACAGTATCAAACACGAGCACTTTGCTTATTATCACAATCAACATCAAGTTTTAATTTTTTACCTAGAGGTCACCTAAAGTACCGGCTCCAATACCATATGTAACAACATCAATTTAATCATGCAATTAACTATATCACATAAACAATGAATAATCAACACAAAAACTGTTTAACTTCATCATGAAATTTTCAGAAACATGAGCAAGACGACTTATCTGAAATGACTCTTTTTCTTACTTGAGACTCCAAGGTTGAATGCTAGCTGAATCTTGTTGACCGCAACAAAGTTTTGGGGACAACTCTTCACCCAACCATAGGCTCAGCTGTATGTAATCTTTCCACAGCTGGCCACCCCGAGCCCTCAATCAATGTACTACTGCCAGGGTATCCTTTGCCTCACCATACCTTTCTCTCTAGGGAATGGATGAAAGAATGAATGCCTTGAACCTTCTTCAATGTCTATTAAATAGACCAAACCATGGAATGGGAACCACATGTACACATTCACTGTGTCAACATGCAACTTAAGTTTTACTTAATTTAGTGTTCTCTTACTTTTTGTTAGCTTTACTTAATTTAGTGTTCTCTTAGTTTAACTTTCTTTTTATTAGTTTCTTAGCTCTTTGTTAATTTATTTACTTTTGTTAATTAATTCTTTTCTTTAACTTTACTTATTGTTTATTGTTTTATTTATTATTTATTTATTATCCTCTTTGACTATTTATTTATTTAATTATTTATTAAATTATATTAAACTATTTATATATTATTGATGATGATAATTATTATGGGACATTGCAAATTTGAAATGGGTTTCCTGCTTACTTCAAGTTTTGAAAACAAATGAAAACCTGCAAAATAAAACAGAACAAGAATAAAAAATAAACTAAGGAAAAGATAAACTATTAATAGATGAAAATGAATATGTAAATGCGTACCTGGAAGGAAATTGTCTGTGGATTTTACCTTATGAATCTTCCAATTCTTCCTTTGATTTATCAAAATTCTGACTTTGTTCAAACTCATCTCATTATTTATTCTAAATCGGAGTGTTCAATTAGCGTAAATAAAATCTGTTTATTCATGTTCAAGAAATCTAAAACTCATAAAATTCACCAAAAATAAATATGAAAATAGGCTTCCCTTTGAATTGCAACATCAATTTATTTCCTCTGCTCATTCCAAATTAACTTGAGAAAAATCTGTATTGTTATAGTGACTGTTTAATAATAATTTTAGTAAATAAACATTATGCGTATTGCAGCATCAGATAATAAACTAAATATCAGGATGGGATAAAGCCACTAATTAATGAAAAATATCAACACAGATTTAAATGTATGCACACAACAAAATGGACATCCTTAAAGTCATTTTAACAAATTTCGAAGAAGATAATATGAACTTCATGTGATTACAACAAAAATTTAGACTGACTAATAATGATTAAATTGGCATTAGGCTTATAATAGACTGTCATACATTTCATGGGATAATGAGATCATGAAGTTTTATATCCTCAAAACCTTTAACAAATAAATTTTAGGAGAAAATAATATGAGGGCATTTCAAAATAGAGAAAAATAGCTTTGAGGTGATTGGTGCCAAGTGCAACTTCAATTGAATTTAGTCGAGATGTTATTCAAAATAGGCAGAGTAGAGATATTGCTGAAATAAATTTTGATTTAAAAATGGGAAGCAAGAATTAGAATTTTTCTGATAAGAGGCAAATATTTCCTTGAAAATGTATATGATATGAGAAGGGAAGATTTCTCATTTTATTTTTATCTGCAGAACTATTAAGAATAAATTAACTACATAAAACAAACTAACTGAATTAATTCTACTTCTTTTCTAACCATATACATGAAAATGACTAGTTATAGTCATATTTCCAGTGTAACCATTCTCTTATTTTAATTCCTGCATATATGTACAGTTCAAATGTTAGTAACAAAAACACAAATCTAAAAAAAAAATATTGTAAGTAGAATTTACAGTTATTTTTAACAACTTATTTACAATCTCCTTCTTTTGAAATGTCTTTTCCAACTGAATTCCAATTGGATCATAAAAATATGGATGGATTTCCATTAATGATTGGAAAATGTTTAAAAGAGGAGATGACAGGCTAGATTGTGGATATGAGCTTTTAATTTGAAAGGCCTGAAAAAAATTGTTAGTGTTATGTGTAAGTGTTAAACTATTAACAATTTTCCATGAAGGAAAACTTTCCAAACAATTTTCAAACGAGTTAATGAAAAGTGGATGGAAATCTGTCAAATAAGATGGAAAATTATCAATTGGATTAGATCGCTGGCTAGATTGTAAAAATACATTCTCTTGTTGACACTGCCTTTGGGAAAATAGAGGCTTTTGATAAAACATTAGCTTTGAGTGAAATTGAAATATCAATAGCTTTGATGTTCATGATTATAATATGAAACTTCAATTTCCCAATAGGGAAATGCATCAATTGAGTGTTCATTTTTAAAGTGCTCAATATGCTAGCGTAGAGTGTCAAAATTTTGAAAAATAAAATCACAAAACAAATCTAAATTTGAACAAAATAAATATGAAAGAAAAAATAAAATGAAATCCTTATTGGTACAACTAATGTTACAGCACAATTGGGATTGTTTTGAAATAATTTATATTTTACAAGGATTGACGAGAATAATAGAATTTGAATAATTTCCAATTCCAACTTGTGAATTAGAAAGAGAATTATGATTATGAGCAGGAATGGGAGTTTGATCATGATATGAATCATAAATTGGAATGTTTTCTTGAATGGTGAAATCATGAAGATAATTTGTTGCTCCAAAATGAGGATTGGTTGGAATAATTTCTAAATTGAAATGTTCCTCATTCTCAGATGTTATTTGAATTTTATCATGAGGATACTCTTGAGAAGAACAGAAATCAACATCCTTGATGTCAGAATAATTATCTTAAATGACTTCACAATATTCTTTAGAATTCCCTTCGATCCCGTCCAATACATCAAAACAAGGAGGAATAAAAAATTCATGTTCATTAATGGCAAAAGAATGATCATTAATTGTTTCTCTATCTTGATAAAAATTTATTGGTAATTCATTTAGATCATCCTCTTTATTTTTTGAAATATCATTAATACCAAGAGGGGATAAATTACCAACATTGAAAATATCAGGATAAAGGGAAAAATGAGAATCAGAAATAATGAATTCAAAATTTTCTCTGTTTGAGAACTCTAGTACATCATGCTCACTATAAATTTCAGATTCTAGATCATTCATTTTTGTATCCACACTTTCTTTAAGAATTGTGCTTTGATTTTCTGAATGTGGCATTTGCTAATCATGAAAAAATTCAGAAATTTGTACAAAAACTTGTGTTTTATTATTCACTTTGATTGCTGCTTGCATGTGTTGATTTGTGATTTGATTTTATGAATTTAATGTAGAGGAATTTTCAGATTTCAAAGCAGATTTTTCTCCAAAATTAATGCTATTGTCTTCTTGTATTTGGATAGAAATATTTTTCAAGCTTTGTGAGACCACTTCATCATAATTTATTTGCACATCGATATTGGAATTCTCATTTATGTCAGAAGGGGATGGAACAAAGCTTGAACTAATTTCATATGGATTGGGGATGGGAGGAAGAGAGCAAATATATTCAAACCAATCTAGTGATTCTTCTTCTGTAGGTTTATCTTCAACTTTAAATCTTAAACAATTCAAATGAAATTGAATATTAAAATCTCTAACAGACTTATTTTAAAATCTTCGTAGATATTCAATTTCATCACATACCTGTTCATAATCATATCTTTCAAATTTACAAATGAAAAGTGTAACAAATTGATCCCAGCTGTGAATTGAGGCAACCGGAAGAGTTCTACACCAGTTTCTAGCTTTTGCCGCAAATGTGAGAGTAAACAATCTGCATAAAATGCCTTCATCAATTCCTTGAAAATCATAATTTGAAACATTTTGAATAAATTGAAAGACATGATTAAAAGCAGAAGAATGTTTCTTACCATCAAACTTTACCTGAGACAAGAGTCTTACTACTTCGGGTGGAGTATTGGAAGATGCACGTCCATATATACAACTCCAAATTGGAAGTTTTAAAGGAGCCATTTGTAATAAAAATGAGATGTTAGAATTGAAAAGACTCCAACAAAAAACAATTTTCAGGCCCTCCTTCTAGCACCAAAACTTTTGAAGCCTCGAAAATTGCTGCACCAACATTGAGGGATAACCACTCGGTCCGGACCTTAATACAGCTCATTTTCCATTTATGATAGTGGCTCCAACTGGTTTAACTAGGTCTAGTTACCTTTTCCCTATCGCTATTGGTTTATGATGTATCCTTAAATACCAATAACTAGGGATATCAGATCAATTATTCTTGTTGATCAGGCAATAGAATGACCCCTAAGCTGATTTGGGTTCAGCCAAACCACAACTAAAATTTTTCTTCTTCGGGAAGAGGCCTTAAAAATAATGTAGAAATTTAATCTAAATGCAAACTTATTCTATAATACAAGAAAAAGAAACTAATCTAAATCCTATCTCAATTAGGTAGATATAAATCTAACCCAAATAGGAGCAATATAATTAAATAATGAGGATTAAAATATGTCTGATTTTAAATTAATGTCAAGCTAACGAAGAAATTCAATTAGCTCACATTTGTGAATACCAAAAAACATTCTATTGAGACCATTTGACTGAAATAATAAATCAACAACACTCCATAAGAAATTCACAAAAATGATATCAATTATCAAATCAGTCAAGCCAATAATTAAACAATAATATGTGGAAGAAATTCTCAACACATTATTATTTAATAAATTAGTTTATAAGACATATTTCTGAGAAATGGTTACTCGGAAATCAGAGTTTAATTCATAAGAGCAGAGATACATAACAATTTGAGACAAATTATCCATATCAATAGAAATGCCAAAACATGAATAAAATGAAACAAAAATTTTATTAACATAAAAGTGAAACTGGTAATTGATACAGAAATGCCAAAAATACCAGTTAATTATATTTTCTTCTCTAACCCTGGTCTCTGACAGTACTTTACATTACTTGAATTTCTGCTTTCAAGACTAGAGCTGCAGAAATGCAAACTCTGCCCATCATGCATAATTCAAGACATAAAGAAAAACCCTCAATAATGTTCAGATCTGAAATTTTCTCTCCTCTCCATATAGAACTCTAAATTATTATTACATAAATGTTTTTAGAAGTCTGGAATTGCAGAGGAGAGTAGCCCCTTTTACATTTTGCAATATGCAATTTATAATATTTCCAAAGGTATTTTGAGAGGAGAGTTTGTTGAAGAAAAATTTGCTCAATCCAATTTTAATTGCTCAAAATTTCCAATCTTTAATTGCTGGAGCTTTCTCATTGATTTAGATCTTTTTCTCCATATCCCTTCTACTTTTTTTCCTGCAAAAAGAAATCAAAATGAATTAAGATGCAACAATAAAATCAAAATATCATTTTTTGGCATTAAAACAAATCCGATCAAATTCTATTTGAATAAATAATTAAAAATAAAATATAAGCTCTCTATTTATGCTTGGAATGGTTTAATTGGCCAAGGATATCATTGATGAGAGAATATGCAATTAGAAGAGGCTTTGGGCAAATGAAAATGAAGAAAATAAAACTCAGAAAATTGATTTTGTTTTAGAAATTTGGAGCTTGATTTTCTGCCTAATTTTTGAGCCAATAAATGACCAAATCTGTTAGTGAAACCTCCTCAGAAATGTTCTCCTTG
The DNA here is from genome assembly GCA_034641835.2 of Pinus albicaulis. Taxonomy (NCBI): domain Eukaryota; kingdom Viridiplantae; phylum Streptophyta; class Pinopsida; order Pinales; family Pinaceae; genus Pinus; species Pinus albicaulis. The sequence goes on from CM076570.1 coordinate 1,391,417,513, forward strand.
ATTTTCTCTTTCCAATGAGCCATCATGGGCCTCATTTGGCTATGTAAAACTCAATCTATGAGTCTCCAAAGTTGATAAGTCAAATCTAATGTAAATCTGGGAATTTTGTTGGTGGGCTAAAAATCAGAATCTTAATTAAAAATTTAATCCTAAATTAGCCTCTAATTATCTAATAATTAATCCTAATTTATTTGCTAATTATAAACTAAACTAATTATTTAATAAACTATTTATTAATTAATATTAATCTAACTAACAAATATAAAACAAATTAATCTAATAATTAATCTATAATTTAATTTAATTAATTATATTTTATATATTAACTAATTTAATTAATTTTAAAATTAATTATTTTATTTATTCAAATTTTAAATTTAATATATTAAATTAAACTAAACTAACATTTCATTAATATTGATGCTATCCTAACACGCTAACACTATATTAACTCAACACTAACGTACTACTAACACTAACACTATTCTAACATAAAATTAAAACAATACCTACTACTAACACTATACTAACATAACAATTACATTCACTAACTTGTAATTAACGAATGAGTTTGAAAAAGGAAAAAAAGACAAATGACTTATGCCTCATCTTCCAGACGTGGGCTACATTGGGTGGGATTATCGGAGTTTGTTATTGGGTCGCATCATTGGATTTTGTCGATGCAAACTCCACGTATGTAATTAAATTAATTATAATTTATGTATTGATTAATCGATTGATTTAAAATTTAATATTTAAATACTAGTTTTTTATTTTTTGTTTGTTTTCTTTCATTCTAATGATGCTAAATCGTGAATTTATCTTAAGGATGATTTGCCTATCTAAACTACAACACTTTGACATTTTGGATTTTTCGATTTTTCGAAGTTTAGTAATTTATTTGAAAAGAATAAATATCAACTTGAGGTTACATTGTCAGAATAGTTAAAATGAAAAAATATTAGTCATAACTAAATACGGATTAATATTTTAAACTAAATGCATTATTGAACTAATTAAAAAAATGAAATATTGTACATTTTATGCAATTTTCTAACCCAGACGACATAATTAATTAGACTTTCAAAGGAGTGCTATTTACAAACCGTTTGACCAAATGAGACGAAACAAGCGTCAACAGGAAGCTTATAAAAATTCAATTTCAACCAAGCAATCAAAACAAGAATCTAAAGAAAATGAAAAATTAACAAAATCGTAAGATAATTGACTCAATAAAAATCCTAAAAGGTGTTTAGCCAAAATTTTTATAGAAAGGGTCCCCATTATTTGATGTGAACAAGTTAAAAATGGGGGGTTGTTGTAC